>CM071612.1:19926808-20299484 GCA_036365135.1 Miichthys miiuy
TGTCAGGAGAGCTTCTGTGTGATCTGACAGGCAAAACAGTAAAAGTCAGGAAAATGACTACTGTAGTCTACTTGGGCAAAATATATTTGATAAGACAGTGTGTGACAGTGTTCACTCAGAGGAAACTTCCATGTAAAGAGTTTACATCACATGGTCTCCAGATAAAGTGCTCTTATACTGGTGGGAATAATCTTAATATCACAAGAGTATACAGTATAAGTGCTTAATTCCTTTATTCATGGATTTTGTCATGCCATTTTATTCCATATTCAAATAATTAATTTCACTATCTGCCATCTCCTTTTAGCTTCCTTACTTTTTCCCTCATTGCCAACTTAAAAGTCTTTAAAACTGACCTGTGCCAAAGAAAATGACATTGACTCTGAGGTTGTGGTCGAGGGTTTTCAGGACCCGCAGGGCGATTCTCCGGGCGCGTGGAGAGATTCTCCCTTCATGGACTCAGACGTGTCCAGCAACAGGACAACTTCATCGGATGCTGAACTGGAGTTGACGTCAAAGTCTGGATAGAAAACCAACATGCAGGCCTAGAGGAGTGATTGAGAGATGGTTAGACAAAAGCAGGACAGAGTGAGAGAAATAGGGGAGACAGGAAGAGAGATGGACAGACACACAGAGAAAAATACCTGGCTGTCCTTGTCAGGGTGTTTCTCCACCCACATTCTGGGCAGGTGAATCTTAGCTAGAGTGATGTGGAGCTGGAAACCCTCTGGACCCATGACCTTCCTGGCAGCACGCTTACCACTGCCTTACAGTCTGTTCTCTATGGGATAAAATAGATATATACATAAAAATACATCAAAATATTATATATGAATATATATATATATATATATATATATATATATATATATATATATATATATATATATATATATATATATATATATATATATATATATCCAGCCATCATTTCAGCACTTAAATGTGATGTAGACAGTTAAAACCCATTGATAAAAATAATGTTTTTAAATGGTATGCATTTGACAAAACTCTTTTTATTTGGACAGTGAAAGCCAGAGAGAGGCAGGAAACCAGGGAGAAAAAGTGAGAGAGGGAATGACATGTAGGACTCAGCTGTAGCAGTAGTAGTATACTGGCGCACTTTACCAGGTAAGGTAATGGGGTGCCCCTTCTACATTTCTGTTTGATTTGCAAACATATCAAGTCCAAAGGAAAATACATTTGTAGGCTTCCTTTAACACACCATGACAGGATAGAATAGGACACAGCTGACAATCACATATCTGCAAATTCAAAATATATCAATCATAAAATGTTAAAACGCCCAAATTACCTTAATCTTGACTTCGTGAGTGATGCACTCCAGGCTGGTAATCTCACATGGCATGTCAACTGACATGTCCAGGGTAAACTCTCTAAGGAAAGAAACAAGACTTTGACCACAGAACATATTCATATTCACATATTCACACAGTGTGAATGATAAAAATGTTCAATCTAATCTTTTTACTCGATAAATTGTCATTGATTAATGTGTTGGCAAATGTATTCATTTGATCTATTTTTATTTTTCAATTTATATCTTGTTACACTTTGAACTCTTTTGTATTTTTCTATACTCTGTGTGTTTTCTTTGAGAAATGTGCAGTCTTGCAGGTGTGATTGGTTACAAGGGCCAGCCCGGAGTTTGGGTAGTAAAAGTATGCCTGACTATTCATGTGAGCTTCTATGGGTAATTCCTCTGCCAAGCCAGGATAAGGGCTTATTCCTCAGTATGGGAGGACTCCCTTGTCAGGATAACAACTGAACTTCAGTTGAACTCATAATCAAGTAGGAAGCTCCATGGTCACGCCAGGGCAGAGCAAGAACTGTCTAAGTGTATGTTACTTTCTCTCACTCTTTGTCAGACTCTGAACCACCTTGTATGTGTGAGGATCTCTGGCCTTTCATTTGAAATACTTGTAACTTGGTATACTCTGGATGGTATCCTTTGTATGATATTCTTGTAGCTGTGTTCTTTTCGTCGTATGCTCATGCTTTGTGGATCAATTGTTCAAGCCACTGCTTCACCACACTACACCGCCACACTGAAGATTAAAGTTAAAAACACATGATATAGCTCACCTTGTACTTGCTGCCTCATCGGTTACACACACCTTCTCCACAGTGACCTGAGGAGAAATGCAAAAAAACAAAACAAAAAAAACAAACAAACACACAAAACCACAGACGAGAACATTAACAGTCTTTTTACTTTCAATGCCGAGGCCCTCACATACTGAGATCCAATATCACTGCAATTCCAGACAAAATTCAAGCAGGCGGGGAAAATCTAAATCGCCAAATAATAGCCAAAACAGAAAGACACAGGCCTGATGCAGCTAAATAAATAAATATATACGTAAATAATACCAGCAACACTTGGCCTCAGTTAATAATTTCCCCTATGATGAACAGCATATCTGACAATCTGATTATTTTTGCTACTTTGGGGACATTTTGTCATTTTTCACACTATTGACAACTTGTAGAATAAAAGTCCTGGCTCTACTTACCTGTGTGGTCTGGTTGAGCGCTGCACTCTCCTGCCAGGGAGCCACACTCCCAGGCAGGGAGAAGAGAATACCGCCATCCCTGATGATCAGCTCAGACACAAACGTCACTTTAATGAGGACAGTTGCACCGGGAGGCAGATTGCCCACACTGATAGTGAACACATCCTGCAGTGAAAACAAAAATGACATCACGAACAGTCTGCAAACCCAGTAAGAGGAGCTATTTGCAGAAGTAAAATTCCTATTTGTTTCCCCATAGGCAATGTAACATATATCACAGTTGGAGCTCTTCTGCAGTTTAGATTGGCAGCTAAAGATGATGAAAAATCTGATTTTTGTAATCTGCAGCTTAAATGAGCTCAACTTTAATTGTGGGGTCACATTTGGTTGAATTCAGCAACTGTGGTGACAACTAGCATACAAGCAGAAAAATACTAATGGAACCAATGGTTCCCACATCTCAACAACTCTACATTCTCAACATTCTAGAGATTGTTACACTTAGAGTTTGATGACAGAGTGATTATATGTATTTGGTTGAATGCAGAGGGTGGACATACGGGGGCGTCCTGGTCCATGAGGTAGGCTCCATGACCTTTCTCAATAGCCTGTTTGTACTCCTTGCGAGCCGTCTCTTTCTCCTTCACCTGACATCCAACAACAAAAATAAATAAATAAAAAAGTTACATTAGTTTCGCAAACAATCCATAACATGGTTTTATCGTTTATCCTTTGTCTTGGGTGAGGTTTGCTCCCTGGCATACATGAAAATGAATCCAATCAAGCAGTCGATAAGTAAATAGCAGACTGTAAACATTTGCTTGCAGTGTGTACAAGCAACAAAGATAAGAGGAGAAAGAATCCAGTGCTTAGTATGGAATCATCATGTGTCATTTACGTAAGGGACATTTACAATCTAAAGAGATACTAGATAATAATGAAACTTTATGAACAGTAACTGAAAAAGACAAAACAATAAAAGCTAAATATGTAACAAGAAAAATTAGGTTACCTGTCCCACCACATGTTTCCCATTGATGAAAGCTTCAAATCCACACACTGCTGCAGAATCATCCAATGGGAAGACATACTTTGCTTCAATGGGGACAGAGCTGAGATTGGTGTATTTTTGGAAAATAATGACCTAAAAGAGGACAGACGTGAGACATATACTGTCAGTTCTTTATTTTATATATCAAGCACTAAACTCAGTTTGTCTGAGGAATTTTAGGAGGCTGCAATCAAACTAAAATTAACCATCAGATCACTGTGCTGTAAAAAACAGGAAAGACTGAGTGAATTTTGTTTTTCTTTACCTGCGAGAGCAGATCCATCAGTTTGCACTTCACATGAACGGCCTCCAGAGGGAGCTGCTGACCTGAGCTGTCCAACAGTCCAGCAGTCACATCTTCCAGTGGGTTTTTAATACTTTCAACCCCGTTGTCCTCTGAACTGAGCACTATACACACACACACACACACAGACACACACAGACACACACACACACACACAGACACACACACACACACACACACACACACACACACACACATACTGTCATAGGTCATAGGACAACACCACATCTAGTGATGTTAGATGACTCCAAAATGTGTTTGGAAATATGGAAAAGGAAATGCAATACCTTTTAAATGCAAAGGAAAAATCAGTGCAGAAGCATGTCACGTTTGCACTTGTGAATTTCAGGGTTTCTTTGTTTTAAATGACTTAGTTTTAAACAGCTAGGCTTTAAACTGCTAACCCTTGGGAGAAGTGCAATTCAAAATATTTTGCAGGAGTCCAGTGCTCACCTTGGTCAGAAGAGGGCGGACACGGCTCAGGTGACGTAATGATGACAGGACTGAACTCCCTTGGTTGGTCTCCCTCGATGTTGAACTGAACCACATACTTTAGTTTCACCTGATCAGGGCTGTACACCACATACTCATCATCCTGGAGGATACAATTATACATGTTAGAGTACACAGCTGATCTGTGTCACGTATTAGCAATGAAAGATCAGATTAGAGAGACTTGATTTACAGACGTGTGCATCTGTCTATCTGTCATTCTATCTACATTACACACACAAACACTCCTACCTCAAACTCAGAGTGAGTGTTAGGGGTGCAGCGGATTCCATGCACGCTGTGATGTCCCTCAGGAGCCTGGGTCAGGGTGAGGTCTCTCTTGTAGACGTCCCTGCACCGTCCCAACGCTACATCGCATACCAACAGCAGTCGAGAGCCGTCTGTCATACTGGGCCTGGAGTATTTCAAACTGGTGCTGTGGATGGAGAGCGTGGAGGACAAAACATAAAATGATAAAAATGACTGCAGACTCACTAGAGCATTATGTTTAAGGGCAGTACATAGTAACTCATATTTTGTTTTGTCTAATCTTAGTAGACATTTTCGGATTGGAACATAGTGTTCTATGTCAAAACAAATTGACAACTTCTATAGTATAGAGCTCAATTTTAGATTTTCTACAAACCTAATAGCATCACTGAAATAGATTCCACTGCCCAGATTACCAGCATCTGTTCGCTCTATCCCATGATGCTCCACTCCAACACGGGGCAGTAGTAGACCACTAAAGAGGGTTTAAAAAAAAAACAAAAAACTGTTTAGTTGAACATGTAAATCTACACTGAACTCCATAACAGGCTCTACATTACTGTAACATCACACATTATAGTAACAACACTATGTCATGCATGTAATATAAACCTGAAGAGAAATAAGACACGGAATGATTATAGAAAATGATTTACTGATTTAAATTGTTTATATGTTAAGATATTTACTGAATTAAATCTTAAAATGGCCATCAGATAAACATGAAAAACTGAAAATACTGGCTTCAGTCAATATGTTCTCCTTTTGAAATTTGCATTCCACTCCAAAAAGTTTGTTAACGTTCTGCTATATTAATTTTCCTCCGGTGGTACATTCTCTTACTGCAGACAGTCTGGCTCTTGCAAGTGAACTCACCGAGACAGGACGCCAACAAAGTTGCCTGGGCTGGAGGAATGGAGGAGGGGCTTAACGTTCCCGAGCTCACTCTTAAACGTCTGAAGCTCCACACCTCTGCTGACACGCAGAACTTGTTTGATCAGCACCTTGCTGCATAGAACAGAAACAACTGCTTTAATGTTGATTCACTCTTTACGGTTGTTCAGCCGTGTCATTTTCGATGATACTTTGAATATAAAAGAAAGAAAAAAAAAGTTCAGACATGCAAGCGCTGACGAGGTGGTACACTACCTGTCCTGCAGCAGAGCGCTCACGGCCTGAAACTCGGAGCTGCTGGGGGGAACAGTCTCAATGCTGCACCTCAGAGCGCGGTACTTCCCCACACAGGAAGGCACGGGGCTTCTTAAAGTCATCTCACTCACGTTTAGAACATCTCTGATTAACTTGACAACAAGAAATGATTGCGCTCATGTTAGCTTGGATATGCACAGGGGACAGCGGTGGCTTGGCGAATCGACGTGCTTGTCAGTGGCTATGCTCTGCGTTACCTGACAGAGGTCCAGTTTCTGAGAGATGAGCTTGGCATTGGGAGTTAAGTGGGGCGCTCTGAGTGGCAGCAGGGTATAAACCTCATTCAGGAGAGACATCGCCTCAGTATGTTTTTCCTCCCTTAGCTTCCTCTGAGCTTGAAGCAACAACCCCTCCACCCTGCTCACCTACACACAAACACACACACAAGGCATGTGTAAGTGGGCGTAATTCTAATGAGATTCATGATTAGGCAGTCTATCCTGGAAGGTGAAACAAAGAGATTTCACGGAGAAGATCTTACGTCATTAAGGCTGAGCTTGTTGACTGGAACGCTGAGGATGTTGCTAAGGCAGCCTAGGGCCTCAGTCCAGAGCAGCTCCACAAATACGCCCACTTCCTGTGATAAACTCCCTGTGTTCAGCTTCTCCTCCAGCAGCAGCTATCAAACAAGGCAAATATATATCAACTCAGATTAGACTGAGCTACACAAACGCGGTTCAGATATCATAATAACACAAAGTCAAAGCTCGAAATCCTGCTAATTAAGATGCTATTGATGTAATCAGAACTATCTTCTACAGAGGCCAATATCACCTGACAAAATCAGCCAACTGTTACCACCTGTGGTTATTATTATTTACTTTATCAATCCTTCAAGGAAGAAAACTTGTGCCGAAGGTTAGGCTCTACCTTGGATAAGACTGTCAAGCAAAATGTGTGACCTGTTTAAGTGCAGTGAGTGTGTGGTACCTGCTGTAGTGCAGCGGAACCCAGGTCTTGGGCCTGGGGAGGGATGTTGCTCCTCATCTGCAGACCTGTAGCCTGCAGGGTCTCTCTCAGGGCCTTGTAAACCTCCAGAGCTTCTTCCGAGGTGGACAGAAACACCAGCGTATCCTTCACCGCTCCCTTCTGTTAGCACAAACACACATCTGTTTTTATGTTTTCCCAACGTTATTCTTCAACTCAAGTCTGACTTGAGCCCGACTTAAGTTTGATTAGTTGGACTAGAAAAGTGATGACTCGGAAACAGGGAAGTCTGGTTTCGTTGGACAGTTTAGTGCTTTATGAGGGTCTAAAAGTAGTAGTAAGTAAGATTAAATATCTGATATATGATATGAAACATGAAATATTGTCATAATGCTAACGAGCAAATAAGGTCACCTGTGAGTTGAAATGCAGTAAAAGCAGCAATTTACAAACCTTGGCTCCGATATTGTCCTTCCAGTACCTGACCACACGGTACTGCCATCCTTTCTCCCCTTTGGAACTCTGCAGCTCCAGCACACACCACGTTGGGCTCTTTATCTTGACAGAAATGTTTATTATTAATAATAGAAATTAAAGCAGCATTAGCAAGCTAAAAATATAACGCAGCTTTACCTTTTCAAAAATGGAATACTTAGCCACTTGAAAACGATCTGGATATGCTGGAAGGTCAGAATCTGTTTCCGTATAAATCCTGTGTAATTGACAAGTGAAAAGCAAACGTCGATGACATTTCATATATTTGTTTTTGGGAATACATTTTTCTGCAGAAATGTTTATGAAAGCTAAATGTTGGCTTAGTTTTCAAACTCCTTTGGTGCATTTCCTCCAATTGTTTCTACCACCATGTGGCAGAGGTATGTGAGCAGTAGTTATTCTACCATCACTAACCTTGCAATCTTAATATAACACTACTGAGCATGTCCAGGCTACCGAGATGATAATGGTGGTTCATACCTGAACTTCCCCAGGACGTTTGTGCTCCGCTCTGGAGACTGTGCTCTGTGAGTCAGGCTCACAGTGTGGACAGAGTCCACAGGCTTGGCTGGGCGTTTGGACAGCCCATCAGCTGCTTTGTTCAGTGTTGTTACTTTGGAAACTACATTTCACAAGACAGAAGACATACATGTGAATGACACACCCAAACTCACATCACATGTTTTGTAATACATGCATTAGAACCGGTACGCCCTGAGTACACACAGGCCGTGGAAGCAAGTTGTCATGTGGACTCCTACAAACACATTTGCAGGTTTTGAATTAGCTCTGAGAAAACAAAATCTGAATGCATGACAAAGTACAGTAATGCACACGCCCAGTGAGCAAACACACCCTTTATCGAACCTAAAGAGTCCTACCTAAAATCAGACTATCAATATATCAATGTGGAAACAAAAGTGGGAGGAATTATGAGTCATTGTGCTGGAACTCGGTGTAGTCCTGATCAACATTTAGCTTGTCTGTTTTTGGCAGAGCCCATGAATATGCATTTACAAATATCAGGGTAAATGTTGCTGTGGCCTTCAACATTATGACCCTTCATTTTAATGTTGTAGATAAAATATATAATTGTCCAACACAGATCAATAAGGCTACATCTTATTTCAAAGTAACCATCTTCCACTTTTTTTTCCCCCTCCGATTGACTCATTGCTCACTCTCGACCCTGCTCAGAGGCGTTCTACCTCAATAATTTACAATTCCATCGACTCCCTTAACCCTGACCCGCTCACTTGAAACAAACCTGGGAGCAGGAAATAGGAGTGCCGATACTAGACGACCAGTGGGACCAAATTGTCCAGCTAGTTCACTCATCCTCCATGTGTGCTAGACATGGCTTATTACAATGTAAAGTTCTCTACAGAGTGCACTATACGAATGCTCGGCTGCTGAAAATTTACCCAAATGCCAGTGACAGCTGCAATAGGTGTAAACAATCACCGGTTAACCACAGCCATATGTTCTGGTCCTGGAGTGTTTGATATGGAACTCAGCCCTAAACCTTTTGCACCTCTGTTTGGTGTCTCCCCACTTAAAATACCTAATTTCCCTTCGACAAAGCGTTGCGTACTGGCCGTCATGATTTGTCAATTCAATAGATGCAGGTTACGTCACATTCACGCCCAATATGACTCGTAAAACCTGTACTTCCTGCATCAAGAAGACTTTTTTTCAGCTACCTTAACCGATTCTTTTAATCGGTGCAGACGCTCTTCATTTGTAATGGTCCGTATTAGAATCCCATGTACCACTATCAACTGTGATAACCGTGACAGGGTTTCCTCTACCATGTCTAGAAGAGTTATTTCACTTTCAATTTCCATCCTGAACTGACTCCCAGTGAAACATTTCCACATAAAACAGTTTTCAAATACATGCAACAAACTATTTATACACACACATTATGGATGGGAAATACTCAATTTGGATTCGGTATTTGTCCAACGTACAGAGTACCCATATTTTTAAAAGATGATAGAAAATATAGATCTATATAGCTGTGTCTGCAGTGAATGTTCAACATTTTCAGTCACACATTAATCTTTACACTCGTTGCACTTGTTTTCTACTGGCCAATGTAAGAGCATTACATAGTGATAGATATTCTTACGGAACTGTTTAGCAAGGTGGCTGTAGATTAAAAAAAAGAAGAAGTGAACCAGCCACAGCTCCTTTGTATGTATTTCCATCATTAAAACATCACGAGTCATGTTAAAATGACTTCCTATAAGGATAATACCTTGATGTGAGGGTGGACTTTGCCTCTTTGAGGAGGAGAGAGGAAGATGGGATGCAAAGGTGGAGAGAGAAGCATCCAGCTTGTATTCATCCACAGACAGAAGAACTCCTCGCTCCACGCAACTGTACACATAATCCACCCCGACCACGGGTGTCTGGTGTTTCTGGATGCTACGTAACCTGTTGGCACTCAGGTTGGACACATCGCTGGTCACTATCAGAGAGCACTGTGGGAAATGAAAGCAAGTTGTGATTTTTGTTACAGTAAAATCTCTTATTTTATCTAATATCTAACAGGCAGACTGACCTGAAACACAGATAAAATGAAAGCATGACTGGAAAAAAAGCTTGAGGTAACAGAAAACACGGTCTAAATTCCAGCCACTACATCTGTACTCTGTGAACATTTCCCTTCTAAAATCTGTATTGGTTCTTGGCAAAATCTAGAAAGGTAGCAGCATGCACTGCTGCTTCATAGAATATAATCATGCATAAACTTTATATAAACCATTACATGCCTGATATATCTGCAAACAGGGTGATAGTCTACCTGTTCACCGCCTACAGTGGAGAGTAATCACATTGTCTGACCTGTTTATTGACCACGAAGCAAATGTTGCCTCCATTCTCTGTTACTGCTGACTTCAGCTTCTTCTTCTGCTTATAGGGCAACGTTTTCAGCTCCAGGAGCACAGAGCACTCCTCAAACACAGCCATGCCTGGAAGGAAAGGACACACCCACAGTTAGTATGATACTGTATATAACAGGGATGGCCCGGGAGCCAATCACAGCCCGCGTTTAGATTGCGGAAGTTTCATTTTTATAATAGAATATTTATGGCCTGCTAGGATTGTCAGATACTGTATGGCTGGAAGATTTGGCTTTTTTGGTTGACATAACGAAGCATTTGAACCTTTTAGGACATAACTGCTGCTGTTATATATCTGTAGATGTGACACCAAATATTGCTTTCTGAATGATTTCGTTAAAGACAAGAGCATGACGCGTTTTAAACTTAAATGTTAACAGACTTTGCATTACTCACAATAAGTCATGTTTAAAATCAACACGAGATTTGTATCAAATTCATGCAAGTTTAACGTATTCCATACAATTTATTCTGTTTTCTGACTCCAGAGGAGGAAGAGGAAGGACGGAGTTCCAAAAAGAAGAACTGGTTTTTAGATTTGTTCAGGCCTGATTGGCGCAG
Organism: Miichthys miiuy; assembly: GCA_036365135.1. Taxonomy (NCBI): domain Eukaryota; kingdom Metazoa; phylum Chordata; class Actinopteri; family Sciaenidae; genus Miichthys; species Miichthys miiuy. Next base: position 19,937,567 of record CM071612.1, read on the forward strand.
ATTTGATTACATTGTCATTAAAAAAAAAAAAAAAAAAAAAAAGATAATTGTGACAATCTCTCCTCTCTCTCTCTCTCTCTTGGTGTGACGCTAAGGTCACACAGTTTTTGTTTTTAATGGAATTTAAATATCCTGATTGTTTACGCACGCGGATCGCTTGGGCTCAAACGCGGAAGCAACTCTTTCAAAATGAAGCCTGTAAAAACACACAGGTGCACAACAAGCTACACTGTAACAGCATGCGACTTTTAACGTCACTAGCCTGTAGTTAAATAAACACACTGAGGTTTACTTTACTGTGAACATCCAGGAGAGGCTCCTGTGGCTGCTGTCACAAAGTCCACTTGACGTTGGTTCTTGTATCAGACGAAGGAATGGAAAAGGTCCTTCCAGACGAAGGAATGGAAAAAGTCCTTTTAGCAGCTGCTAAAAGCATAAAGCTAGCAGCGGACACTTTTATCTTCCGGTGTGTTGTGTTTTCAAAATAAAGGTTGGGACGTGAAACGAATACATCAAAAATCTTAGTTTGGACATAAAAATGTTGAAAATGATATTTATTGAAGCATGCATTCATTTCATCAGAATCATCTACCATCAAGTGAAACGGTTACTGATAACATGAACATCAGTTGTACTTCTGAGTGATCCATTCCTGCACAATGTCCCAGTGTTTGTTTCAGAAAACAAACAAACAACAACAAACAAACAAACAAACAAAAAAACAAACAATCTCAACATACATTAAAACAGGAACAGAGCCCCCCACATGTGTCATATGTTAATCTTGGCTTATAATAACTTTTATATTTACTTTATTCACCTTTTATTTCACCTTATGAACCTGTTTATATGCTGGGTTATCAGCCTATATGTGTTTATGATTGATAAAACATTCAGGCATAACAGAATAATTTATAAATAATATATAAATAGTAATAGTTTTTGTCAAAAGTATCTTTTTATTGCATATTAATGCTTGCAGTTTACTCATTATAATTTTTTGTTATATTTTTTAATTCTCACAAATTATTCTGGTGAAAATTGTCAATTATTATGACAGAAATTGCTGGACCCCCTGCAGTACCTCTGCGGACCCCCTAGGGGTCACGGACCCTGGTTGAAGACCCCTGCATTAAAACATAACATTAAATTTGCTTTCCTGCAGGAAGTGAGAAATAAAGATGGACACCAGTCTCATGCATATAGACAGGAGGTGGTTAGCTTAGCATAGCATAGAATGGAAAGAGGAGGAGATAGATAGCGTGCTCTGTCCAAAGGTTAATCCAGCACAATATTGCCCAAGACCTGCAGCTCAAAGGTGCCTTTTGACACTTGGAACCCTTGTACCTCACTTACAGCACATTTATGGCAGGCTATTGTTCAGTCTTACAATTTTAAACAATCTCTGGAGATAGTTTCCACAAACATACACTGTACAATGCACCACCTGCCCAGCACCAAATGACAAATGACAGCACCAAGGTGAGCATCTAGCAGCAAATGACACAGATTTCTTTCAGGGCTTTTTTTTGAAGAAGAATTGGTGATATGATATATAGAGGCGAGCTTGTTGTGGTATATTCTGTCCTGTAGTTTGCAAAAATGATGAATGCAACTTTGCAGAGTTGGGTTTTGGGGACAGCTCAGTAACAACAATGACCTTTTGCAAAGAAAGTTTGAAATTCTGTTCAGATTATCAATACATTTTTGTGGCGATGCTGCTAAACAAATCAGACTTATTCATTCCAATTGAGAGCTCATTTGTCTGGCTTTTAAATTGAAAGGAAATTCACTAGAGTGGAAGTAGTCTCACTATCAGATAATGCAACTTGACAAAGATAGCCAAAGTGTCTTCCTGGATCATAGCAAAGTTCTCTACATGAGCTGCTGTATACAGCACTGCCAGAGATCCATGCTGCCCTCCTCTGGATGAAGAGTTTTTTGGAATCCTGAATCATCAACATGCAGAACCCCACTGACACAGATACACAAGCATATGTGGCTTGTGTGGTACATTAGCCTGAATGATCCGTGGTGGACACTGAGCAGCTGCAGTAAACCAGTTGTATGTGTGTGGTCTGGCATGTTGTTTTGGGTTATTTGAACCAACAACCTCAGGTTTTACATAACAACACCAGGGCTTATAAAGTTGAGCCTTGACAAAAATATTTGATATTTGGAGTGGATAAGTACTTAAACATACTGTGAGTAAACTAAAAAAAGTAAACACTGGTTACATAATGTGTTATAACATTGTTAAAAATGGACTTTGATCTTTTATTTCAATACATCGAATTTCATTTTTCAGATTTGCTTTATGAACATACCTCGAAGCACTTTATGTTTTAAATACAAGAAAAAAAGATTCCATCACTTCTATGATCACCGATGTAAGTTGGTGGACAGTGCGCTCTAATATTGCCACTATTTCAATTACAGCTACTAGTGCTAAAACTAATAACTGCTATCAAACACACTGTAAATAAAGCCAAGCCACTGGCTCTCTGAGTCATTAAGGCTGTCACTACTGAGGCACAACCATCGATCAATCGCACAGACTGTATCATAAATAATACGTTTCTTGGGATAGACAGCAAAGCTTCTAACGGATCCATGATAGAAATCGTGAATGTAATCTGCAAATGAAAATATATATCACAAGGAGGCAAACAAATTGAATGCCATAGATTTGATTAATCTACCAAAAGTCCTCATGGTCATGACAAACTTTTTTTTATTTGTTATTTTAGGCGATTATAGGCGCCACTACACCTTGACCACAGACCCATTTCACTTGCTGAGAAGAGTCATCTGTGTTTTGTCAAGCACCAGAATGGATGTAGAAATGTTAAAACAGATTATTTGAGCTGTTTTATTATTTGAACATTCTTTTATGGAAGAACATTGTTTCGTTGAATGAATACTCAAAATCACCCTGATGCCTGGAACAAGTCCAACTGCCCACTTCTAACATAATTATCCCAAGTGGATTTGTCTGGATGAGTCAGCTGCACTGGCCAAGGCTGTTAAGCACAACGTGGCAGCATCAAAAGCAGAAATTGTAATTAGTGTTAATGTATGTTGATGTTTACATCATTCACATCCTAATATAGTAGGACTGCAGGACATGATTTGGCAGAGAAATTTCACACCACCAGTTAGGCATTTAAGCTACTGAAGATGTGGGGGTAGTCTTATCCGAGAAGGTTTCTGGATGACAAATTGGACAATAACCATATGAATCACGTTGGAAAGGAAATGCAATGATGGACTGACAAAGAGAACAGCAAGAAGCAAGTTCATCACAATCGGAGCTCCTTCTCGTCGTGTGATTGCTAAAAGTTGAAGAACAGAATGCAATCAACGCTGAATGCCACGCACATATATGGGATCCCAGCAGGGATTTTCCACAGCTGCCATATCTGTCTGCCAGGACTTGCATCATAAGGTATCAGAAACCCCCCAAAGCTTCTGAAAAGCTGCAGAAGGATGAGATAATCACTCATCACAAACTAAGAATACTCTAAATCACACACAAACCCGGAGACAAAAAGTGAAGGATAGCTCATATGCTGTGACATTATTAGTATTCCCAGTATTATTCATATAAATCTTACCAAACCAAAAGAAAATAGATTTTCTTTAGACAGTCTGTGGGTAATTTCCTCCATATAGGTCCAACCTGTTCATGTACCAATTATGCCTGAGCACTTCCTAATAGCATCTACCTTTCATGTTTATTACTTATATTAGGTTGTTACTTTATTTGATGAGGACAGTGCATATTAATAGCATTTGGAGAAAGGCTCATTTTCACCTTTAGTCCCCTGGCAGGTAACAGTCCACAGTACAGCTGTTAAGAATATAAGCATCAAAAATACAATCAACAATCTAAGCATGAACCTAAAGCAAAGGTATGCAGATACAAACAGAGCCTGCCCTACATAGATTGGAGAAACAGCTCCTATGAAACACATAATCAACAATATGACAATATCTAAATATAGTGTGGTGACACTACATTGATAGGCCTGATGTTGGAGCATGTGCAGTAGCATCTTATGACAACCTTTTTTCAGCTTTTTTTTTTTCCAGCAGCTTCCTCAGTGTGGACTGCTCAGAAAACATTGTTTGTCAGGTGTTGTATTGATCTAGTGTGTGTGTGTGTGTGTGTGTGTGTGTGTGCAATAAATTAATAAAATACAATAAATTAATAAGAGAATTACTATTGTTATTATTACCACCACTTGTAATTACAGTAATAATACAGTTGACGGCAGTGAAGCAAGGTTGTGGTGCCCCACAGTGGCTCCTGATGGGGCCTGCAGGGTCAGGCATGCTTAGTCAACTGTATTTTATTATTAATTTTTTCAGACTATTAAATATTATCTCTGTGTCATTATTATTGTGTTTCCAGTGTTGTTTTGTTTGTGGAGATTTAAATTTATTACATCGCATGTCCTGGTGGCTGGTCCCTTTCCTAAATCGCTCCCACACACTGAGGAGTGTGCCTGTTCATCTGGGACTTGGCAGTTGGATTTTTTATTTTGAATTAAAAAAATGGTGATCCAGCCTTGCCTCCTGTGGTGCCCATCTCAGTGAGATCTGTCAGGGCAACACCAGTCAGTCTACCCCAGCTACCCAGGACAAGGCAGAGCACTGCACAGACTGCTACAATGTAATTACACTAAGGCAGGGTAGTGGAGGTGGAGATGGAAAGAGTAATAGTGAACAAAATAAATACAACAGACACAGAATCTAAAAAAAAAAAAGTAAATAAAGATTAATAATGTATAAATAAATACAAATACATCTTGTAATTCCTTACTCCCTTCATATGCAGTGTATGTAGATGAAGGTGAGATTGTAGGTGTAGATAGTGTTAAAGATGTATGTTGCTGAAGCCAAAGGTCAATGGTGAGGTCAGGAGGGAAGAAAGTGTTCAGGAGCCTCTGATGTTTTATGCTGTAATATTTATTGATGCTTGGCCAAGGAGAATTAGAGACACTCTCAAAGTACATCAGAAGTGCCTGAGTCGGTCTCACATTCTGCCCAACTCATGCCAGTGGATAGACTATAAACCCCAAGATAACACCACAAATACTATACGCCCTGAATTAGTCAAAGAGAATGTCTTTACCCATGCAGGTGTTATTGTCAGCATATTCTAGTCTGGAGACACAGATGTCTGTTTACGCAGATTGGAAAGTCAACGGCCAGATAATTATTATGTCTAGGAAGGCAGCAATAGGTCTCTTCGACCCTGGCCACCACAGTGCTGAGATAGACTGGCACCTACTGTTCCCTATCAAAGAGAAACAATTAATACTGCCGAGGACCTCAAGGCCCACATGTGACTGCATGTAACCTAAGGATTGAAAATTGCATAACAATATGTATATGTAGGTCTTAGTATAATGTAGGTGTTAACATGTTCAAGTTGTGGTTGGTAGTCAGGCAAGAAGAGTCAAAAGTGTTAATGGAGTTAATGAAAGATGAGTATGGATTTGTTGTGGCGTTTTGGATGGCGATGGATACATTTTCCATTGATATGTACTAATACATCATTTATTCCATTGTGTAATATGTATGGTATTCCTTGATTTCCAGTTTGTGAGGATAGTTTTCTTGGTGATAGCTTTCCTTGTTTAGATTGATCGTGGATATGGCTCCTATAAGCAGACATATCCACGTGGGATTTCCAGGATGTGAGACTGTGATTCAGTGATGTTTTTTTACAAAACTGTTTAATTGCTGTGCAGTTCCAGATGCCATGCAAATAGCTATCAATGTTATTTTCTGTGCAGTGTCAACAGGTTTCTGGTGCAAACCCATTTTAAACATCCTTTGTCCAGTCAAGTGAAATCTATAGATTACATTATACTGTCCAGACTGTCTCTGAGTAGCCTTGCAATGGTGACACAGCGAGTGAGTCAGCTTTATTCAGATCATGGGTTCAACAGAGATGTGAGTCAGCTTTCCCTTTACTGTCTGCTTCCCTTTGAGTCAGTACAGCAGTTACCTGATTATATTTACTGAAGGAACTTGGGAACATTGTCACAACATTCATTGTCCGTTGTAATATATTATATGATTTCATAGCTGTGTTTTGTGTACCATGTAGCACTGATCTACACAGTGATAAAGCAGAACTCTGAACTGACTCAAAACTCCACTGCCCGACTGTTGAGTGGGGGACCAGATGATGAACTTACATTAAACCCTGTCTTTACAGTGGCTGCCTATCAGTTTTTTGTATTGCTATTTAAATGATGTGACCAGTTTATTAAGCACTGCATGGTCACGAACCAGCCTTTTTGTCTGATGTGGTTGCAATGTATTGACCAGGGGCTTGTTTTCATAAAAGCAATTCATGAATTTAGTTTCACAAATTATTGCCTCCCACAAATTGTACTTCAGGTTTCCTGCATGCTCATGCATGGGTTATGAATATGGCGTTTGAACAGTAAAATGAAATTATTTCATGTTGGAAATCATAGATTGTGCACATTTGATGAAACAGGCATGAGGACTACATGAGCAACAATCACAGTAAAAACCAAAACCAAAAACCAAAAAGAGAGAATGTCTTTACCCATGCAGGTGTTATTGTCAGCATATTCTAGTCTGGAGACACAGATGTTTGTTTACGCAGATTGGAAAGTCAACGGCCAGATAATTATTATGTCTAGGAAGGCAGCAATAGGTCTCTTCGACCCTGGCCACCACAGTGCTGAGATAGACTGGCACCTACTGTTCCCTATCAAAGAGAAACAATTAATACTGCCGAGGACCTCAAGGCCCACATGTGACCTCGTGTAACCTAAGGATAGAAAATTGCATAACAATATGTATATGTAGGTCTTAGTATAATGTAGGTGTTAACATGTTCAAGTTGTGGTTGGTAGTCAGGCAAGAAGAGTCAAGAGTGTTAATGGAGTTAATGAAAGATGAGTATGGATTTGTTGTGGAGTTTTGGGTGGCGATGGATACATTTTCCATTGATATGTACTAATACATCATTTATTCCATTGTGTAATATGTATGGTATTCCTTGATTTCCAGTTTGTGAGGATAGTTTTCTTGGTGATAGCTTTCCTTGTTTAGATTGATCGTGGATATGTCTCCTATAAGCAGACATATCCATGTGGGATGTCCAGGATGTGAGACTGTGATTCAGTGATGTTTTTTTTACAAAACTGTTTAATTGCTGTGCAGTTCCAGATGCCATGCAAATAGCTATCAATGTTATTTTCTGTGCAGTGTCAACAGGTTTCTGGTGCAAACCCATTTTAAACATCCTTTGTCCAGTCAAGTGAAGTCTATAGATTACATTATACTGTCCAGACTGTCTCTGAGTAGCCTTGCAATGGTGACACAGCGAGTGAGTCAGCTTTATTCAGATCATGGGTTTAACAGAGATGTGAGTCAGCTTTCCCTTTACTGTCTGCTTCCCTTTGAGTCAGTACAGCAGTTACCTGATTATATTTACTGAAGGAACTTGGGAACATTGTCACAACATTCATTGTCCATTGTAATATATTATATGATTTCATAGCTGTGTTTTGTGTACCATGTAGCACTGATCTACACAGTAATAAAGCAGAACTCTGAACTGACTCAGAACTCCACTGCCCGACTGTTGAATGGGGGACCAGATGATGAACTTACCTTAAACCCTGTCTTTACAGTGGCTGCCTATCAGTTTTTTGTATTGCTATTTAATGATGTGACCAGTTTATTAAGCACTGCATGGTCATGAACCAGCTTATTTGTCTGATGTGGTTGCAATGTATGAACCAGGGGCTTGTTTTCATAAAAGCGATTCATGAATTTAGTTTCACAAATTATTGCCTCCCACAAATTGTACTTCAGGTTTCCTGCATGCTCATGCATGGGTTATGAATATGGCGTTTGAACAGTAAAATGAAATTATTTCATGTTGGAAATCATAGATTGTGCACATTTGATGAAACAGGCATGAGGACTACATGAGCAACAATCACAGCAAAAACCAAAAAGAAAGTAGCATGTTGATTCTCATCACTACATAGATAAAATATACATTTTATGATTTTTAAATGTTATTTGGTCTTTAATCTACTGTATTAGATTTTTTTAACTCGATTTCTATCATTGAAATGAACAAATTGATCTTACATTTCTAGTATATTTGGATACTTGTGCATTAGTTTCCAATCATGTACTCTCTCTTAGCTCATCAGTCATCTGCAAAGCATGCATATGAGAAATACTGAGCAAAAAAGTTAGACTGATTGATTGAGCTAATTCTGCTGAGGCATCATGGTGGAGGAGAGAATTATTATCGCAGTGGTTACTCCTCTACTACATCATTTGTACTATCATTAGGAGTACAAGGTGCTGCAGTGTCTTTGTGTCTGCCAAGCCACAACTGGACTCTTTAAATTCATTTATCTTCTCAAAAGTACATGTAGCAACATGGCCACACTGATGCATGTGTGTTTTCTGACAAAGCACTATTGCTGGCCTGCACTTGACATTCAGTTTCACACTTGTGCTTGCACATCACAGAGTACTGCAGTGCCCAACTATGCCATGGAGAGGAGCTCTGGCTCCTACGGTTGACTATGAAGCACTCTGGACACAGTAGATGGTAATGTGATTATTTTACCCCACTCACATTTCTTCTTTTGGGAGCCACAAATGGTCATAATTTCCCTGAATACTGGCCATCACCTCGCACACCAGACAGTTGTCCTCCCTGATTAGATTCATGCAGAAAAAGTAAAGCACATTAAATCTCCTCCTCCCTCATCCTTTTCTGCCTCCTCTTTTTGTACATGCTGTGGTCACGGCCACCTGTCTGCTCTCTTTCTCTCTTCCACTGATGTTATTTACTCCTCTAACTCGTCTTATTGTACAGTCTGTCAACATCCGCTAGATAGGATGAATAGATTCCCTTCATCTCTCACCTCCCCTTTCTCTCAGCTTCTCCTGTGTCCTCCTCTCTTTCCTCTCTCCTCTTCCTCCTCTTGCGGCTCAGCTAAGCTTGAATGAGAGAATGGAGGTGGGGGGGGGGGTTACTATAGCAGCAGTCTGAGGTTAATGTCACACGACTGAAAATCTATGACGCCTGTGGTGGCCTGCAGGGTGGTGGATGACAGCGGCTGCCCAAATATCAATGTAAGACACATACATATACTAGTGGGAGAGCAATATGAGGAAGCAGCGTGAGTACACAATAATATCCCCCAAAGGAAAAAAAAACTATTAAAATTCCACTGGAAAAAAATGGAAACATAGCTCATTTAAGTAAACGAAAAAGTCAAAAAAGTGTTACTGCAAATGTTGTTTTGGTATCACCAAAACTAAGGTGTCATATCAGCATGGGTTACTAACATGCTAGCGCACTTCTGTGACACGTGTTCAGGCCCAGGTGCTTTGAGCTAAATGCTAACATATGCATGTTAACACGCTCACAATGACAATGTTGACATGCTGATGTTTAGCAGGTAATGTTGCATGTTCATAATGTTACAGCTTGCCTACACAGGCTGTGAAAGTAGCACATCAGCAGCAGCAGCAGCAGCAGCTTCAGTCCTCCATCAGTCTCTACACAGGATGCATTTAGGCACAGTGGGCTACTGCTTTGTAGGTCATCTGCAAGGCAAACAAATTTACTTGTGTTTTGGCAATGCTCAAAGAGCCTAACACACGAGTATAAAACCTAAAAATAAGTTGTGGTTACACAAGCCATAGACAGATTTATAGATGTGTACCTGAACTGTCAGCCATGTGATAGACAGAGGCTAAGGAGGAAGTAAAGTCTCTGTTCATGGCTATGTAAGATTAACAATCTATGATGGTGAAACAGTTTAAACTTTGTTTTTAGGTTAAATGTGAGCCTACAACTCAAAGTAGTTTGCTTGGTAATCCTAATTCTATTGAGAAAGCTAAAGTTATCAATATGCATTTCATCTAGTTATATGTATGTTGAGACACAATCAACGTTCTACACCAACCAGCTACCAAACTTCAGGCTGGATATTGATTTTACAAGTGCAGTAGGCTAGTTTATGTTGAGTTTTCATCAATGGGACAAGAAACCACTCCTAACCTGTTTCTGTTTGAGCTGAGATCCTTGCGTTAAACCGCCATGTCTGTAATATGACTGTAGCGATTACCTAGTACTGTCAGACCAAACAAACAATGTTCTTGAGTTCAAGGCCTTATAGGCTTGTGCTTAAACAATGACTCGGTAATCACTAAAATGTAAACTACTGCGACTGATTGGATGAAAAATCAATATAACTGAGAATGAGCTGTCTGGGAGACTGAGTGAGAGCCGAACATCTAGAACCAGGACAACAGGCTCTGCATTTTCTTAGTTTACTGCTCCCACACATTCACATAGCAAGGCCAGACTACCAAGTGGGCAACTACCCTGACACTTGAGACTCCCACGTGTCCCAAAAGTCCATGCATGTAGTCACTCCACTTCAGATGACTTTAGTAATTTGATTAATTGCTAATTCATTATGGAATTTGCAACGCTAATGTACAGGCAACTAAGTTAGGTTTTGCATTGGTGATTATGACTTTGATTATGCTCATTTGTATTGTGCTCAGATGATGGATAAGTAATGCAATAAGTTGTGATTAATCACATATCCACAAACTGTTGTTTCAGTGAAGGACTGCTGCCGTATTGTAGTCTGCTGTGTGACTTATTCTTAAGGAGAAGACAGACGTGTTGCACAGAGGGCAGGAGGCAGACCCTCCCCACACGCCCTGCAGCAAATGTTTGCCCCAGGACCCCCCCTGACAGATGTATCCTGCCATGATCCATACATACGTATATAGAAAGACAAACAGTCCTTCTGTTTATTTCTGCTTTCTCCAGGCCTGCAGCAGATTGCTTTGCACAGTACAATGATCATAACAGTCAGCATTAATATTTTTGTGCTTGCTCTGCTCTCAGAAAGAAAGAGACAAAAGAGGTGGTGAAACTAAAAGGAAAACCTTTTATATTTTGAAGTAAGAGGTCATTGTGGAAGCTGGAAACAAGTGCTGCAGGTTCAGTTTTAAATCTTTGTTGACATCCATTTCAATTTCCCAACACTAGTGTTGAATGCGAACAGACAGTGTCCAGTAAAGAAAAATGATGCAGCTTAAATCAATTCCCTAGCTGAAGCATGACAGCACAGCATTTGAAAAAGCTTCTGTCCGATTAGTAAATCTTCAATCGTTTATTACACGTTTATTATCTGTGTTATGAGTCCAGTTTGAGGTCTGCTTTCTCTAATATTAATTTCTCCTTGTTCTTGACTTCAAGCAAGCATTATCCCATGGAGAACTTGGAATATTTCACAAGTCTATACTTTGCAGAAGTTGTGACCTCTTTTAATGAATTTTCATGAATTAGAGATTCACAGATTCACTCACAAATAAGCCACCAAATTACTTCAAATCACTTTTGTGGTTCCATCACACTATATATAATCTTTAGATAAATAGATATTTTCAGCAAAACACACAGAAACTATATACTGTATTACACTGTGTTTGATGCTTTGTCAAAGTCAAATAATTTTGACATAACTTCTTCTTTTTTTTCTCCAGTTGTTCATTTGAATGTATCAGTACATTTCCGAAACTTGTGAATACTGTTTTCTACTAAAAGTATGGTAAGGAATATTTCAGCTCCATTCTGCGACAGTCTCACTTAAGATTCATATTCTTCTGGTCTTGATGTGAAGTGGATTGCTGTTTTCTATTTATTCTAGAACAAAACTGTTAAGTGGCAGAAATCTAGGTGTTTTGTGCAGGAAACCATTCAGGTATGTAAGAAGCTGGAGTAAAGACCAGAAGCACTGAGTACTTAACATTAATCTGAGAAGCGAACGTTCCAGTAACTACATGTTAAAGCACAAAATGAATGCTTAGTACAGGACTTAAAAAAAAGAAGCCGCAGTCACACACAACTTAATTTGAAGCAACTTTTTCTTGGATTGCTGCATCTAACTCTACCTTCAGCTCAGAAGTAAATGAAAGAAATGTGTGCGTGACTACAGAGCTGAAATCAAGGTTGTTGTTTTCAACTGAAAAGTGTTTGACTTGGAAAAAGAGCATGTTAATCGACAATGAGCTTCCTTGTGAGAAAACAGAAAATAGCCATTACAGTTCTGCATCACGGAGCACTAATTAGGGCAATGTAGATAGAATTCAGGTACAGGTGCTAAGACCTCAAGAGAATGAGGTCGAACAAACGTATTTCAGAGATTCCCATTCAGACAAAAATCCAGCGGGCAGTGAAATCTGACTCCTCCTGCCAAACAGTATTCAATTGGCTCATTTCGTCTTTGCTCTCACTTGCTTGCCAGGTTTCTGATAACATATTCAATATAAAGCTGGCAACAAATTAATGGCTCCTGACATAATAAACAGAACTCGATACTGTTTGCTCAGCCTGTGGGTGTGAAAGCAATTCACTTCATAAATGTTGGCAATAGGTATCCAATTAATTTAGGGACTGTCAATATCTGTAATTAACACAGAACAACAGGAAAGCAGGAAGGATATACTAACAACAACGAGTATTTACATGTTTCATACATCTCGCAAACAATAAGGTTAATTAAGGCATTAATTTTAATTACAACACAAAGTGCACAAGCATTTTTCATATACAGGTATTTTACTCCATGTATTTTGTAAGACACTCACTTCCTGAGAGAAATATTATATCGTTTTTCTGTCCAGCTACAAGTGTGTTTGTACAGAATTGTCAGACGGTTGCCAAAGCAGAAAGGAGAAGAAAAATAGTTCATGTCTGATGCGATTTATCTGATCCAAATTTTTCTAAAGATTTTGTATCAAAGGAGCTAATCAACAGTGTATTCTTTTTCTAATAAAAGACAGCATAGTTTGTATTTCCATTTATTATCACAAAGTCGCCTGGTGCTATTCTGAGCTGCAGTGATGGGATAAGAGTGCCTCGACAGATCACGAATCCTGTCTGGAATTAATAAAACTTAGCGCTATTAAAAATGCAATTATTATCATCATTTTGTATTCAGCATGGTAAACCCACTCTCTCTTTGTTAGACGCTCTGTTTCAAAGCCTGAGTGACACATGGAAAGTTTGGACGAGCAAAACAACTCGACTGATCTATCTGTTTGTTCCTGTCAGGATCCTGGAGGAATGATGCCTGTTTTCTAGTGATGTGATTGGTCAGTAAGGGCTGTTGGAAGGTTTTGATTTGATCCTCTCAAGTTAACCTGGCCTGGAGGAAGTTAGCCGTGCAGAACAGGTTACCATGATGAGAACATAAGTTGGCCTGTCTGATTATGGTTTGTTGAAAACTGGATTTTGGATGGACTCCCATGATTTTCATCGCTGTCTGTATACACTTGGTGATCTTGGCTTTTGACTGTGCTGTTACCAACCCATGCAGAGATAGTGCAGGAGGCTCTCCACTAGCACATAATAAGCCTTCTTCAGAAGTGCAGCCCAGCTCCACCCTGGAGCAGACACCTCCACATGGACCTTCCACATCAGTTTGTTATCTATGTGCATGCCCAGGTAGCGAATAGAGTCCACCTCATCAGAAATTGTGAAACTGTGTGGCTGGTGTAGTCATTTGTGCCAGAGAAAACAAAAAACAGCTTTAGGTTTCATGCAAGAGTGATCTATTTGTCCACCACAAACCACCTCACTGCCCTTTTCGTTAAATTTACCAGTTTTCCAAAAAATCTTAAAAATCTTGGTCTCCTCCTACTGCTGTTGTGCTTCAAACTTAAAAAGACGGCACATCAGTAAATGATTGTGGGTTAGAAGAAATGTTAGAACACTAGTAGACATGGCTTAGTAAACAGCTTAATGCATATATATGTGTATATATATATATATATAATTTAGGGGTCTCTATTTACAGAATATAAATGGAATATAATATCCATTACTAGATTTACATTTAGTCATTTAGCAGACACTTAAACCCAAAGCAACATACAAAAAGGGTAAACAATCAAGGTACAGTGTGACAAGGACATGTCATCGCAGTTGTTGGTAGTGCTAGGAGAGGGGATACTCTCTTAAGAGCTGGGTCTTCAGGAGTTTTTTAAAGGTAGAGAGGAACGCCCCTGATCTGGTAAGTTTTTAGGTTTTATTTCGTTTCACTGCAACAATTATTTCTTCTTTACACAGGGAAGGAGGGTGAGGCTAGGGGGTCCCAATCAGCAACTAATGGCCAGATGCCATTAAATCCTGGATCTTTCATTAAAATGCGTACCATGTACGCCATCCATTTGCATGCCACGCTGAGGTTTTCCTTATCTGAATGAAGGGTCTAACGATGGATGTTGTATGCTGTTTAGATCGTAAAGAGGGAATCTGAATGTGAATTGATGTAATATTAATATAAATAAAATTAACTTCAGAAGCAAATTCATATTGAAATCATGTTCTTTTACATACATTAATTCAGGAAAAATACTAGTTGGGTTGCTAAGTCTTGGATATAGGTCAGTTTTATGGGGCTGGATATACAGTGATAGTGGATGGTTCAGGTCCAGCCACTCTAGCTGAAAATAAGATAAGATAGAACTTTATTTATCCTGAATTACTGTAAATGCACTGTAGATATAAGGATGGCTCTTGCCACTTAGTATATGATCTTTGCTTCAAGATCAAATAAAGACACATTTCTGCTTCAAAAACATTTTGACAGCTACGTTTATTACGTAGTTTGTTCAGCGGGACCGTTGCTGCACTACTTGAAGAGGAGACAAAAGAAGCCAATAAAAAGCGTACGTAGGTTTTGAGTTCACGACATAGGTTCAGAGTTTACATGAAATTTTTACATGAAATCTCAAACATATTAACATCTCAATCTGAATAAGCCATGATTTCAGGTCAATTACATCAGACATTGCTGACATCATTGATTTCTTTTTTTAAATAAAAAACTGACAACTTTCTTCTCTTTTCTTTCTTCCCTTCTTCTTCCTCTTCTTTTTTTACACGTACAATAGACTGGGGATAATTGCTTTCTCCTACAGGAAAGGTAAATTCTGAATGCAGCAGTTTTAAACTTCAGCAGTTTTTGTTTCCTTTCAAGGTTAACAACCCATGAAGCTAAAGCCTCAAAAAGACATCCTATAAGGTGAATGTTCCTTGTATTTTTCTGCCAGATATTCTGACTGAAGCCAGTCACTTTCACTGGTGCTGCCTCCCTGAAATCTAATTTCATGCTGCTCTCACCATGCACCATCCTCTGGTTACGCTACTGATCTAATATCTCAGCCGTTAGATTGATTTACATTTGCTACAGCTTCTATTTGAAATGCTTCTTTGTTAATGTAGAAGTATTTTAATGTAATAACTGAACTTACATGCTTTTTATATTAATGTTGGAGGCCATTTGGGTCTGAACGTGATCACACAAACTAGATCAACCAACACAGGGATTTTCTTGAAATGTGAATTTGAAGAAAATCTTTTACCGGAAAGAATCGGAAACAGGCTGGATTTTGTTTCAGCTGTTTCACATCATGACTCTGTTTGTTTTTGTGGGTTTTTTTTGTCTGTTGTTTTGTTTGTTTCCAGACAGCTAATTTATAATTGAATTTCTAAGCTTGTTTTTGAAAAAAGTAATGTAAATAAAAACTGTCTGAACTGTGAATGGATGCCATCCATGTCCTGTATTTACTCCGTGTTTAGACAGAATGCCAGGCAAATCTTAGAGGTGGCATGATAACAAACACATACAATGGAAAGACGCAATTAGAAAGAGACATGAACATGAAGACTTGTTTGTGTGTGAGTTGAAATGTTTTGACTTGAGGGATTTATGACTGCTTCAGAGATAAATCAGAACAAAAACAGGGGCATTTGTTTCCACACAGCAGGTGTGAATGTTTCAAGCTAGTGCATTAGGTTCATTGTCTGTCTGAACACACCTTTAGGGTCAGAAAACTACGGCAACCTCTGTGGTTGTGAAGTAAAGCCTACTGTATGCGGAAGTGCCAAAAACTTCAGTTCCTCAAACAGCCACTTGAGGCTGGCTGCAGAACAAGTAAATATCCATAAACTTCCATATTAAAATGTCCAACTTCACAGCAGAAATAAACATGTTTACAGCCTGGTACAAAAAACAGCAAACAACAAACAAAATTCCTATTTAAGTCATCCTTTAAATTATATTAAGGCCTAAAGTTATGCATGGGCACTTTTATTGACAGGTGGGTGTTGTCACAGCTGGCGTTCCACGTCTTTGCTAATTTTTAGATTAGCCGGGAGGCGGAAGGCAAGACTGACAACATGGCAATAGCCAGAGCCACCACACTCTAAGCTTCAAAACAGCTCTACAGAAACCTACGGGTGACATCACGGATACGAGTTGTTGGTCTCTGTTGGTCTGTCTGGCAACAAAACGAATTACACCAGGATTCATATTTGTTGTGCAAATCCAATAATGGATTCAGTTTTGAAAAATGCTATTGAAGCACAACCGTAAACCTTGAAAGCATGCGCGCTTGCATTTCCTCTCTCATTGTCCGAAAGAGCACTGAGTTTACAGAGGTCAGAAGGATCAGAAAGCAGCTCCATACAGCACAGTATGCTATTTTCCCCTTTCCCTTCTCTCCATTAATGACACACCACTTTTTAGTTTAGCTCACCCTATGCCTGAAATAAAAGTATTTCAGTGGATTGATCGATGCCCATTGATTGTTACAAGATATTTAGTTCTTAACTCATGCTGAAATAAAAGCAGCACTCTGGACCAAGTTGTTTTTTAATTCTTTTACAGCTCAAGCTGTATAAACAGACACAAAAAAATAGCCTAGTGTTTCGGTGTGAAAACCGCCCAGCTTTTCAGTTCAGCCCAATCGATTTAGATTTGGCCGTAAAACACATCAGAGCACTTTGCTTTTTCTTCCTCTCTTTGACAATGCAGGTATGCCCCTTCTGTTACAAAAGACATCAAATTATCATTCAGATGGGTGTATTTTTTTATTGGGTGGGTGCATTTTTGAAAGGCAATAGCAATTTTCTGGATAGTTTTTTGACAGCTGTGATCAGGGAGCAACCTCCATCATATGAGCCTAGTCACACCAAAAACTAATCTGAAGCTTTTACATGTCTGCTTAAATTATTAGCAGACAAATAATAAGAAATATACAGGAACAGTTCAATAATCCACCAAATCCTGAGTGATGACTGTCAAATATCCTTTTCACATCTGCAGTTTGGTTCATTTGTTCTGCACCAGAGAAAAAAAAAAGATGCATCGTTGCCTTCCATTTGGTGTTTACTCTGACTTATTCCAAATGAACCAAAATGAATCAACAAGGGTTAATTCATTGAACATTTATGACGATTTATCATCCTCCTTAATCATGTTTGTTATTATTCTACACAGTATTGTGGCTGGCCCCGCTGTTTTCACTCCAGTCAGAGTGAATCAGATTATATGGACAACTGCAACAGAGTTCAGTTGAAGCTTAGGACAAATGTGAAAGCAACCTAAAGCTACGGTAAATGAGCTGAAAGGTTAGCTTTCTCTTATTTGGACACCCCAGTGTGTCCCACACCTTATAGGTCAGCCCAGCAAACAATGAGTGCTATTCATCATCAGACTGCCCTATTAGGCCCATATAGACAGCATGGATGTGGTGTTAATATCAAATACCAAGGTCAATATTGGCCAAACAGACCAGCAATCCCCTGCTGATTTAAAACCACGGTACATTGTTTAGAAATAGCAATGAGAGCTGAGGGTACAAGAAATACATTAAAGTGTTTTACAGTATATGGACAGCAAATAGGGAATTAAACTGAACCACATTAGAAATATGTTTTAAACAATTTAACCATAAAGAGGTGCCCTGTCCTTCTTATATATACCACTCCTTTCACCAAGCAGACACTCTCACTAATGAGATGCACAAGAGATAAATCCAGCATGTTGGAGAGTGGTGGTATTCAGCATTCACTGATCTTCCCCTCTTCATATGCTCTAAAAAGAAACAGCTAAAAAGAGAACAACTGCTCCCATTCACGACCCCCTCACCTCCTTTAAACAGTCCTCCTACGTGCTTTCACAGAAAAACCCTTTTTATCCTGCAGCGATGAACGTGTATCTACTATACAGCCGCTTTTAGCAGCAGGGCTTACCTCAGCTGCAGGCATGGCTTGTAGGCCTGTGTTTTCATCACGTTAGATTAGTATGTTAACATGCTAACATTTGCCAATTTTACTACACAAAGTGCAGCTGAGGCTGATGGGAATGTCGTGAACGTATTTGGCCATAAACCAAAGTATTGGACAATTTGGTCTGATGATGGCACAAGATAAAAAGTCAAGAGATGACCAAAGTGATAATAGTCCCTAGATAATAATATGCAAACTGAAGACCAAGTTCCATATAACGGGGGATGTCAGAGACAGGCTGCGAAGTGGGCGTCCCAAGAAGATGGCACCCCAAGAAGACCGTTTCCTTATCATGTCAGGACTTAGGAACCGTAGACAGGCTTCTATAGATTTGCAGTCAAGGTTTGCAGGACAATATGTCTGATGGCTCTCTGCGCAGACAATCTGGAACAGAATGCACACACCCAATCTCTGGTCTCATAGGGCTGCCATGACTGCCCTTCACCGTCAGGCCCGTTTGCGCTGGTGTCGGCAACCTCAGCATGTGAAGGAAAGTTGTGTTCAGTGATGAGTCCAGATTCTGCCTACAGCACTTGGATCGTAGGGTTTAAAGTGTGGAGAAGACGCGGAGCACATTTTTCTGATTGCGGCACAGATAGACTAACATCTTTTGATGGGGCAGTGTGATGATGTGGGGCAGCATCCCTCTCACCGGAAAAATGAGGATTGTCATCATTGGAGGCAATCTCAATGCAGAGAGATATCGAGATGAAAGATGAATTTCTTTGCTTTTTCTGCGTAGCTTATTTTGTTTCTGCATTAGGCAGTTTTATAAGATGCTTGGGCGTTATGTATTGCCTGTCCTTCTTTACTAAACACAAAAAGCATATAAATGAAACCTTTCCAACTTCTGTCTTTGTTGTCTCTTCAAAGTGAAGCATATGAGACTAAATTCCCCGACTAAACACAATCAGTTTGTCTTCTTCCAGTGTTATCAAAGTGTTACAAACTGATTTGAGAGCAGTGGATCCCCAGGGTCTCTGTGTGCAGACGCTAACTTTGATATGCCTTTACAGCAAATACAAATCTTGGGTAAATCTCTCTACAGACAAATTCCTCTAGTTGATTCCTTCTAATTCTTTTACAAAGGTTTGCGGCAAGTTTAATAAAGTATAACCAAAGCCTGAAGTTTCCAGTGGGATTTTACCTCCAAAGTTTCTTTGCAGCAGAAGCAATGCAAGATAGAATAAAGGCGGTGAAAAGAACTTTGATAGTGTTCTTCTGGGCTCATGAAAGGTACACTGTAGAACATTTCAAGCTGATTCAACTTGGAGACACAAGTTCCCTTGCTGACTTAAACACAAAAGTAAACCCACCTGAAAGGTAAACTCAGAAAGTAAAGTAGAAAAAGTTCTCACTCAGGTTTGGTTGTTGTCATGCATGGTGTACAGTTTATCTCCTCAGATGCTCTTGGTTTAGATTTTACTCTGCACTAGTAGCTGATCTTATTTTCTTTTATTCATTTTTACTGATCAGGCAATTTACGTCTTTCACTTTTCTGTGATTCTCCAAAGGGACATTTCGCCCCCTCTCTGTTTCTTACTACACCTATACATCTTTGCATCGCTGATTTTGTTTTGAACTCATCCTGCTCAAAAGATTAATATGACCTGAAAAGAACCTTTAGTGTCAGGATAAACTATTAGAGAGTTATTGTCTGTAAAGAACAAAGGTATGTTGAAGTAAAGTAGTGTCATATTACTGTTAGCACCACAAAGCCTTCAGGGGTTAAATTGTAGAGACAATTCTTCCTCATGGGATATAATTATGCAGATGTTATTGATGTAGGCATGTGGTGAAACTACAATGTTCAGACAATGGACTACAAAAAGCGCATCTTAGATACTTCTCTCTCTATGTGCTCTTACCATGATGTTTCACACAGGATATATATATAAATGTTGAAAAATAGGTGAACTAGTAACCAGTAACATCAGACTTCAACACTTTGCATATTCACACCCTCTATCTCACTTGTGCACATGAACTATTCTTCTCTCTCTCTGCTGCAGACTGCTTCACATTTTTTTTTTTTAATCAATTGATGCTTTTTTAATGTCTGGTTGTGAACGGCCAAATGGAGCAACATCTGTTTATTATTATTATTATTATTATTATTATTATTATTATTATTATTATTATTATTATGTCCATCTAATAAATGGTATATAAATAAATAATAAGTCCAATATTTACTGTGATTTAGCTCTGTTTTGGTCTCCACCATCTATATAGGGGAAATCTGCTCTTTAGCTGCTGAACCCTCTGCTATGTTCACCACCTCGACAGGTGATAATTCTCTGGGGTTTTATCATTAGAAGTGACCAAAGTGTAATATAATGTATGTTTAATAACAATAAAGCCAATCTATATGACCCAATATTAAATTAAATTGATTTTAAACAACCAACGCAGTGGCACATCAGAAAATGGTCCTATGAATATTTTTTATGACAGTATTTAACAGTAGCCTACTGACAACAAACCAATGTCACACGAGAGGTTGCAATGTACAGAATATCAGCACGGCTGTGATCTGGTCATAGACTAGAGATTTTATTTTAATTCAGACTACTAATATATGATGTATGTACAAGGTAAAGTATGACAAGGTTGCATGACATTGATTATGTCAGCCTTGTAGTGCAAAGTTTGTATGAATACATGACATGTGAACATAAGGAGGGGAATCTTAAGCTCTATATCTCATAAGTGCATGTGTTTGTATTTATTTACTTTCTAGTAAGAAGTATTGTCATTTTTAAAATGAGGATGACGATCTCATCTTTAGCAATCTCTGAATACTGGCCAGAGAAAAATGATTGAAAAGTTTCACCTGTCATTAGAAATTATTGCATATCCATATCTCAGATAAATGTTCTCATTGCATAATTGAAATTCACAGACAGAATAAACATGCTCTGCTGTCCTTTTGATGAACACGCTAAATACATTAAAGCTCTACTCTTTGAAAATGATTGGCACACTCAACACTAAAAATACTCCGTTATTAGCAGAAATATGAGATACTGTGATTTCTACACAATATTCTCTGATTAGAGTGAGTTAGACCAAGCGCGTAAATACTCATTGCTTTTGATAGTTGCTTTGGAATACATAATTATATGGCATTATGTAATTTCAAATGATGGTTTAAGTTTAAGTGGATTCATAAGAGGTCTTCCTTTAGAAATGTACATAATCGTTTAATAATAGTTTTGCAATCCTGCCTGAATTCAGTTTAAAAAGACATTTACTGGAAGCCTACAGCTACAGAGCACAATAGATGAACTGGCATGAAGAAGTGTGGAAAAGAGCTGGTGTACTGAGTGAGTAATGAGGGGCAGATGTGGGGATCAGGTGACTGTGGATGGCGAGAGTGCAACCACTGGGCAGGTGGAAAATGGCAAGCACTGCAATGGCAGTGACAGCCAGGCATGAGAGATGGATGGAATGTGTAAATGTGTAGAGAGATTGCTGATGTGACAGTTTCTGCTAATTGTGTTAAAAATATCCAAACCTTTATAATTTTAGAAATGAATTATATGATCAGAAAGTATTCAAATTGAATGGTTACCGTGGATTATTCATGGTATTCTGAAGTTGTTTGAGAAAAGTCTTATGGTCCAAATGGTACTTAGTAGGTTTTTTATTTTAATGATTCTATTCTACTTTCAACATATCTTGTACTATAAAGAAAAAAAAACGAGTGACGTGTAGCTGGATTAGAGAAGCTGGTGAATACCTGCAAAGAGCGTAAAACAGAAGTGACGACAAGGCATGTGAGCGAGGAATCATGCAGAGCTGAAAGTGTAGGGGAGTTTAAAGAGATGAAAGGGGCGAGGAACAGCAGACAGGTGTGGAGGAGGAATGGAAAGATGATGAAGGGAGAAGCACATATCAAATGTGGTTAATGTGGCAAAATTATAGTATGCAACAGTGAAAGGGGGTAGAAGTCTGCTGTTATTTTTTTTTTTAATATGCAGATTTTAAACCTCATCTGTTTTAACAGTGCTATAGTTAGGGTTTGGTAGGTTTTTAGGTCTTTTACACCGGTCCACACCTTGTAGCTGCTTACAGTTGGCTAGAATCACTCCTTCCCCCTTTTCTCCATGCCAAAGATTGAAGATGTGAGGTCATATCTGAACAAAAACCAGGTAACTGTCTCCGAACTGAACTCAATGAAGTGAAATTTCCTCTAGATATTTTTGGAACATTTTATGTATTCTCCCAGTGCCCAGTACTTTAACAGGTTCTTATAGTCGAGGCAGGTTCATGTTAGTCATTCATAGCAATTCAGTCTAGGGACTTTCACCCCATGAACATTTTAGATATGCATTTTGCGCTTGTTGTCGCTTTTTTGACATCAGCGATAAATTCAATACATTTCTAAATAACTTTCAGCCAAATAACCATTACTTCTAGGCTTGAATGTTGATATTACTGAATATAGATAGATAGATAGATAGATAGATAGATAGATAGATAGATAGATAGATAGATAGATAGATAGATAGATAGATAGATAGATGAATGATATGAATATGTAAATAGGATGTGCAAAAAGATAGGAATATTGTATAAATATGATATATAATATCAATATGGTTTACATTAACACATAACACATATGATATGAAGTATATGTTCCAGTATTTGGAGTGGAGTGTTGAGGTACAGAGTGCAAAAGGTGACAGGTAGATTTATTCCAGTTCTGTGATAATGGCTCTGACAGAGGCAGATGACTTATAAAGTCTGATTGCAGTTGGGAAGAATCGATTTCCTGTATCGTTCCTTAGAGCAGCGGGGTTGAATGAGTCTGTTGCGGAAGCTGCTCTTTAGCTTGTCCAGTGTTTTTGTGGAGGGAGTTAGAGGGATTGTCCATGATTGCCAGCAGTTTTGCCAGCATCCTGTCCTCCACCACCTCCTCCAGGTTAATTATTAGTAATAAGCCAGCTTTAGACTAGCATTCTAGTCTCAGCTATGTCCGGTGTGTGAGGAGGCTTGGCTTCTTGACAAACACAAACATATCTCTATGTCAGCTGCAATATAAACAGGCATTGTTCAATTTTTCTCCGTCAAGTCAATACAAAGAAGTGTAACCAAAACTGGAAACTGCTAAACTGAGAGAAAATATCTTTAAACATATGCATACAAATACTCCTTTATTCTTTAACTACAAGTAAGACTAAGTTTATAGTTTGTTTAGCAGCAGTTTAGTCCCTCCAGGGCAAAAGGAGCACACTGTAAGTCAGTCACTGATGAATTCACAGATCATAAATTCCCTGTGAATTCCTTCATTCAGATGCATCTTTTAAGTATCTCACTGATATTATTCACAATAACGCTTCAATGTTTATGCTCGAGGATATCAACTAGTCCACATCACATTTTTGTGTCATAAAAGCCAATCAAAGGAACCACTTTTAGGAGCATTTGTTTTGAATTCTAAATAATGGAGAAGGACCAACCAAGGGCTCTTATGTACGAGGAGGGGCTCGAGCAAGGTTTCCTTGGTAACTGACATAATGAAGCAACACATTCAAATCATCTTCAGCACAGAGTGCCTACAAAACCCCTTGCTGCACACCCCTAAAATCCAGGCCATGTTCGTGTGGTGCCGGTACCCTGCAGCTTAGCCTTGCTTGCTCAGTTTACTTCCATCATTGAAGGTGGTAGCCAAAGGAGGGGCAGGCATTGAACACCTGGGGGTGAAGGTGACCCACATGCCTGGTGCAGTCAGCTGTGCCACTGCAGTTATTGCCATGGGTCTACTTCTGGCATCAGCACAGAAGACTGTTGATTGTTGCATGACATAATATCCATGTCCAAATGCCCAAAAGCAAAGGCTTGCTAAAACATTGTGACTGAGTAAATCATCATTTTTTTTTGAGTAGTCTTTTGTGTCAGTAAATACTTTTTTCATTAAATGATAGATGATAGGTGATGATGCTCTTTAAATTCACTGATGGGGCACACATTAGTGGATAGATGTAAAACCTAAAAATAAAATTTTAAGGACTGAATTTCACAATCCATGTATACATTGATCATTGATTGTAAGATTTTATAGGGTTCATGAATAAGGCTGTACACACATGGCACAGTGGTGTTTTGAGCTAGATGCTAACATTAGCAAGCTAACAAGCTCACAATGACAATGCTAACATGCAGATGTTTAGCAGGCGGAATTTTCATCAAGATCACAATCTTTTAAAATAACATCCTGTTTTTTTCTTTTTCCATTTTACAATATTTAAGAGGAACAATACAACGTGTATACAACTAAAGGAAAAACAAAATAAATGAATAAATTAAAAAAAGGTGGGGGGTGTAAAATAAAATATAAATGGATGAAGGGATAAACAGATTGATGGATGCAAAAATCTAAAAAATTGGTTTAGGTTTCCACCAAATACTCATAGTCTAAATGATGTAGTTAGTCTTGGAAAAGCCAGAAAAGCATATTTGAAGCATGCTAGTAAGCAACTGACCAAAACAAAATGCAGTGAAGGGGCAGCCATTATACCAGAGAAACCACAGACTGTTCCTTTAAATGTGAATTCAAATGTCAGCAGTCCTCACAGTACTCTAAATGCTAAATGTGCAAATTTTTATACATAAATATGATATGATACCTGATAATACAACCTTATTGTTAGCTCATACTGAAATTAATTTTGCATCAGTGGCAGTGCAGGCAGTGAATAATGTTTCAACATTGCAGAACCCTGCAGCAGCGGCAGCATCTACAGGTTTTATAAAAACTTCATACTGGTCTATAATAGATAAATTATTTTTTATTTTTTATTCATGACTTCTTACTTGTTTTTCCTCATAGGTCATCAAATACAGTAGATGTTTACCCTAAAACCATCGACATACCAAAAATTCTGATGTGAGCAGGAGTCACGAGATCCACTCACTGGAATAATAATAATAATAAAAATAATAATAATAAAACAAAACAACATTCTTTTTTACTTTTACTTACTTTTTTATTTAACGTTTCGTATATCGTTTTTTTTTTTTACAGGGTAAATCATACCAATCATAGCAAAGCTTTTGGCTTTCAAAATAAGCTGATTGGTATACCCTTCCTTGAAAAACTAGACGCTCTCTCTCATTAACTATGTTGATTACACTCTGAAAGGCTGGAACAATTAGTGTAGCAGTCCAAGAATGTTCATTCATCCATTCATCATAGAAGACGAGTGGCAAATTGGAACGAGTCCCCGTGAGAACGTGGATGACCTGCTGTGGAGGTCGGACTGTATCTTGATAGCTGTCAGTCTCGCCTCAAACACAGCAGGCCTCATCAGCCTTAGAGAGCTGCACTGCAGCAATACTGGTCAACTTCAGAAGAGGTAGGAACGATATGTTTCCTAAACTGCATTGACCTTATTTATGATTAGTGGTTTAAGTTGATAATAATGCTCTTTTCATGTCTCAGGATACCTTCAGTTAAAGCTCTCCAGTCAAATCAATATGAACAATTCATGTAGCAGCAATTGATGTGACTCAAAGTGTCATGTGTTGTTGTTAGTTATGTGATGCACTACTGTAATACTACTGTATTTATTGCTCTCTGCCTACTCCTAATGGCTCTTCTGCTTCATCTTGTCTGGGGCTTGTCTAATACGCTGCACCCCCCCCCCCAACAATAAAACAAAAAGGATTGTGGAGAAGACAGTAGAAAATGTTACCAATCAATTCAAGCAGCAGCAAAACAACTGTTAAACAGCAGTGCATGTGCTGAATTATTGTTCTCATTTTTTTGTTTAAGATACCCTGAAAATAAGATATGAACATAATCAGTGAGAACAAGGCAAGTCAATGTGTATTGAAAGCGTTATTATCACGCCACGCTCATCACATTTTGCAATACTAGCAGCTTACACCAATTTACATATACATAATTTAAAAAATGTCTTGATGCAAAGTTAAAATAACACAGAAGAGAATGTTTCATTATTTCGCTCACTAAAAGCAGATGTTGTATTGCGTGTAAGTTATTCACAGTTTGTTCCAGTGTTTCGGTCAGTGTTGGGAGTTCATCGGTGTTTGATTTCATTTAACATAATGTTTCACCCGACTCACCTCAGATGTGCTAAGACTTCTCTGCCTGCTTGAGATCTTTTGTTGATGAGCCATTACTGTATGCACAGTGTCAGCGGTGTCATGTCATCAGTCTAGACCACTGTATTTAAATTAACGGATTCAGCTGTAGAGCCGAGGCATAATCACAGCAACTATTTTCACAGTCTATTAAGTACATTTTTGTAAAACTTTTCTCCATCTAGTGGAATTATGAATAATTCAAACTAATTGCGAACCTGTAGAAAACAAATTAATATAAATAGTGATGAACAGTCGTCTGGATGATGATGAAACTGCTTATGCTTAATAATCCAATACAGTATATTAATTTCATGTACTTATGTTATACTAATCTTCACTTCAGCTCAAAGCAACTAAACTGACAATCGCAGCATAGTTCACATTCCCAAGCTTTGCACGAGTACAATATCTGTCACCACATTGATCATAAATAATCATAAATGATTATAAATATGTGCAGTGTGGTGCTTCAGCATCCAGTTAACCCTATTGTTTTGCAACAGTGGATATGCTTTTAAAGGAACATAAGGCTGCTTTCACCAACATGAGAAAACGTTAGTAATGCTAACTGCATCTGCTAACTTTCACTAACGACTATATTTCATTTCCTTATGAGATCAGCACGATCATGATGAACAGCGTTAATGGTATTTTTACTGTAAAACTCACAGCACTTGAAAAATGTTACGTGATGTTTTGTGTTAAATATTTAAAAAAAGTCAACAATGACATAAAGCATGACACAGGAGCGGTTTACACAGAAACATTAACCTGAAACTTCAGCACACTCTTTACCTAACCGTAACCAAAGTGCTTTTGCTGCTTAAATTTAACCACATGCAAGACTCAGGCCGTGCAAGAGTGTGCCCAAATGAGGCCCTTGAGGCCATGTTTCTGAGTGAATGTCGCAATGGGGACAGACAAAAGTAAGGCTGCCACTCGCTCCCTATCTATGATTGTATTTTAAAAAGGGCACGCTGTCTAGAAATGAAGGGCACCCTTTCAGCAGGCGGCCCACTCAGGCCTCCCTGAAGCCCACAAAGCGGCTGACTCCGGCTAGCCTTTTCCCTCAAGGCTGCTCCTATAAACTGTGAAGGTGATCCTTATGGCAAGAGCTACATTAGTCCATCACAGATGTGACCTCATTGAAAATGAGAGGTGTCCTTGAGATCTTTTGATAGTCCCACACCTCCTTAGTTTCATTTACATTTACTCCTGTAGCTGACATTAGAACAGCCCATTGGACGAGCTTTTATGGGCTCTTGTTCCCCTGGTGGCTTTCTTTTTTTTTTTTTCTTTGGTCATATTGGTTCCCAAATAGACCTAAATATTGGTGTTAAAAGTTTCCGTCTATCAGATTAACATTTTCATCACAAAAGTCAAACATTAGGTAACTGCAGACATGCAGCTGTAATTATGAATTGCTGTCTTGTAACTGGTAGATTATTAAATATATATTTCATTAAGCCATATGTAGTTGGATGGTCTGCTCTCCATTCATGATCTCTAAGTTTAACTAACTCTAATAAGCAGACAAAGTTGCAAGGTAGATGCTAACCATGATGACGACTTTCCCTATAAATATCACAGCAGTGGCTTTATCTTTATTTTTGCCCTTTTTGCTCATTTACGAGTTTTGACACTCTTCTATTCCAGATCCTGCCATACCCGTCATCCTACTTCCGTCGTTACTCACCTGACTCACCTGAAATGTGTCCACCTGCAGACATGGCTCTCAATCAGTCACTCTCTATATATAGTTGCCCTCTAGCCTTAAGGCCCATGCAGTCACACCAGAAAGTGGCACAGCAAAATTTATCCGGGTATTTCTCCTGGATTTAACTCTAGCTTTTTGTTGACTCAGAGTTTAGCAATGTCAAAGCAATTTGCTGTCAGTCAAATTCAATGTCACCAGATCACTAGATTGTTTACTATATGTGAAAGATTTGTGTAGATTTGAATATTCTGTCCCCTGTAAGAGATTCCAGTGATCACTGTGATTTTACTGAATCGAACTGGCTTCAATGCATAAAATGCTGGTGTGACCAAAGTGGTGTAGTGCTGCCTGGAGGAGGGGTATACTCTTAATTTATACCACCATTTTTTTTTTAAGTGGCCCATCCAGCAAAGGATACTGTGACAAAATTCTCTTGCATATTTAAAGCAACATTGTGTAACTTTTCTACCATAAAATAATCAGGTGAATGGTGTCGTTCCAGCTCTGTGCCCTATATGTCTATTTTTGAATGATGTAACTTTGCAATCGCCCGTGAAGAGACAAAATGCTTTATGGCACTAAGTTACAAATCACCAACTATTTCACTGATTTTGGTGAAACTGGACCATATTTTATGGAGAAAAAAAATATGGTCATTCTCTGGTTTCCCCTCTGATGTCCTCCGGCTGCTCCTGCTTCCTGTTGCAAAGGCTGCTTTTCACTAATGTTAGCCCAGTTTGTTAGCCAGGCTGCCAGGACTGTGAGCTCAGAGCACCGGGGGGAGTGTTAGTGTTTGTTTCACAGGCATTTTGGACCACCAGGAAGAAGAGCAGGTTTTCAGGCCAGGGCACAGGGTAATGCTGATGGTGAGCGGAGCTGGTGTTGTACCAGAACTGGAGTTAGACAAGTGAGCAATGTACCCAGGCTCAGTGGCTTCTATGGACATAATGGCAGAGGTAGAAGAGGCCGAAGAGGACGTTGATGGAGGAAAGGAGAGAGTGACCACGGACAAGAGCAAATCTGGAAATGACTTTTAGTTGTAGGCAAGAGCTTTGTGAAATAAAAGGCTGAAAGACAGTTGTTGGACTGTTGGACTAGTAAGTAATATTAGCTGGCTGTTACAGTATGTCTCGTGTTGTTGCACTTGCTTGATGATGATGATGTGCAGTAATGTTTTTAGTTCATATAGATATCAAATTCACCATGTCACAGTATGGGGAAACATTTTCTGTGGTTTGAGACTAAACACGGCTGTTACTAAATGTTAATCGGGTTTGATGAGTTGCTTCTGTCCAACTTTATAATGGCAGCTTCATCACTTCAGTCAGTTTATTGATTCTGGCACTGTGAGCACCCCTTTCACATTACGGTAATTTGAAACAGTGTTAATATCCAAAATGTTGATTAGCAAGGCATTTGTCTCGCTCTTAAAAAAGCTTAATGAACTGCGCTTCAAGTGCGACTCAGTGTGCACATGAAATGAATACTATTTTTGTATTTTATCTTTAAAAAAAAAGGAAAATAATAAAGAATCTACACATAAGAAATGTTCAAATCTGGTGGGGATTGAAGCGCTCACGGTGCTTTGGTGAGTCACAGATAGAAGCTGCCTGAACCGAAAACAGACATCAATCCCGCTCTTCCTGTTTTCTCTCAGGCTTCGCTGCTTGCTTTTATTTGTTCGTGGCTTTGTCAGTGGCCCATCCTCATGTTCCACTTCTATTTTTGCATGTCGAAGTACAGTAGATGAAAGCATATGAAGATTCATCGCCTCAAAACTTAAGTTCCTCTGCAAGGGAACTTTTTCATGAGAACTGCCAACACTGTATAATGATCCAAATGAGGAGGAGGAACACTTCATCTTTTATTAAAGCATGAGCGCACAAGGAAATGCAGGTAGTGGATGACAAATTTGTCTTTGTATTTTTTAAATAATAATAATCATAATAAAAAAACATGTCTCATTTGCACATGGATATTGAAAATACATACAAAAATGAAACCTGACAAAACTTGGGAATTAAAGAAATAGATACAAGTCTGACTTCATCTTTATTCTATTATGTTCACACCCTAAATTAAACCTATTAGAACAGACTTTCTCATCAGACAGAAGACTAAAAAAATGTAAAAACAATTTATGAATTAAGTTTTACAGCAAGAGATGTGATAACATGTTTTTCTGAAGCGGTGAGTACTGTAGCCTTGCTCTGCTCTTGACGCGTTCTCCCCTCATGAGTGTGAAAAACACTAATCAACTAATTTTCAGAAACAATAAAAAATGTTTGGCAGTTGAGCTTTTTTGGTTGTTGTTGTTGCCTATTGTTTTAAAAGAAACAAAATAAAAATGTGCAATCTCCTTTTAAATGAAATCAGGAGTTTAATTATAATGTAAAATAATGACTACATTTATTCAGGTCTCATGGCAATTTTAATTAATGTGCTTTTGAAACTGTTAACAATGTTGATGAATGTAAGAGAGCTGTTAGCTATTTATGTCACTCCCAAGAGGAATAGTGAGCTTCAAGGGAATTAATCATGAAGTTGACAGAGCTGGTGAGGCAAAAAGAAACTGCTAAGATGAGAAGATTTCTATTTTAAACTATACAAACATCATATGGTAACAACATGAAAATGACAAGAGCGGAGTCCAGGATGTGTAGACAGCAATCAATGGTAAATGATACTGTTCTGCCTTTTCAACATCTTCATGTTGTCAAGTCTGAACGCCTTTTTTGTCCAGATTTCAAGCATCCTGTTGCCTTCATTTGGAAGTAGCAACCCAAACTGTGTTCTGTTCTCAGTGAACCCTGCCATGTTTTCTTTTATAAACACACAGGTTTCTCAAACTCACATTCTTTTGATTCGCTTCTATGTCCTCGGTGGCGTAGGTGTTATACTGTTGCACAGGTGTCTCCCTGCTTTATACAAGATACAGTTAGATGTAGTGTGCAAGACCTTCAGTGTGTCCAGTCTGTTGTCTGAAAGCCATCAGGTAGAGCATGTGGTGGCAACAGAATCATAGCAGTGGACTCCACACACATAAGCATTATAGTAAAAGATAGTTTACTATCTTACTAATTAATTCATTCATTTGTAAAGGGAATTTTAAGGTCAAATGGTTAAGGCCGTGCTTTAGCTTCAGTACCTATATATTTTCTTCTGCTCTGTGTATTTAAGAAGAAGAAGCTATAGAAGCCACCATGAAAAGATCACCATGAAAACACTCTGGCTTATTCTGCGAGAAGCCGGCAAGTCTCCAGACAAATGACATTGCAGTCACCCTCCTCTCCTCTCACCAACCTTGCCTCGTGTTTCTGTCAGCTCAGATTGTGTAGGAGGATCAGTATTGTGGCTGAGTGTCCGAGGAGTCAGACACCTCGTGTTATCTTGGGGACTAAACTTGTGGGGAGGAGTGGCTGTCAGAATATGGCGACAGATTGTATGAGGCCATCTAGGGTTGTCTGAGTGGGCACCAGGCTGTAGGTTTCTTTATGAAGACTGAAGTGCCCCAGCTTCAGTCACGCCCAGTTTACAGCCCATTTCTTATCATTTATTCTGTTATTATAATTGCCATTGCCAACCCAAACTCCTCCGGTTCAGTGTATCTCTTAGAAAAGTCTGTGAGGGATATACGACTGATTCTTGTAGGGGTGGGTACATTAAGACTTTGTGTTCTGTGTGTGGACTCATCACACTCTTTAATCTACTGACAGGGTCCTCCCACCTATTTGTTTGTACTTATTTTCTTGTAAATAAACTATTTAGTATACCTGTGCTTATCCCATTTTTGCCTAAGAAGCAATTATGGGAAAATTAAGTAGGAAGTAGGAATTAGTATATAGAAGTTATCTTTAAGAGGCAGGGTTCGGTCAGGTTGTATAAAAAATAAACGACCTTGATGTTGCGCTAATCACAAACCATAGTAAGAGCCATCGCCTGCAGCCCTTTTCAGCTCACTGTAGCCATTACTGCCTGCAATATTTTAAATCCAGCTGAAATTAATTTTTTTTTTTTTGTCTGCTACAGAATACATATGTGCTCCGGCTCACCGGTGGAAAACAATCATTGTGAAGCAGCAACAGCATGAAAGGTTGAGTTTACATTAGAGGAAAATAAACTCAGCTCCAATGAGGCTGTAAGTGATCTGGCAACATTAAAATGAGACAAGATAAGATATGGTAAAATACACACAGGAACACAGTAGTGAAACTAAACTCCAAGACATAGAGATGCAATTAGGAGCTACAAACACACACTCACACACACACACACACACATGAATTTGAAGATGCCGAAGACACAGCTTTGGGGAGGAGACTGACTGGCAAGTTGTCGTCAGCCATGCTGCAAAGCAAGGCCACAGCAGTGCTGCTGGGTGCTACAGTCCCCTGTTGAGAGGTATTCGTGGAAACATGTGTCATCACAGCTCGGTTTGGTATGGCAAGGCTAAAGAGGAGTGACCAGACCTAAGGGAAAAACCCAATTACATTGTGAGTGCGTGATGGGTTCGGTGTTCCTCTTTTCGAGGCTCTGTTACATTTAGTTTCGAATTTTATTTAGGTTAGAGAGAGTGTAAGTATAAAATGTCATGCATTAATGCTATATTATAACCACCAAAACATGAGTGTGTGTATGAGCACCATGGTTTGATCTACAGTCAAGATTTATCATAGCAATGTGTGATTACTGTGATCTTTCTAATGTTTGAATTTGTTAATCCTGGTGGGAGCAGGTTCAGCAGGGCGCTCCAGACTTCCTTCTCTCCAACTCCTCCTGGGGCATCCTGAGGCATTCCCAGGCTAGATGGCCTATATAGACCCTCCAGCAGGTTCTGGGGTCTTTTTTGGACCAGTTGTTTCAAAACCTAGAACGTATCACCCCTGGGATTGGTTCGTTAGGGTTCACATAGAGAGGGTTGCCTCCACTCGATCTCTGGAGCAGTTAGTTTTCAGTCAGAATGCAATCAACCCTACCATCCAAATACAATTTGCTTGCCCATTACCTGATGCCCATGGTGGCACACTCTTTCACGTGTACACCAACTAATCAGTTTAGTGGGAATGTGCCATAAATGAACTAAGCAACAACTGTATCAAAGTAGTCCATGAATCCAAACAAAGAAAACAAAGTGCATGGCTGAAAGTGTCCTTACAGCATAAATTGGGTATCCATAATTAGAGTAATTTTGTTGGCTAACATGACGGAATAAAATGTTTAATTGTTCCTCTATTGGATGAGATGTGTTTATATTCCTCCGGCATTATGCATACGCACGTCTGTGTGCAGGGGGACAGAGTTTCAGAGTCTCGGGTCTGCTAGGAGTGGTTCTTGAAGCGGGTGAAAGGGGTGAGGTGAATTGTGTCAGCAGATCTGAGGTTGCAGGTAGGAGTATGCCACTGCACAAGGTCAGTGAGGTAGAAGAGGGCTATAGGTTGTGGAGGGCTTTGGAGGTGATGAGGGGAATTTTGAACTGGACTTTTTGTTGAATGCAGAGCCGGTGGAGGTTTTGAAGGGTGGTTGATGTGATCTGTGGTTGAGTGAGCAGACAAATGTTCAAAGTTTCTGTCATACTGATATCAGCAGGCCTTACATGCAGCACAAGCCTCTGTCTGGGTGAGTCAGTGAGTGAATCAGAGAATTGGAGGCGTTCAGAAGATGTTTTGTCCTTTTTTGGTCATCGTCCGCAGTTGGTTGAAGCGCTAGTTGTGATGCTGTTCACTTGTCCAGATAGATATGACGGCAAACACAGGGGTTTTATGTTTTTGAGGCTTGCACAAGGTTGCACTCGTGAAATTGGAGACCATTACATTGCTCTGATCATATAACAGTCCTTGATGGTTATAGCAGTAGTGATATTTACTAGATCATTTTTCAGGTCATCACATGTCATGTCATGGTTCATCTGCTCAAACTAAATGTGTTCCTCATCAGAAGGTATGAGGCTTTCAATGTCACTGTTTTCATTTTTTAAAAAGGTTCAGTATATTTCCAAAAAGTGATGGGCAATGTGGTTTTTAGCAAAACAGAGTAAATTGTACATTTTAGGGGGGCTATTTTCCAATTTGGATTAATACACGCGGTCCTATTTAATGCAGCAGCATGGTGTATGGAGGCACACTCAAAATAAAAGTGCTCATGTTCATTTGAATGAGAACCACAGTGCAGCAACCTTTTCCCTTGCAAGTGTAACCGTACTCAGACACCTCTGTTGAAGGGTTTTCGTTCTTATGCTACATTTTATTGCAGTGCAAAATGTCAACACCATGTCTTGATCTGGAGCCCTTTGGGAACATTTTGTCCCAAATTCATTCCATCATTTTACTCCTATTATGTTGCTCTTTGTGGAATATTAGGGTGGCTTTTCCCACATGAAGAAGATGCATTTCAAGAGAAAAATGGCTTCTCATGTATATTTAAGTGTGTACTCAGAGGGATGCCTCTCTAGTAAGGCTACCGTTTATTTCAGCAGAGAGAGTAAATATATAACTATACATATAAATCATATAATACATAAGAATCATTGGAAGCATTATGCTTTCAAGTGTGAATAACCTCCCAATGGCACGAGAAAGAATTAAGAAGAATTTGAATAAAATACCACACATATGTGTTGTTCATTATTAAGTTAATTATAGACACAGCACTAATAAAAATCTAACTGAATTTTAAATTTTAAAAGTATAATTCATTTGTTTTATTTGATCTTTATTATATATATTTCATGTTTAATATTCCGCTGAATGGAGCGTTGCTGACACAGAGAAGGAACATTACTGACATGTCACAGTAAAGATTCTGTTCTGCTGTTATTTTAGTTTTGTAACTGCAGCCAAGAAAAGCATAGAACACAGGAATCCGTGAAAAACAAACAAACAAACAAACAAACAAAATAAATAAATAAATAAAAAAAGACATTAATAGCTGTCGACCCAAAGGGGACTAATTTCATATGACCCCAGTGAAATATGAAAGTGGAATTTGTACTAATCAGATATGGGTGATTTGTGCTGGATTAAGAGAAAGGACAAGCTCACTATGTCACAGTGACATCAGCCCTGTCTCACCCTGTTCCCCTCAGCGTTGCTATCTCAAATAATAAGATTAGATTAGATTAGATTAGATTAGACTTAACTGTATTACCACTGCACTAGTTTTGAGACAACAATGCAGTTTAGAATCTAACCAAAAGTGTAAAAAGCAGCACACTTTCCATTATATTCCACTGATGATGATCCAGAAATATGTTTAAGTTTAACATTTATGGAAATGTGTTAAATGTGTTGATGTGTAGCGCAGTTACATTCAAATATTTTATCCTGCCACATTCTGTTGCTAGTGGCAACCACTACTGGTACAGTTATATTTGCAGTTCAATGGGAGACAGTTAGACCTAAATGTATGTCTGGTCTTGTCTTTCTTGTCCAGTGCATGAACAAAAAACAATGTTTTTTTTATTACAGAACTGCACTGAGATCAACTGAATCTTGTCCGATAATAAGGTTGGGTTGGAACTTGTCCTTAACTGGTGCACATTCCTGAACAAATTGGCATTTACCCAGTTAATATAACAAACTAACATGCAGTGAAACTGGTGCTTTCAGGGGCCCTTGAGCAGTTTCCTAGTTCAGCCAGTTGGTAATTCTTCAGTCTTCCCTGAGTTATTACTTCTCTCACCTCTTCTACACCTACTCCTGTTAGTACTGCTGCTGACTGCTACAAGTATTGCTAATATTAAAATGATGCTGATCAGCCCTGCAAGGCCTTACATGATCGCACACTGCCATAGGTGTGTGTAAGTGTGTGTGTCACTCAGTGAATGTAAAGCACTTTAGCTATGCTACGTAGCTACTTACCATTTCTTTATTTATGGTTACATACTGTAGCAGCAAGAACAGAGTAAACACGAGTCATAAAATAATCTCAGCATGAGACCATCAGCTCTCAGGAGAGAATCACTGAACTTGTTCGGTGTTGTTCCTCATGCTGCATTTTATCTTGTTTGCTCTAAAGTGTGAGAGCTTAGAGATTTGGGTGTTAGGAGGATGACACTAAGTCAACAGGACTTGTTGTAGCTTGTGAGGGAGGTTTGGGAACAAAGATAAGGACCCTTATAACGGGGTGAATTCTTGAGCAAAGCACAGGTGTCGATGAGATTTCAAGCTACCATTTTGGACTGTGCTGCAGTATAAAAGACACTTAGTCACTGAGCTATTCTTAGTGTACTAAGTAGTTACCAGGAGAGGTAACAATGTTGTGAATACCAGATAAAGAAGTCACTTAGTTCAGAACATTCACATCTTTGCAACATAGAATTCATTCTTATATCATCGTCCACTAAAATAAGTCCAAATACTGCTGGTTGATGAAAGTCTATAAAAGTGTACGTCCATATTATAGACGTCTATGAAGCTTTGTTTCAGTTCCTGTGCCTCCACAGCTATCCATTTGACAGCCTTTGTCTTTCTCTAACATGTTCTCAGCGTCCGTCCTAGTATGCACTCTCAGTTGTTTTCAGCTGTGTAGATAAAAGGACATCAATTGAACCGCTGTAACTTCCATATGAATATGGATGCACTTCTTTTGCATCTCCTTGGCCTTGGATCATAAAGTAT
Source organism: Miichthys miiuy (assembly GCA_036365135.1). NCBI lineage: Eukaryota > Metazoa > Chordata > Actinopteri > Sciaenidae > Miichthys > Miichthys miiuy. The sequence continues at coordinate 19,974,219 of CM071612.1, forward strand.
TCCCACATTTCTTTAAATTATGATCAAACACTGAAAGCCTCTCTTTACACCCAAGAGACATTTTCCTGTGTATATATTAAGGAGGAGGTTATTCCCCTGACAGTGAAATCAAATGTTGCAGGTGGGCACAATAAGAAGAATGTGATGACATAAGGAACCATATGATTTATTTTACAGATGGAGAACATCCTTATAAAAAGCAGTCCTGGCATCCTGATAAATGTCTTGTTTTGCACTGAATGTGCATTTTGTTTGGATCTGTTGAGTGCAGGAACTGTCAATTTCTTCCCCTCACCATCGAGCCTACTTCTATACTGTTTTCATTGTTGGAATTTCTGAACGGTCAGGTGGGTAAAAAGTTAGCTGCTTCTCAGGACAGTGACCGCCCAAAGGGAGGTCAGAGCTGATGTGTGTTAAACGGATGGAGACTTCACTGGTGCTCACCGTATATGTCTCACTGACGTCTGGTGTCTGGCGTGAAGCTCACAGCCAATATTCATTCGACATTCATTCACTTTTTTACTGTACAGTACTACAGAGCTTCTGTAAAGCCTGCTAATTCATGATAAACATTCTCAGTCTTGTAACAGTAATTAACCTGGATCCTTGTCTCAAACTATGCTGTGCTGGGTCTTGGATTAGACAGAATTTGGTCTGGAAAGTCCCTGATTTTGATGTTTAAGAATGTGTTGGAACCTTGTTTAAATATAATAATAATACATTTCAGTTTGTCATTACTATGTTTGGCGTGCTTCTCCCTTCTTTGTTGTGGCCTACAGACTGGTCGTTTGCCCACAATACAGGAAGTGTATAAGATAAATCTGCCTGAAAAGCTTCTTCAGCAGGGCAGAAGAAAAAAAATGACCTTGGAAGATCCCATCAATTAGCCTTCCCCTACTACATTTTTAATCTTCATTGATTTTAGGATGGAAATCTGCTAAAATAATTTATTCAAAATATCGACTGAATGAGAGCTAATGTCTTGTACTGCTGAGTTTTTGTCGTAAATGCTGCAGGGACAGACTTCTATCATCACAACCTAAAACAACCACTACAACACATCTAGATAACATAACAGAAAAATGAAGTTAGGCTAACTCTATAGTAAGGGGACATGAATTATTAGAAATTTATGCATGACCTCATGTATGAAAAGACATGAGTTTGACTATGCATCAATTCATTAACTGTCAGCAGTGTGCAAGAATTAACAGTATCTTGCATGCATGACTTAATGCAGGAAAAACACGTAATTAATACAAGTATGGTATTTCAGTCATCGTGATTTATGAGTTATTAATGACACCCATGTGTTCTTCAGAGATCAGTCTGCAGTTAAAGGGACAGTGCAAAGAAATCTGACCAGTCACAGAAGTGCATGTGCATTCTCTTGTAATTATGATGAACTAATAATTACTCCTTCATGACTTCATTGCGTCTGTGACACTTGCTTCTGTATACATTTGGCACAATTTGCCAAAACTTAAAATGCAAATAAGATCAGAATGTTTTTAGACTCCAATCCAATTATCAGCTATTGAGTGAGGAAAATATTTGTATATAGGCTTTATAAGCAAACATGGTCAATACATGTGAATTCACAATTCAGTGTTAAAGATGAAGCAGGTCAGCACTTTTTTTGAAGGACCACAAACACAAACCAGTAGTTAATTATCAGAACTCTACAGAAGACAAGCAGGTGTATTTTTTACTGCCGAGTTTTTGAAATTAATCATGCTGCACATATGAGAGGTCAACTGATTGTCCCACAGACTGTTTCTGTTCATTACTTTGTGGCATTTCTTTCTTTTCACTGGCTTGTATTGGTTTTCAGGGACTCTGATATCTATGCAGGTAATGTTTACATTCAAGGATGCAGTGATCTTACATGTTCATAATTTAGTGTCCATTCAGTGTCTGAATAGCAAGGACTTTTAACAGATTATTCCTAATCGCACTTCTTGTTCACTTACCCTGATTGGGTCCCTATTGGAAGGTGAAAAATTCTCAATAATAAACACGCTTTCTATTACATGTTTTATATTATACTAAACACGCTCCATATGCTTTATCACATGTTGGAATAAAACTCTTACATATTTTATCTGCAATGTAGTAATGCCTTTTTCATCTTTTTTTGCATTAAATCATACTGGGATGTTTGTGGAAACTGATTTGAAGTGGCACAGGACTAGCTATAATCTGCCAGCCAAAGACCAATTTGATCTACTGATTTAAGGCAGCAGGGGAACTTAGGCACAGCAGTGATGTTTTTGGAGTAAAGAGAGTAAGTTTACTGACCCATGGCAGTGATTTGCAACAATGTGCACCCACTGAGCATTTACGCTTTATTCTCTTACTGGCACAGAAAAACACTGTTGACCAAAAGAAAGTAAATAAAAGGTGCATACCCATTTACAGTTGTGTACTCTTTTTTTATGATAGGTTGTTATTTTTTGGAAATGACCACAATACTGAAGAAAAAAAATGGTAATATCATGTATCAATAAATGTATTACATGTTTATATTCATGGAACTTCATCGCACATCTAGCCCATGGAAGTTCACAGTCTAACCACCCTGCAGGCAGAACAGTGGGTGGTAAAGGGACACTATGCTCCTCCGCCTCGTGGTTTTTTTTTTTTTTGGTATTGTGCTGCGATTGTTGAGCAGTGGAGCGGCACAGGAGTAGGATGATCAGCTCCGTCCTGCCCGGGAGGAGCCGATGACCCCTAAGTCAACCTCATCTGTTTTCCCCCTGTGGACAAACACTGCAGGAGCTCAGAGCAGGGTGCTGCTCCTGAGCTGCTGCTCATGTATCACCAACAAAATCTGCTTACAGGAGCCTGCGGCACTTCACGCATCATACTGTAAAGAAGGCGGGGGAAACAGATACTGTGTCATGTACACCTGTAAGATACGGTAAGTCCGGTTAAAAAAAAAAAAAAAAAAAAGCTGATAAAAAATGGATGGAGAAAACCCCTCAAAGCTTGTAGTTAAAGTGTAGCTGGGATTGTATTAAACTCTTGACACCATGAATAGTAAGTATGCAATGCACTGATTTCAGTCATAGATTACACCTGCTTCTTATTGTGTGTGTGTGTGTGAGTGTGTGTGAAAGAGAGAGAGAAAGACCGCAGGTTTTCATTTCTCAAAGAAAATAACCAGTCAACACGTGAAAAACGATACTCCCTGGCTAATGTTTTTCAGACTCACATGTTGTATCATGAATTTGAGGAGGTACCACTATTCATGACAAACACTGTTTCAAATGATAATAACTCAGCAAAATACTGTTCCAAATGCTTTCATCCTCAGTAGATCAGCCTGACACAACAAAATGAAAAGCACAATGCAACTGTAGTGGTTAATGTTCTGTGGCTGTTTGTGGAGATATTATTTGACCTTTAAAAGGTTCATGGATGAGTCAGTTTGGCTCCATTCTCCATTCTCAGTTCTCTTTTCCAGCAAAGATGCAGAAGAGCAAGCTCAGCAGACAGCGAGAGAGGAATGAAGAAAGAAGAGAGAGGTGGAGAAGTCATTAACAGAAAATTGATCAGATCTGGTTCTACCCAGCACTGATGCCAATATTCTACCAAGGCTGATGTCTTTGCTAACACCAGAACAAGTAATCAGTGGCCCTATTACACAGACTAGTCTAAAACAGTCCCACTAATGATTTTGTTTACAGACACAGGATGATAATTATTGTGCTTGTGTCAATACAGCAAGCATGATGCAGTCTTTTTTAATTTATTCACAATCAATTTTAAGCTTGCTGGTTTGTATAATTCATTTATTGTATATAAATATATTTTCTATTCACTGATGTACCCACTTACCCTTTGATGAAGGAATGCAATAATAAAGGAAAGAAGGATGGAAAGAAAGATCAGAGGAAACAGACCACGTTGCGTTGGTCCAGGGGGAAGAGGAGTAACATGATTTGAGATGAAGAATATGAGCAGTCACTTTGCATATTTTCTGAATCTTTTATTGTCAAATATAGAGGCTTGAGCTGGACTTCAGGGAAAAACTATGCCTGAAATAAAACCTAAGAACATAACGAAACAAACAAACAAAAAAACAGGACAAAAGAGAGGTGGAAACAAAATGGCAGCTCTTAAATCTTCACTTTGTTAAGGTTGTGAGACCGTCATCATGGTAACAACAATCATATGGAGGCTGAGTGTGTGTGTGTGTGTCAGTCTGGCACTTGCCTTGGATTTTTGTCACCACCAGCTTGATAACTGGGATTAATCTTCATCTTCACTCATTATGCAAATTGTATACATTGTAAATGTATATTCACAAACACACACACACACACCTGTGAAAGTTGAAGTATCAGGCAGGTACATTTTTTAACATTGGAGGTCATACTAGTTTTCACGCTGACCGTCATGGATGAGGTCATTGATGACTAAATTCAATCTTTCATGCTTTCATGGAGTCTATGAATGGCCTTTTCTTCCTAGCCAAAATCCAGGTTACATGGAAGGAAGCTGCTGTAGCTTTTTTGGTCCATGCATGGCCGCACCAGGCTAAAACAGCTCTGATTATAAGACGCACTCCAACATCTCTCTCCAGTGACCCGTCAAGAAAGTCTGCCTGGAAAGTTTGTTGTGCCTCAAAATATTATCTTTTTCTTTCCAACCAAAATTAAACAAATTGGATTACAAATTGGTACTTTGCAGCCAAGTCTGGGATAACCTAATGGTTTTAATTTTCAATTATATGATTCTTTGACAGACATTTTCAGTAGAGCACTTCCCGACTTGTGGCTGCAATGCCCATGGATTAAAGCAAAAAAGCAATAAAAAATTTTTTGCCTGAAATTTTTTTCAGCTGCAGCCAAGTCATATTCCCCATTTGCAATTTGAAAAGCATGTTACAGGTTACGTTACTTGACACCTGCTAAAAAAACAAGATACGATTTCAGCCCCCGACTCATAACCATGTTCTCTAATGCAGCCATCAAGTTTAAACTTTGAACAGCGGTTCTATCGACATCTATTTTTTTTGTCTTTTCAATGTATGAAATCAAACTGATACTTTTTTTTGCCAAGCTTGTCTCAAGTTTTCCTCTTTCAAATAATCAACCTTCTACGGAACTTTTCAGTACATTATTTTTCTACTTCATCTTCCTCTTATTATTATTTTATTTATTATTATTATTGTTTATATTGTTTCAAGTGAGCCTCTTATCATTTAACAGAAAAATACACCATACAAACAGCACCAGGATTAAATAATAAGAGCAACTTTTGCAGCCTTGTGACAAGTTTCACTCTGATGGCGAGCTATCACCTTTCTGCCATCACTACCATACTGTTAATAGTCAGGGAAGCTCTGAGGCTTTAGATTTGTCATGTTCACTTATGTTATAATACAAGATTGACGACGGAGAACTTTACTCCATGGCGATGCCCTACAGTATGTTTGCTACCAACTAAGATAAGAAAATTGTAAGGGATGTGTTTGCGCATGTGCAACTCTCAGCAGAGAAGGGAAGGAAGCTACTTCCATACACGATGCTAATATGTGCTGTGGTGCTCCTCTCAGGCTCTGTGGGCTTCAGCTTGAGGGCCGCCTGCTCCTTCATACTACTGATCGGTCATCACAGCAAATCCCCTAAAACAAGTCGTAACCACTCTCTAATAGGGCCAGCCTATTTAACAGGTACATACATTTTATATGACATAAGTAAACTACATAGCCTAACATGTTTACATTTACACATCCATCTACTGGGGATGTAACATAAAAAACAGTAAAGATATGGAGGAGGAAAGCAGTTAAAAAGGAAAAGGTGTTGAAAAATATTTAACTAATAATTACCTCCCTGCTCGTTCAAGTCTGGTTATCTAAATATATCTATGACTAATGATCAACGTAATGCAGAAATTAGTGAAATGTAATATGAGTCGACATCATTTCATATTGTTAAGATATGATGAAGACAAGCCTGTGTCTGTCATGAGTCACCTGGTTCATTCACTTCTGTGTTGTGTTTGAGTGCAGCAGGTACCTGAGGAGCAGCCGATTGTTATAGTTGGAAACACCTGAGCCCGGTGACTGCAACTATATAAACCACACCTCTTTGACTCCTCTCTCTCTCACTTGCTCTCTGCTGCAGAGCTTTATTTCTTTCACCCATGCAACAGCACACACTGGTTACACTCATGCACCCTCACTACCGACGATATTAATATAAGTACAGCAGCTGCCCAAAATAACAGTCTCCATATCTAAGCTGTGAAAAAAAAGTCTGCCAGTCTGTGTTTGTGTAGGAGTTTCTCCTAGTCCTAGTGAGAAGCAGTGCAGTAATACATTCGAATAGTTAGCTTATTGAACCCTCAAAGGGAAGTTTTTACCCATATAGGCCCAAAATACAACCATACGCACCATGTAGCAGCACCCTGGGAGCAGTTAGGTGTTCAGTACCTTGCTCAAGGGCACCTCGGCAATGCCCAGGATGTGTTATGATAGACCATGGTCCAAAGACATTTTATTTCAGTATTTCTTCTGGACTTTTTCTTTGTAAAACTGAAATATTACAGAAATAACAAAATCAGTACACTTAAATTCACAATTCCTACTAAAGTATAAAGCACCACTGTAGCACCGGCAGTAACCACTAGCTAGTAGAGCACGTAGTTTACTGAACCAACAGAAAAGTATCTAACATGACATTTCTTAAATAAATAGTGTGTTATAATTTTCTACACATACTACTTACAGACAAACAGTCTCCAAGGCAGAAGCGTATCAGAAATGGAATCAACTGTGCTCAACTGAAGAATGTGTGTAAATTATTCAATTTCTTTTTTTTAAACCAATTATAACGAGCCAACCACGTCTCATGGGATCACCACGGTTGCCTAGCAACATGTGCGCGACGGTCCATTAAAAGTGATGTTAACCAATATGGCGAGGCTACCGGTTTCTGGAACACGAGTGAGAGTGCGGCGTTTCGTCCGCACACTGCAGAGATAGGCAGTTTACTGAGTACTGAGGCAGTTTAGTCCCTCGTTTGCCTTATGCGTGCTTTTCTGGAGCGGAACGGCCCCTCAACGCGGACTTATAGGAAGGACGTCTGTTTTCCCATGTCGGAGGAGGAGTCCCTGTGTGTCGGCTGGTGAGCTGGTAAAGAAAAAAAAACCTGGAATATTAAAACGTATTAAACGTGTTTTTTCTTTTCCCCTTTTTCTTATCGGAGGATTTAGTTTTGTTTTTTTTTTCTACATATTTTTCCACTGGAAATAAACTGAAAGAAAAATCCAGTTGTTTTTGTTTTGAACTGAACTATTGAAAACTACCAGGAACTGAAGAAGTGAACATTGTTTATGGGTTTTCTGTTGTGTGTAAATATATTTTGTGAAATGAAAAGAAGAGTGGTATTTTGGTTTGTTCACATTTTTGTTAAGGTTGTATGAAGTGTTCTGAATTTATGCACCCTTTGTGTGGTTTTCAGGAGAGGGAACTAGTTTTAATTGTCAGGCTGAGTCCTGGCTGGCACCCCAAAAACTAAATAAAATAGTTACCCCTAAAACCCGTCACACAATGACCAACTAATCATGAATACTCTCTCTCTCTCTCTCTCTCTCTATCTATCTATCTATCTATATATATATATATATATATATATATAGGTAGACACATATATATACACACAATTTACCAAGTATATGGCACACTGTCTCTTCAGCTACATTAACTTAACTTCATTAGCTTATAGCAATAGTAGTGGATAACAGCCTGATGTATTAAGCTCTACAATGCAGTAGCCTGAAATAACAGTCTCCATATCTCAGCTGTGGGAAAATAATAAAAAAAAAAAGTCTGTACAAGGTCTGTGTTTGTGTAGGAGTTTTTTCTATTCCTAGTGAGAAGCACAGTTGGAGTAATACATCCTTAAATGTGAAGGCTTAACATGCCAAAGCAGTGCGCTCTGGAAAGCAGCAGTTAGTCAGTAAACACTGTTGTATTTAAAAAAAAAAAAAGTTGAGACAGGTTCAACATTTTTGAAGGATGACCCTGTCTTTATGTCTACTGTGAATATGCACAATGTTCTTAAACGAAAAGAAAGTAAACAACCATAAAATGAAAAATAAAAAAAAACACATCCTCGCTATGGGAAGTGGACACAATAGAAAACAAGGAACAAAGAAAAGTCCTCCAAAGCAAACAACAAAATATGTCCCATAAAACATGTAAGACATGTAAAAACATCTTCTGGTCTGATGGCTTTATAGCCAGGAATTTATTATTTACCTGCTGTAGTGTTCTGGTGAAGGGTATATGGAAACTCTCACTAAACACCAAGTTAAACTGTTACCAATTAAGACATAGTGCAGCATAGTAAGTTTGACCATTTAATGTTGTTTGACCATTCACTCAACAAACTGCAAATAAAAATATTTAGTGTCTGTGTTCTAAATTAAACATCGTACAAAGTGTAAATATTAACATTGCAGTCTCACACTGTAGGTATGAGTTCCAATGCCTACTGGCCTTACACACAGTACATTGTATATGTACTAAAACTTTTCCGCTTCCGAAATAGCCATAATTTCTCAGCAACCCACCGTCAATTTTTTTTATCACATTTTCGCCTGTCGCCGTAGCTGTGCTCCGGGTTTTTTTTTAATTTTTTTTATTATAATTAGTAATATCTCTTTTTTCCTCTTCACTTGCCTTGCCAAGACATCCTACAAAGCAGCTGGGTGACATATACATATTTTTTGCAAATATTAACCTCCATTTTTAATTAACTTATCAAATGTTGTTTTTAACAACAATATTTGGAACATGTCTACAATCAAATAAATCAACTCACTGCATTGCCTCTATCATTTAAAATGGATAGAAGTGGATTTGTCCGAGAGCATGTCCTCTGTAGAATCAGGTAAGAAGACTCACAGGAAATGACCTTATAGGATATGATATCATTACCTGACTAAAATATATTACACATGTTTGAACTATTAATTTAGTTAATCACTTCTCACTTTTAAACTACAAATAATTAACAACATATAAAGACGCAATGTGAAACAAAGAAAACGCCTTAAGGGCAACACACCTGTGCCCTGGTTAAGGCACAACAAGGACGTGGTTAGATGAAGAGAAGGATAAATAAGGGTTAAAATAATTTTTGTGGCAATCTGACATACAGTATATGTTGTTGTTTCTCCAAAAAAGTTTAAATTTAGTCTCTTGTTTTTTTTAGTTTCTCTTGTTCTGCCAATGCCAATGGGATTATGGCATTTACCAGAGTAATCCCCTTCTCATTTAACTATGGTGTTAAAGAAACAAGATGGAGGCGTACCGTACACTGCAGAAGAGGCAGAGTCTGTCTAGCAGCGTGTTGTTTTCTTAGCATTTAGCTGTGGCCAATCCCTGGCTTTGTGTACTGTTCACGGTCGCCGGAGAAAATACCTGGAGCATATTCTTCGCCTCCAAACTCAGCCCAGTTCCTCAGGAAAAAGGATCTCCATCCAGGCACAGTCTTTGCTCATGGTGCACACAAAACAGAAAAGAGTGTGTGTCCGCTGTTATTTGAAGTGATCAGATCAGAACTGTGTCTTATCTGCGTGGGTGGATGTGGTTACACTGGTGATGTGGCAACGTGGAAGCAGTAGTCCTTCATACCACTTGGCTAGTAGCAGCTCAGCTGTTCTGATGCATTTCTGTCACAAGATTAAACGTCATCATTGTGGTTCACGTTTTTCGTGTGGCCACTATAGTTTCTCCCCATTGAAACGGGGAGTTGCTCCGAACAGCTACACAGCTAAATGCCACTACACACTGCTCCTTTAAAATAAATAGATAAGAACTCCACTATATTAAAACTATTGACGGTGAAGAGTGTAAGTCTATCAATCATGTAAATTACTTTTTTTTAAATCAGTTAATCAGCTGTGGGGAAGTTGACACATTTTAAAAGAGACTTATGAAAACAATATCCTTGAATACAAACGCTGGTGCATATTTTGGGTGTAGTCTTTGACCGCTACGATTTAACCCTTGTATTTAAGTTTTCTCTTAATATTAATATATTTTGTATCATTAAAGTGCTTCCACGTGAATAAATGAATTGTTTGTATGACTTTTTTGTTTTCAAATCCACAGCTTTGCAAATAATAATGCAAATAATTCTGAGGATTCTGCTAAGCAGCTACTGTAATTTAAACTTAAATTATTCAAATGACCCCAGTGTGACAGAGCTAAAGCTTTCATTGGGTTGGTAAGTGATCTATACATCAACAATAAAGTAAATCTGGATACCACTGATGTTGGAATCAAAGGGACAACATGCCCATATGAAAAACAAGAAGTCCACAGAGGCAAAAACAAAACAAAAAAAACAATTAGCTGCAGTTCAAAAGGATGGACGAACATGAGAAATTATCAAAGTGTGAAACTGAAACACATACGTTGGGACAGGAAAGGCTGCAGGGACTTGTTGGTTGCAGAGTAACAGATGAAAAAGGCTGTGCTGTTCCAGGCATCTTCTCGCAGCCAGAAGAGGGATGTCACATTACTTCTTCTGTGCTTTGCCAGCTGCTGCAGGGAGAGTGTAGCTGAGTCTGTCAATAACAGCAGCAGCAGTCAATCTGTTTCCAAAGCCCCGAAGCTCAGACAAAGAGAGAGTGTATAGAGGCATCATCAGTCTGGGTTGTTGTATAAAGACTGTTCATGCTGAACGTCTCCACCAAGGATGCTTGATATGTTCAAAAGTCAAGGTTTTTACACAACTACCGACCGAAGGCCAAGTTTACTAAGGTGTTAGCATCACTTTCTCAGGTGTTGATTTGATATATTCCGCTATAATAGGTGGTGTTAGCACAAGGGAGATTTTACGTCAAACTGGGTACCAACATAATGCTGCCTTTTCCTAATGAAAACTGCACTGCACCATGTTTGTGCTACCGCTAACTTTGGGCCAGGAATGAAAAATAGAGCCTATAAATATAGATTAAAAATATATTAAAGGTCGAGTGCACTGGTTCTCAAACTACCACTGGTGGTACACAACCTCCTTGTAGTGTTACTTGAAGGAATCTCTGAAATTATTTTTGAAAATTAAATAACAAAAATTAAAAACACTATACTATCAAAATACTACACCATACTACACCATTTTTCATTTCCTGTTATATTTTGTTTCAATGTCAGCCTAATTTGTAGTCATTTTCATGCAGATAGTGCATGGCTTAGTGAGTGGAGGTAAAATGAATGGTTCAAAAACTATGCAGTTGTGACTTCAATGCTGCTATGAGGAATCACTAATGAAATCAGTTTCCATATATGAATCCTGTGTTAAAAGAAACCTAAAGAATTTAGGTTTTGTGTCTAAGTGACTAATGGGGACAATTATTCTGGGCAATTGTGCACTGTCAATGTACGTCCACTAAAAGTACTTGTTTTTAAGGTTAGGCTTGTTGGGCAGTAGCATCACTACAATTTTTAACTAGATTTCTCAGTAGCACTGTTTTCTGAATCAGGATTTTTTTTCAACTTTTCATTTATGTGAATGTATGTAACTGAGTGAGGTCCTTTTTGTTTAACCGGAAACAGCCATCATATTGGTCTGTTCAAAAGCACCAGACTCCATTGACAAAAACAGTCACGTTATCATGGATCAACATGAGAACTGTCTTGATGGGTTGGTTAGTTATTGTGTGACTTTGGTGGTTTATAGAACCGAAAGTTCTAAAGTGGAAAACAGTGTGGGAACAATAAAATTACTACAATTATTACACTTTGTCTGTTTCTGGTTAAACAAAAAAAGGTTTTACTCTTTATTATGAAGGTCTGTCTGTATAGGGATCCTTTTCATAATGTTGGCAGGCACATAATAACAATCTGAGCCTGTCAGAGGCAAAAACAAGCAGTTTAGTAACATATTGACTGTGCGCAATTCCCCAGAAGCATTAGTATTGTAGCCTATTTCATGGCTGCCGGCTGCGGTGCTCTCGCTCAATACTGGACCAATTTTAAAGATTGTTGCCCACCTTTGTTGAAAAATACTGTACCCGTTTCCATTTAATGAAGAGATGAATGAAAACCAAATAGTAATGTGAGTACAATATTGCAGCACACATATAAATTAGCAATAACTGCTGAGTGAATCTCCTTCAGTCACTGAAAGAAATGAATGCTGATGCTGCAGATGATGACTTTCCTACTATAGTAAATGCATGATTAAAGCAGCAGCATCGACATGACTAACACCAGAATATGATTTAAATGATAATAACCATTTATTTGGTTCTTTTCAGACAAAAGAGTGCAAAGGAGTTGCTGCTTAAGCCACCTCAGCCACTATGTCCATATGTCCTACACAACTCTACATGTACTAAGTAATATTTATTAGACAAGCCTCAATTGATCCATGGTTGCATACACTGTAATAAGAGTGTACACAGGAAGTGCAACTAGTTCAGTGCTAATTTGTGCCATCAGATCATCAAGTTGGACTTGGGACTACTTGTCAATGTCAACATTTTTACTTTTCAGTCACATTAACAGGTAATATTGATTTATTGATTGTGGTTGTTTATCCTCATCATATCTTTACCATACTGCGGCTGTTGCATATATTGAAGGATTTACCAAGATAGACCCTTTTCACAGAAGACATTTTAACTCGTCACACAAATTCCATTTAGCTATATATATATATATATATATATATATATATATATATATATATATATATGTAAGGGGAAAAAAAACATTCACAAATGTATGTATTCCGAATTCCATGTGTGTATTTTAAAGCATTTGCACTTAAAAACATATTTGATTGTTGTAACTTTTACATGAACCTGCATTTACAAACTGCTTGCCATGTGTGAACTTCACTGCATTTGTGTGTGGGGATGCTTTGAGACTTCCCTGCCACAGGTCTATTCAGGAAGCAGACGTCTCCTTCCTTTCAGCCAAGCACATGAGCGTAGATTCAGGTGGAAGGCTAAAGGCCAATACAGACTTTCCTACAAAGAGAAGAAGAAGCTCAAACGAACTATTTACAAACTATAGGAACATCCTAATCCAGACATACAGAGAAAAAGAGAAAGAAAAGCGTCTCAGCTCAAACCTGCCTGCTTCACATACTGCCTACTGTGAGCACAGCAGGAGGAGAGGGAGAGACGCCGGTGCTGCTGGCAGAGGAGCAGCAGACATGGGTATGAATTACAATACAATATTTGAGTATATTTCTGATCTTTTCCCCAGTGGTCTGAATAACTCGCTAAATTTGTTACTTGTCAAATTTTTAAAAAGTTGCAAATTCACTGTCTAGTCAAAGTCGACAAGTTGTTAACGCCATGCCTACATCCGCACACAGCCAAAACTTTGTGAAACATGATGCTCATGTGGGCCAATCACAATCACAATGTCTCATTACTAACTTCAGGCTCTGACTTGTGTACCAGTTATATGCAGATGCACAGTTTCACTCCAACTTCAGGATCAGGTTTATTGGCAAGTAGCTTTTTGCATACAAGGATTTTGTCTTGGTGTTTTGGTGCATAACAAACATTTAGTAAAAAATATATGAATATAGGGAAGATAAGAAAAAAACATCAGAAAATACAAACAATATGAATATATGTTCATGAGTTCACAGTATCTAGAATATTTTAAATGTGCATATTTAACAAAACATAGTAGTCCAGAGGATGTTAAATAAAACTGGAATTTTTTTAAAGAAATAGTCTAATTCTGGCGCCGTCTCGCCCATACATTAAGTAGCTGTCATCTTCTGACAACGTGTGTGTGCTTGTCTCTGTTAATGAAAGAGTTTTACAAAGACTTTTATTTTGAAGGGACTCTTATTTTGAAAGACTTATCTTGTTGGCTATCGTACGGTACGGCTGTACGGAAGAGGAATAATAAGGAAGAAGAAAAAGAAGTATGGGGAATCTTAAATAGTGTGCCTTTCTCAGACACACTCAATAAGAGTGTGTGTTAACACAGTCTTACTTTAATGTAATGTGTAGGTCTGGGTAGGTGGAGGGAGCGAGTCAATGGCCGAGGGGGCCCTGCACCAATGACAGAATAAAGAATGGACAGAGCCTGAGTGTCGTCCCCCCCTGTAGGTTTCTGAAACGCTGTTTTGAAGCCGAAAATACGCGACACTGGCCGCCACCAGTGGACGTACTGCTTCTTCCGGCTCCCGGTTAATCTAAATATTGGCAAAGACGTGGATCATCGGCGGGCCTGAAGCAGTCCAAATGACGCCTTAGTACTTGAATAAGCCATCTGTAACAGCACTTACCTGTCAATCAAGTGCGGCGCTGTTAATTATGCATAACTTTAAGCCCTAATATCATTTAAATGGGTGAGTTAAAAAAACCCACTCACAGTTGTAATGGAAGTGGAAATTAGCTACAGAGACCAAAACTGTCTGAACCAGGCTGTAAACATTTCTGCTGTGAAATTGGGCATTGTAATACGGGTGCTTCTGGAGAGTTTATGAATGCATGTTCATAAATGTAACATCCAAATGTATTTTTGATGAAAATTGCAAATGGCATACAATATGATGAGTCAACATGTCTACTGCGAATAAGGCTTCTCGGTTTCCCACATTTCCACGGAACAAATATCGTTCAATCTGTCCAGCGCTGTAGTTAAGATCACGGCAGCGACCTTCTGTCCAACAGGCGAGCAATCTCTCTGAGGTGCTGTTAAATAACAACAAGATGGACAGAGATTGAGGAGCACAGTTCACAGGTTTCTGAGGACCCCACTGCACAAACAGCCATATATCATGATCATTATTCGGAGAGGCTGAAGATCAGTGACAGGAGGGCATACAGCCAAATCACATCACGAGTGACATGATAACACAACAACTGAGAGGTCATCGCAGTAGGGAATACAGAATCACTGCAATGTGCTGATGGTTACACAGCTGACTGTGTGCAGAATGAAAAAAACATGGGAAAGTGGATTAAAGCCTTATACATAAATGAAACACAATTAAATGGATGGCAGCGGTCACCTAGTTTAAATGGAGGATGTCAAGTATCTGGCAAAATTGCTTTTTCTTCTCATTTGCGCGTGTCACACATCCCACTTATCAGCTCTGATTTAATTGAACAGTGATAGCAAAACTTTGTAGTGAGTGTCCAGGTGTTTCCTTTTATATCTCAGGTCTGGAATGTATGTCAGTACAAATGGCTGAGGTCAGCCGGTGCTGATCATTAGTGGAACAAATTGAAGTACGATTCCATCATAAGTGGAGTTTTTGCTCATTTCCTTGAGCGAAAAGGAAATTACATTTATATACAGTTAATTTGCAACAGCAAATACGATTTGAGAGAAATGAATTTTTTATCAACATAATTCAGAAGCGGTTTATTATGAACTTATCTCACATGAATACTTAATTAACATTTAACCAAAAGTCAGTCTTTCTCTAACCTTAACCAAACTGCTGCTGCTTTTGTTGCTTGAACACAAACCGGTCTCTGAAGTCAGAATTATATAATACGGATCTCCAGCACCATCTTGCATTGTCTGCAAAAAATGGAGCTGTTCTTTATTAGAAAAGCCATTTACACTGAATATTATCCAATTATCTTGTACCCAATATGGGAATACAAATTAGCAGTAAATAAACGCAAACAAAACAAAAAAGGTTTGCTTTCATACAATATTGATATTTTTTCCCCCCACAATAAATAAGCCATTTAAAAGCATACGCATATTGTGATTCAGAAAGGATGCCAGGCTTTTTATAAAATATAGCTTCTTCATATTTTGCTTTTTGTTATTTGTTTTCTGTTGACTGGAATCACTGATTTTACTGGGGATCTTCAAAAAGCAAGTGGCTGCCCCTCTAGGCCACTACAGGGTACAGCTGCTTGAAACCCTCTTCATCTGTCAAAAACATCTGTCACAGTGAATATCTTTGTTCTGACATCTTTGATCTCTGAGTTTTTTCATGATATATTTAATCTAATTATTATAATAGGTGATCATACAACTTTCATTGCATCAGAAGGCTCAGAACAGTAGTCTTAAGTTTTGTTGTTCGTTTGTTTTAAAGGTCCGTGTGTAGGATTTATTGTCATGAAGCGGTGAAGTTGCGTATTGCGACCAACTGAATAACCC
This sequence comes from Miichthys miiuy, assembly GCA_036365135.1. NCBI lineage: Eukaryota > Metazoa > Chordata > Actinopteri > Sciaenidae > Miichthys > Miichthys miiuy. Next base: position 19,990,357 of record CM071612.1, read on the forward strand.
TCACCTCACATGCAATTTCCATGATGTGTGAGAGAACCTATGGTAACTGCAAAACTTGTGAAAGGCCCTCTCTAGAATCAGTGTTTCGTAGGCTTATTCTCAGGTAACAAAATGCCACAATTCTAATTTTTATGTAATTAATATACTTGTGAATATTCGTTTTATGTCATTATGCCAATAGATCTCTCTAAATCTTACTCATTGGATATTTAATTAATACAGATTACAATGATATCCTGGACCATCCCAGGTCCACATTTTCAGTGGAACAAATTTATCAAGGACTTTATGATCACTTGAGACAGTGTCACAATATTGCTACCCCTGGTCACACTTTAATGATCTGAGCGCTAAGGCCTCAGTGCCTCACTGCTCATCTGTCAGCATTCACCATCAGGTTGTGACAGCTTAGCAGTAATGGTGTAGCGTTTCTATTTTGAAGGTCACTTACCAGTTTAAAGTGACAGGGGAAAGCAAGGGGCCTGTGTGTCAATCTGGGCCAATACCAGTTTGACATCTGCTTCCCTTGACGTTCAATCACTGTGATTTTCTGTTTCCCACTCAGGCTCTGTGATTCTGCAGACCGGCTCTTCTCAGGCAGGTGGGAAGTGATGAATGTGGCTCAGACTCAGGCAGGTGGAAAATGATGAATGGCAACAATCACACCTGACCATCAGTGGAGGCTGCACAAAGCAGCAACACAAAGAAAATGATTATCAAAGGAGTTCTGTTCAATCAGTGGCTCCTTTATGATGTTTTATATGGATCTTTTTTTTCTCCACCATTTAACCTGAATGGACTTGCCCCACTTACAAGGTTTCTTCAACCAGCAGGATCAACATGTTATAGCTACAGTTTCATTTTGAATGTTAAATCGAGGGGACACAAAGATTTGACATTCTCAACAATACCCATTCTCATATTTTCAAATATGGCAGTTTGGCCAGTGATCCAAACTTCAAGCTAGAATGCTGCAGGTATCCCACAACAGGTAGTCATCTCTCCGTGGTCACCAATTAATTTGTGAGGCTGCCAGGTTAGCAACAATACAAAGACGACATCTGGTTACGTTACTTTTGGAGACCACTTGGTTAAAGGTGCAGAGAACTCACCATAATTTCCAGCTTCTTTTATTCCTTTGATATTCTCAGCTGTAATTGTGATGATGCATGGTGCATTTTCCTGACAATGCCCTGGGGATTTGTATTGAAGCTATAAAGAGAAATAGAACATTTTTAATTTTAATTGATGTTGATTGTTGTTGAATTTTTATTTCTTCAACCAAACCTGACATGTGGAGTTCTGAGATTACATAACTGACAAGAGCTTTAGTATAAGCGGTGCTTTGGCAAAGTAAGTATCTAAGCATTGAACTAGGTAACTAGTTGGATGTTGGAAATGTAAGCTATGTGAGGCTGTGTTTTATTGTTTTCAAAGAAGCAGCTGTGCTTTAAATGTCTCTGCCATGGTCACTGCCGGATCATAAGGAGCCAAATGGATGTACAGGTGCAACCTGTACTTTCATGTACTTCAAATTATTCTTTTTTTTTTACTTCTTTCCATTGCAGTTGAATTGCAAATAAAAGGACGTAAACTGATAGGGTACAGTATATGCATTGAGCCCTGGTACTCTCTTGACACATGTTTAAACATTAGAGCTCCACTAATCAGTTAGTGATGTAATTAGTGATGGTAGGTAGAGGAAAGGCCATTCAATCAGAACCAAAGTAGTATCTCCACTTCAGAGGATGGTTGTGCTCAGACCATTTCATGGCAATCTGCCGCTCACATTATGAGCTATCTTGTGCACAAAATTTGCTTTTCATCATTAGAGTGGCACAACAAAGAATATGGAGCTAATGGAGTCACGGAAATGGAAATGGAAAAGGCTCCACCATTGGACAGCAGACTTCACATTTAAGCCAGATGGTACTACTGAAGAAAAATCAAGGAGCCACAGCACATGTCATGCTGTGGTTTAATAGATACCTTGCTGTTGGTGAAGGTGAAATTAGGAGAAGATTGTGGAGCTACGCTAGGTCAAAAAGTTACCAAAATTTTGAGGGTTCAGCCCCTGGGGTCCATGAGTTATCACAGCAATGTGAATGAGTAGTAGTTGAGATATCTTGCTGTCAACCAAAGTGTTCCTTGAGCCATTCTGTATTACTTTTTCTTTTTTTTTTCTTCTTCTTCTTTTTTTTTCAGCTATTTGAAGCCAGCAAAATAAAAAGTTGACCTCTAAAGCTTTAAGGGTTTATAGATTGCAGAGCCTCTTGATCTTAAAAAGTGAAGTGTGATTATTTCTTCCAGTTACTGTTTAAAATTCTACAGTGTGGTCTCAATCCTCATCAGCCTGAGATTCAGGCTTGCAGCAGGAAGACTAGCAGGACTCAGCTAGCCATATTAATCTGGCGTGCAAAGCAATGATTTAAATTCAAGGCTAATTGGACCAGTTTACTCGTAGGATACTTTTAGTGAATCTAACACTTATGGCTGCTTACAAAAAAAAAAAAATTAAAAATCTGATTGCATAGTAATGTTAATGGTCATTCATGGGGAAATACTTGTACTGTGCATGGCAATATAGTTACAGTAAAATCTACAAGTGATGGATTTATCCCACAGTCACTGAGATTTACTGTGAGGCTTTTTAGGGAAACTCTAGAAACCCTGGACCATAGGTATATGTGATCAATAAAAGTGTGTTTGTGTGTGTGAGTAAGAGAGATGCTGCACTACAGCATCATTTCTACACTAAAACATAATTTATTTGATAAGTTGAGTGGTGCAAATTGCCAATTACTGTTAAGATCCAATTGAAAACTCTTACAAATTGTGCCTTTGCCCTCAAAGGCACAATTTGTAAGAGCTTAGTGTCTTACCAGGGAATTAAACACTGAGCCTGAGGAAACATCCAAATATTAATCCTAACTATCATGTGAGGGTCTGGCACACTATAATCAATACTGAATAAATGACAAATTAGGATCCCCAAATTACCAGATGAATATTTCTAAGAGAAATTTATTTATAATTTTTTTTATCATTGTACTATACAATGTACGATAAGTACGATACTTAATGTATCTAGCAAGACACCGCCAAATGTTCACTAAGAATGAATTTCATATTTTTAGTAACTAAAGCATAATTATGTTTTTATTTATTTATTTTGATTTGTTTTGGCTCTGGAGATTAATGTGTTTGCTTCATTCACATTTAACCAAAACTACAATCACAATCTTGTTGGTCCAGTATCAGTCTTGTGCCTTGAATATCTACCATCCAGCTTGACTAGCTCCCTATATGTTGTATGTAATACAAACATGGTACTCTCTGAAGACATTGCCTTGAAACTGTAAGTGTCTTACTTCACTTTTGTTCAGCAGCCTAATTATAATTTCTTTGTTTTGATTCATGCTGTTAAGAATGATGATAGCAATTGACATGCTAGTTTGATGCCACTTGTTCTGTGTGAGCCCAGCTGTGTGTATGGGGCTTTTAATATATGCTTGCTGCTATCTGTGTTGATGGTTGAAATTAACTTTGGATAAAAGCAATATATAAATGCAGCCCATTTGTCTTTAAGTTACTAATTACTTCATTTAGTTGCAAATGGAGAGGTGGCTACAAGGGTGGGTTGAACTCAGGGTTGTTGGAAACCAACACCAAAGTCACCAGGTGTATTTATGTTTCTTATGCACTTTTAAGCCTTTTGCTTTCACATTGGAGATGACAGCTGGTCTAAACACAAGCATAATTTTGTGCCAAAATGAGTACAGAAGTCACAATGTGCCACCTGAGCTGCATAAACACAACCTTGTGTACTGCATTCCACCTACCCAGGCACATTTGCTTGGAGCCAGGAAATTACCAAATGAGCGCAAGTGCATTGAAGCCCTGTTTGTGCTAGAGCTGACACACTCACACACTGGCATCAAAATTGGGCCCAAAAGGTTTCAGTTTGCATCTCTCCGTCTGTTTCGCCGCTCTCTGAAATAGTCAAAACACTCTGCTTGTTTATGGTGAAGCTTCAGTTATGTCATTTATTCAAGGATTCCAGCCAGACTGCACGAGGAGGTAACACTTCTCTTGATCACTCTTTGGGTTGCAGTGTTTTTGTAATTGGAACAGCAATACTATTTGAATAAACATAAGAGTAAAACCACAGTGTAATCAGAACACTAACAACTGCCTACCACAGCAAAATGAGACCAAACTGTTTACACACAAGAACATAACTGCTGAACTGCTGCTAGGATTGGCCTTCATGTGCTTTATGTATGAGACAAGAGGGGGTTCTGATTTTACTCTTTTATGAACCAATTATAAGAAATGGAATAAAACATTCCTGAAGTAGGCCCGTGGTCCCACAGGCTCAGGCAATACATATGTGACAATGAAAAACCACTTTCTCTCCAATGAATGACTCAGAGCAAACACAGCAATTACACTAATGTTTCAGCAGAATTTGCCTCACTGCACCAGGACTGCTATTTCTTGCTAAAATGCTATTACATTGTGTGCTCAGGTAATACAACTTCCAGTGTTAAGCTCAGGTTCGGTGTACTATATGATATGATACATGAGCTCAGTAGCCTGGCTGGTTTTGGAGGTTATTGGAGTTCCAGCTCTGATGATACACCGTTCCCTTTGTACTCTTAGATATGCAGCACTCGGAGATTGAAACCGAGAGCTCCTCTGCAGTTAGCAAGACTTACAATCCACCAGCTTTGCAACTTTTTAATAACATTTCCTACTCTGCAAAATGTGCAGTATTGGATAGTGTACCACTAGCTTTATTCATAAGAGGATGATTAAAACCTGCTGCCAGGAGCTGATAGCATTAGCCATTCACCACTATGATAAATGACCATCACATCTATCAATGATATTGTCCAAAAAAAAAAAAAAGAAAGAAAATGTTTAGTGATGATGTGATTAGCAAGACTGAGGGAGGAGAATGAGAAAACGCAGGAGGACACCAGAGGGCTTTATTAGCATCATTAGCAGAGATCAGTCTTGAAGGTCATTTTTTGAACAATGTATCTGCAATTCAGAATAGCCAGATTTGTTCATGTTGACCTTCCCTTTATGTTATTCACACCACTAAGTCACATTGATCTGAAATGTTTCAGTGAACCAGGTCTCACAAAGTACTGTACAATTTAGTGTGCTTTAATGACAGTCCTATTGCTGGCACTTCACTTGAAAATGCCTGATTGCTTTTTTAATTTCAGATCAGGTTTTCTTGGAACGCAACAGTGATAAAAGGTCCATCAGCCATTTGAACAAAATGTTTACATAATAAAAGAAGTAAAAATAGTTTCAAGGGTGGTGTGGCTGCTGTTTGTCTTGATGTTATTTATGTTCTGATAGCAAAATCAGTGTGGCATAGTCATATTGTCAACATTATTAGAAATTCCTCAATTTCCTATTTTTATCCGCTTTATGTCTGATGTTTAAAATTATTTATAATCCTGCACCCTCTCCTCTTACGGGAATGACTGCACACTTTAGAAAGACAGCCTTTGGTCAGTCTGCTTTCTCACTTAAAGTAGTGAGGAAGTGGAATTCTATACCCACAAATGTGAGACACTCAGGAAGCTTTGCAATAAACCAACAGCGTGTAACTTTTCTACAATAAAATAATCATTTTGATGCTACACTGACTTTTAATCAGAGGAATTGTGTCTCTTTCATTCTCCCTGTATGTCTGTTCTTGTACTACTACACTGTTTCTCTAAATTTGGTGAATTTAGACCATATTCGATAGAGAAAATGTTTTCTGCTTTGCCTCTGATGTCCTCCGGCTGCTGCTCTCAACTCTCTGTGAATTTCATAATAAGTTTCCTGATGGACAGGGCACGGGGGAATACTGAAAGGGAAGGGTGCTGGTGTAGTGCCAGAACCAGAGCTGCCAAGTGGGCAATGTAACCTGGTGCAGCAGCCTCTATGGACATAATGACAGCTGAAAAGACTGAAGGTCATGTTGATGGAAAAAGCTAAGTGCTAAGAGAAAAAAAGAGTGACCGGCCACCGCACAAGACTAAATCTGGGACTGACTTTTTGTAGTTGGCAAGAGCTTGGTGAGATAAGAGGCTAAAAAACAGATGCCAAGCTGGGCTTCTTGCTGTTGGACTAATAAATAATATTAGCTGGTTGCTATGTCTTGTGTTGTTGCACTTGCTTGATGTTTGGCTGTTAGCAAAGCTGTCGACTTGCTGATTTTTGATCATAACAAATGCTGTCCATATTTCTAACAGTGGCATTACATTTTAAAACTGGGAGCACTAAATCATGATGCAACACCCTCAATACTCTGATAAATACAAGACAATCATTAGTGGTAACACTTCTGTGCTGACTTTAGACAGACTGGTTATATTTATCTTACATTGATGGACTTTTTTGAATTTTATGTGAAGTTATTGTGTTGTTGTTTTTTTTGTCATCTTAACTTGCTAACTACTACTTTTAATTCTGCACTGTCCCTGTAAAAATAATAAAAAAAGGAATTTCCCTAACTTTCTAAAACTGACAATCCAACAGTCATCCTTGCTACCTGCAATGAGTGGTCATGGGTGCAATAGGTAAATCTCCAAAATCTCTGTAAACTATCTATCCTAGCCAGTTTATCCCATGCAGGATTGCAGGAGGCTTGTGCTTATCCCAGCTCATACGCACCAAGAGGCAAGAGGCTGGGTACACCCTGGACAAATTGCATGGTCCATCACAGGGCTGACACATATATTTGGCCTTTTCCACTGCAGGAACTGAACAGCCTTTGAATTAAGGAGGTGGTACTAAATCCAAGTTTATCCAGGTACTCTCAGAGGGAACAGCTGGTTTGAAACACTGCAAACACCACAATTAATAATGTAGGATGTAATTTGGTAAGTCCTGCAAGGTTTCACTGCCATCGTACAGACAATATTCTGACATGTTTTTACTGCAACATTATGAATTTTTTTTTATATATTATGGAGTAAACTGTAGATTGTCTTTGCAATTTGTGGAGTTAAGGGGAGTATGTTAAAATTGTACTTGCCTTTGTGACATATGGCATGGCAAAAATCTTTGTAAATTTCCTTTGAAAGGAAAATAGAATGGATCATATGTTAATGTCTAAGCATACTGTAACCTCGTTTGTAAGTCTAGAGCAGCCATTCCCAAACTTCAATGCCTTGGCCAAATTTGAAATCTTTAAATCTTCTGCAGCCAAACCTAGCCAAACCTTTAATCACAACTGACAAGACTAAAATGAAGTATATCCCTATATGTATTTTCATTTACAACTTTATGAATGTGGGCCTACAGCAATGCAGAGCAAATTAATAATGTATACACATACAGCTAACAGTTTGTAAGTTTACAAACTATCTTTCAACATATGGAGATGTTATTACTTGGGGCGTTTAATGGCACATAACGCACTCATTGTCACAAGTCCATAAATTTTATAATACTTCATCAGTTCAATTGTTACATACATGTAACAATTTGTTTAGCCTGTTTCCTGGCTGTTTGACGCTGGATAATAAAATGCTCACAGATGCAGCCTCCTTGAATTGTCTGCTGGTCCACTCGTATCTAATTTGGAATGAATGGACATATCCGGGTGGCAGACAGCTAGGGGTAGCAATTCTGAGTGGCTGGTACTGCACACATAAAATGTCATAGATAGATAGATAGATAGATAGATAGATAGATAGATAGATAGATAGATAGATAGATAGATAGATAGATAGATATGCAAGTGATAGGTATTATTCCAGTCTGTGAGGCCACTGCAAACTGTTTATTTGGATGCACTGGATATGAATCACACATTTGGTAACACAACATTGCATCATCTGCAAATCACCTAATGAGAAGGCTGATATTGCTGCATAGCAACTGTCAACGTCCTGATGTCATGCTGAATGGGCATCAGCTTTAGGTAGGTCAGGCACAACGCTGAGTTTAATTCTGTAATTTGTCTTTAAGCAAAGTGCTGAAAATCCAGTTCCTCACAGATAAGTGGTAGCAAGCCAGAGACTAGACAGCTTGGAAAATGGTTTCTGCTCTAGTATGGGAGGTAGTAAGGTTTGCAAAACAGAAAATCTTCATGTATTTATGCCTTGATATCTGTTTATCGTTTTCCCAATTTCAGCTGACTACACCAGAAGCCCCAAAACATTGGCTGTTGTCCCCAGAGGCTTAATCACCATCAGAGGATCGCCACTAAGTTCTGAGATTACACTTCCAGTGACACGCATGCTTTCCTATGGCTCAGACTCTCGCTCTGCTTGTTTTCAAAAAAATCTCGAGGCTTGGCTGAATATTATCTATTTAGTCTGTAGATGGCAGAACAGCTTCCATGGTTTCATGGCCTTGTTTTATAGCATTTCCAAGCATAGCACACAGACCAGGGGATTGTCCTCAGTCATCTACTCCTCCCCACAATGACGATATATTAAGATATGTTCCACTGGATCAAAACTACACAAAAACTGCAAATATTTAATCATGTATATTGAATGGTAATTTCAAACTTAAGTTAACAACTTTGAATTGAACAGTAGGTACTTTGAACAGTACCTTGACAGCCACTAGGGGGGTGTGGCACTATATTATCAATTAATATTGAAAGGGAGGGGTGTTGGTTGCTGCTTAGTGACAGATAATAATAGCAAATGGATAATCACAGTGAATTAACAGATGTGCCGTTAATTCATCCCTCATGGTTAAACATTGTTTCAAAATTAGTTACATTATAAAACAATGTGAGCCATACAGTATTGTCACCTGACTTTTACAAAGGACCAATGAGAAGAAGAATAGGAGTGTCAAGCTGGCTGATGGCAGCAGGTAGACAGACTGTGAGCAGATGTAGCTGTCTATTGTTGTCTCAACACTGCACAAGCTAGCCTGATAATATTTCAGTTTTAATTGTTGATGTACATGTTCCTTCTTAGAAGCTAATTCGGGCTATTATTGAATCTCTCAGTTACTGCCTGTATTTCTGTGTACACACCTATGTTTGCCTTCCTTTTTGCTTCACTTGTTCTTCATATTCAGCGTTATCCTCATAATACCTTGCAGGCATTTGGCAGTTATTCAGATAGCCAATGTAAAGGGAGTGTTCCTTGGAGAAGTAAAAACTATGAATTTGAACATTTGTGTCTTTATCTAGGGACGCCAGACAAACAATATTTCACTATGGTCCAACCTAGCGCACTCAGCTACGTTCATATCAAGACGCTCTCCCTATAAACAGAGCTAGTTCACAGTAATGGCTTCCTGAGGGACAGATAGGAAACAGTCCACAGAGGTAGATAGTTCTCCTCTCCCAAGTCCCATCTTCTTGTAAATTTGCAGCAGTCTCAGTGGGGTGATAAAACAGATGCACAATTTACAAGCTGTGGGACATGAACAACACACATTTGAGTTATTACCAAGAGCACAAAATTGAAGCAGGAGTCATGTTTTATGCAAGCAACTAAAATATCTGTCTACCTGCAGTATCATTAATGTTTGCCAATTGAAAAATACTACCTAAAGGACAAAATAATATCAAGGTTTACTGTTTATTAATATGGCTGAAAATGTGAATTGTGTCCTAACGGTGACACAAGGGGAAAGGGAATGGGGTCATTAAGATAAAAAAGGTTTAAGAGCATAAATGTGCTTATCAAACTTCACAGCAAACTTCATTAAAGAGGCTACAAAGGAGACAGTCGCTGCCATATTTCATCCAACAAGTTTGAGATAACAGCTGAGTGACAAGCTTTCAATTCTTTCCCGATGCAATCTGTTTTTAATTAAAGACATTTCTGTTATTAAAAATAGGGGGGCTTATGGCAGATCGCTAAAAAATAAACACAATAGTGTTTAATCAACTCTGATGTGGAATAATCAGCAACTTCCGTCCAGAAATGTACTTGACCACGTATTGATTAACATCACTTTTAATGTGCCAATGTTTTATTTTCAACCTTTGTCCCATTTATAAATTTTACAAATTATGTTGTAGTGACAACAGATCTTTATTTTGAGAATGTTTTTCGGAGTTAATGAAGTTCTTCATTTATATAAATAATGATGGTGATATTACATAATGCATTGCATTATATTATAAATAATGATGGTGATATTGCATAATGCATTGCATTATATTATATTGATGTAAAACAAATGATAAACATTGTTGGCTAAGATTTTACTGATATCTTCAGAACATTTTGTGCCTTGGTAGACGTTAATTAACATTTCGTCATTATGTTGCTAGGGAATGTGAAGTAGTCACCATTGCGTTTTCTTCAAAACATATTTGCTGTTGTGTATGAACATTATTTCTAGGTGACAGGATTGTTCAATGGCTACACAAGATGCATTCAGCCACAGTACTGTGTACTGTCACCCATATTTTGGCAGCTCTCACAGTTCAATACACAATCACTGTAGGTACTTCTGCAAAACGGAAGAAAATAGACTTAAAGCCTTATAAGAAGCTCCTGGCTGCAGTTATGTGCCTAAAGCACAAACCATTACAAGGCCTGTGTCGACTGCTTTATTGATTTAAAGACGGATGCCTGAAAAACGCAGCTGAAACACATCCTGCGTCGACAGGGTTTAATAGTCTGCAGCCACACCAGCAGCACGGTCAGGCTGCACTCATCACTGCATAGTGGTGATTTAAGCTGCATGTTAACGTCAGCATGATAACGCGCTCACAATGAAAATGTTAACATACCGAGGTCACAGCTTTTCTGAGGTATATAGTGCTTTATTCACTAAGATGTAGATGTTTAGAATCGTTAGCATTTTGCTATTTGGCACAGTACGCTGAGGCAGATGGGAAGGTTTGGCGGGTATTTGCTCATCTACAAAAGTATTAGACCAACTGAAGTATTGAGCAACATCATCTGTACCAAACATCATGGCAATCTATCCCACAGTTGTTGAAAGTTATTAATTCTGGGCAAAAGTAGTGGGCTAACCAACCAACCAACCAACCAGCGTTGCCAAAGCAACGCTACTAATGTGGCTAAAAACATACTGTCGGTGCATGCTGCTGGTGTTCAGGGATGAGTGACTTGACATATGTCAGTTGAAGGCTTGCTTTTTCTGTTCTGTAACATATGCTACACTATCACACATCAAACCAAGTGTTATTATTCTGCACATGGAATTCCATCAAATCTTCTCATTTAGAGACTCTCTGTTGAGTCAGGGGGAATTGATTATCATTAACTCAATGGAGAGAACCAGACTGGCACCGCCACTTGCATGCACTTATTGGCTGATTGTATTGACACTCTGATGCTGAGATGAGGTGACTGATTTGAAGTCGGACTTTTTCTGTCGATTGTCAGTGTTTCTATGTGTCTGAGAGACTGTTTGAGATTAAATGGTCCACATGGCGTTACCCTGGTGCTGTTGTTTAGTGTCTTTGAAGCCTATACTGGCGGGGCACCATGTGGTGGAGGGACACTTAGATAAATCAGTCAATCAATCAAAAAAAAAAATCGCATTTGTTCCAAGGAGCTGAGGTAAGACAGTAATCTGGGCATGTAGATGGAAATAAGATGAAAAGAAAGCACTTTTTAACGCATTGCCTGCAGTATGTGTTTTAATGTAATTAAACAAAATTTCATTAATGTCACATAATGATTACTGCAAACCCAGGGGGACAGACACACTGCTGAAGACTGACCACACTGCCATCTAAGTAGGACCGTATGAAGTCCATCAAATCTCTATCACTTAAGCTTTCACACTGATTATGCATGTGACGTTGTGTAAAGTCTGTGATGGTTTAGTGCTCAGGGCTTAAAGCAGACATTAAATTTGAGCTGTAGACTTCTGATAGCAGCAGCCTTTCATTCAGGAACATGCTTTTGAGCCCATGCAAGCTTTGTTCATAAGCCCTGGCTGGCTTTTAAACCTACAGTAAACAAACTGACTATTAAAATGAAAAAAAGAAAAAAAGCCATGTTTAACCCAGCGGAGTGGTCGCTGTTGAAAATGAGAAATCCGAAGCAGGTCTGATGGATCTCCAGATATTTCTGTATCCATCAATTATCAAGTGTTTTCACATCTGGAATGCTTCTCAATCCGTCCCTAAAGGTACATCTGTTCTGCATATTCAAATCTTAAACAACTAGCTTGTGTTCTGACAGTTTTAGAATGTAGATTATTGTACCTGTTGTTAATGTTAATTACGCCCTGGTCTTTTTGGCCTTCCTCTGCAAAGCTGTTGAAGGGGGATTTGAGGTACTGTTCTGCATGGTGAAGGGGGATTTGCTGTAATTGGCTCCCTGAGAATTTTGTGAAGATGGCAGCTGAACATGTGCTTTGTCCACTTGGCTCCATTAGCGTAATGGTCCATTTGTACCTTGCGATGTGCTGAGGTGAGCACAGGCAAGGTTTATTGAACATAACTTTTTTTTTGTCTTATAGGCAACAACCCTCTATCCCACTGCTATCATCAAGGGTATATAGTATTTGTTTTGCAAATAGAGAAAGGCAGGCAGAAGAAGCAGACCGGTGACAAGGAAATTCTGTCAGAAGTGCAGAATTACAACAGTCTCATGAGCCAACATAATAACAAAATGACCTGCCTTTTTTTCCCCAAGGGGCCAAAGAAAGCAGAGTCTCTTTTGTTATTCAAGGCTGCTTCTCTTTCTTTATTTCTGCATTTGTATCATGTTGCCATGTCCATCTGTTCCACAGATATGGCTGCTGTGGAGGGCATGATGTCAAGTGTACTTAAGGGAAGCTAGCTGCCATAGTAATTATGATGGAAACAAAACAAAGAAGTCAGGTGACATTACTATAGAGCATCAAGTCCATTTTTGGAGGAGGAGGTTGACAAAATGTTGGACTTCAATGTGGGAGACCACTGTTTATTCAATGTTGTTTTTTCACAACCATGATGGTTCCCTAACCTTAACCACATGGTTATTATTGGAACCATGACAATAAAGGTTCTGTACTCTTAACCCAAACCATCTTTGAAACTTAACCAAGCCATTTTTATGTCTAAACCTCACCAAACCATCACCATCGTGTTGCCACATAAGAAAAAAAAATTGAAAATCGGCAATGTAATTTAGATTTAACAACCAGGAGTTCGATTTTTCCACTGTTGTAATGACATTCAAAACAGTGATGGACGGTGGATTCTGGAGGGGAACCGTGTACAAAAAGAGAACAAGATGGCATCCATGTACAGGAGAGAGTTGGTAAAGTCTGTGGTGGAAGAGTCTGTTTGGAAATTGGGTTGTTACAGTAAACACAATACCAGCTGGGGAGGTTAACAATCCATTCCTCTCCATTCACTCTGTGGCTTAGAGGCAAATTGGCCATTGTGGCCATCTGTATAGTATGAATGTAACATTAATGTGTAATGCCTAATGAGATTATGATTTCAATGGGGAAAGATGTAATGTGCCTTGTTTGCTGTAGCTGTTTGTGCTGCTGTTTTAGTAAGGAGCTAACATATGGTCACTACACACCAATATTCATGGACAAGGTCAGCTCTGAATTTCATTTCACATTTATTTGTTTTGTGATTTGTGGTTGCTTGTAGTTGTGCAGAAGTCAGATTCTTTCTCATCCTTGCTTTGTTGTGCCAGTCTTGGTTGTTCAGTCCTGGTCTGAACAACAAGTATCTACTGACAGTCTGTTCACGAGCTTAGTTTTGATTACAGCATATGCTCAGAGCTTATACTGTATGTGCTTTGTATTTGGAATACATCATTACACTTCTTTCATATGTTATTATGCATAAATTCCTGTTTTGAACTGGAGGCTTCGAGGTAACTTATGTATCATTACAACCTTGCCAGGCGCTATGTGTGTTATGTTGGGCTAAACTCTAACGTCTGTTCTTGGCAGGGGAATGGAGTGGAAAACTAAGTCTGGGGCACTGTGGAAATACATGTAGACACAATAATTGTGATGCTACAGTCAGTTTTGGCTGTGGGTTGTAAAATTGTCTACTCTTCTGGCCACTTGGGTATAACATCTGTTATTTAGGAGACACATGTCTCGTTGGTTCTTTCTTTTACTTGTGAAGTAGTTCAACTGAAAAGTGGCGAATTGTGGCATTTAGGAGCCACTGAGGCCGATACTGCACTTTGGAAACCAGTTGTCTGAACAATATTGATTTTATCAAGACATTTGAAATGTATTCATTCTAATATTATCACTTTTAACACAAATCTTTTTTTTCACACTATGAATGTGGTTTGTAATCGTCTTGCATAGTTAGACCTATTTCCATATTTAGTTTTAGTGCTGGAGAAAGGTCTGCCTGAAGCCATTATCATTCTGTTATAGAATGTTGTTTTTATTTCTTTAAACCAAATGACAGTTGTCTTCTTTTAACCAATCAAAACTGTTAAGCCAGGATTCACGGATGGTGCCCTTGCAAAATAGCTTCGGGAGATAGTGAAAGGGGAGGACTATTCCAATTGAAATAGTTGGCCAATGACATCCTGCTTCCTGTTAGTCAGACTAGTTTGTGTGACAAATACCGGGGAGTTGATGGGGAGGTGTGGAGAGAGACACACAAAGCAAAATTATACTCTGTTGATTTATAACTCAAGTTGAATCTGAAGACACAGACATGAAACAAATTGATATCATTTGGTGTGCAAATAAATGCCCATAAATCCACTTAGAAATCATTGGGGAAAAGAAGCTTCAGAACTTCCCTGAGAATCACAGGTTTGCTTCAAAGTGGTCAATGTGCACATTGGTACAGTTAAAGTAGTGTGTAAGTAAGTATTAATAGTATTAATATAAAGTAGTCCTGTTGGCAATTTGCCAAAGTATAAACAAATAAACACAGCTCGCCTCTATCATTTTAATAAGCAGGAGTCAGAGACTCAGAGATCAAGGACGTCCCTCTGGATGAGATTTAAATTACAGGAGGGCCAATCAGTTCCAGAAAAACAGTAGGTAATTATGGCTGTAATTATTACTGGGTTGGGGGTTAAAAATTACCCACATATGCACTCCGGATGGAAGTAAAATCACTGACCATCGCATGTAATGTTAAAAAATACCCCACATCCTCCAGAGAAATAAATCCAGTTTGAATGGGGACTCAGTTCTCAGGCAACACTGCCTGTAAATCTAGGGAACCTAATAAGAGACCATAGTTTGAGAAACCATTGAACTTTTTTCCTTAAAGGTCCAGTATGTTACATTTAGTGTGTGACTAGTAGTATGTGTGACTGTGTTTTCATTTGTGTATAATCACCTGACAATAAGAATTTTCACCTTTCTGTGCAGAGTTTGCATGTTCTCCCTGTGTCTGCGTGGGTTCTCTCCGGGTATTCTGGCTTCCTCCCACAGTCCAAAAACATGCTGTTAATTGGTCTCTAAAATGCCCGTAGGTGTGAACGTGAGTGTGAATGGTTGTTTGTCTCTATGTGCCCTGCGATGAACTGGCGACTTGTGTACCCCGCCTCTTGCCCAATGGGATAGCGATTACAGAACATGGATGGATGTTTTTGCTACCTCAGAATGAGCCGAATATTTCTACAATAGCCCAGAATTAACAAACTAAACACTGGTTCTCTATAAGGCCTTTCACATTTTTAATTTCCCCTTCACACTAGGAAGGAAAGGAAAGGGTGAACCGAAGGGGTAGCCATCTGCAAATACACTGCTCCATGCCAATAAATACTACTCACTGGTCCTGTAATTCTTGTATGTTAGTAGTATGTAGTTGTGTCTTATATTTAACAAGAAAAAAGTATATTCGTTGACAGGTTTTCGCGCTTACTGCCCCACCTTGTTTATTTTAATTTTGTACATTTCATGTTTGATTTGATTTATGCTTTAACTGTATAGTTTACCCACCAAGTTAAATAAAAGAGACCAGTATTTTATTTAAAACATTGTAAATGAATCTATGTTTAGGACAGCTGTCTGGAATTCCTCTTTCTGGCTCTTATGCATTGAGTCACTGGGTCACAAACACGATATTGCTATGAAATCAGAAAGTTAATTTATGCTGATGATACAGTACTATATTTCTCAGCACCCAAACAGACAAGCTGTTGTCATTTATATATTTATAGGCCACCCAATCCAATGAGCTCTAGCCTATCTTAAATAGGTGCCAAAGTCGGACTACAATATTTGTGTCTGTTAAGATTGTTGCTCTGTCAGTTTGGTGGTTGGTGGTAAATTGTTGCTGATGTTGTGGCCAAATGACATGACAGATTACACGTTGCCCACATGTCTACATGTACCTACATGTCTCTCATGATGTGTGGGATGTCACTGAGAATGGGGTGCTAGGGACTGACTTCCAGGAGCAACAATATAAACAAACAGTGGTGTGTATGGTACTGGCCATTTGGTGCTCTGAAAAGCCGAATATAGAGGCGATGGTGACCTTCCTGCTGTTTTACAGTTCCCCCTCGCAGCACCAATTCATTTCGTCATGTTTACAGGTGTGCACAGAACAGCGTTCGCTGCACTGCCAGCATTCAGCACTTTAACCTGCTAAAATACATTTAAATATGTATGTTTTATTTAAAGACAATGAATATTTCATTTGATTTAATAATCTTTTCTGCATGTCATGTATATCCTGTGTATTTATTTTTTTCACATATATTCCACAGAAGGATTCATAAGACAATTGCAGCAACTTGCTCAAAGCTCTAATTTAAAAAAACCCTGTTTTTTACACTCAATATTTGGCCTTCAATTACACCCTTCCTCACCTTGTGAGGTTTCATTCAGTTTAACTTATTATATTCTGTGAGTTCAGATCACTGAAACAGTGTCAGATCCTGCTGTTTCCCCTTGAGGTTTCAGGGGTCAAAGAGGCAGTGGAGCGTCCCCTCTGATCCAGGAAGGCGGCTCACCATAGGGATCTGACAGACTGACCTGCCTGGCAGCTATGATAGATACACTGGGACTGGTCTGACCTCTCTGGCTGACATCCACAAGCTCACTGTTGGCCCCAGTCATCATCTCTGGGTTGAAGTGCAGGTTTGGGAATGGTGGGGCTGCTGCGGTATATTCTGCTCCATTTCTGTTGGACTCCTGAATCACCTCTTTGTGTGCTAGAAAACGATATTTGCTATGAGTATTTCAAAGTGACTGAGTATCTACGCGCTCAAAGGCCACAGAGAAGCAATATGTCCTTTCCAATTTTGAGCGTCCCTGGGTAAAATGACCAATAACCAGGAAAATATATACGTCTGAAAAAGACGGTAAGACTAGGCCAGACTACGACTAGAGCCCGTGGGGAACATGAAGAACCATAAACCTTTGAACCATGACTTTCTGCCTAGAAATGTCATTGAACCCTGTACATGAACCTGGATATAATTTAAGGTTCTTCCTCCTTGTTTAAAGTCAGTGATGTAGCTGTAATTATTTTTGAAAAATATTGTATTATAAAACACTGCATATATGACTCGAACCAAGGGTCTAAGGACAGAGGGTGTCACTCCCTGTACAGATTGTAAAGCCCTCCGAGGCAAATGTATTTTGTGACTTTGGGCTATACAAATAAAATTTAATTTGATTTGATTTGATATGATTTTTAGCCATGCTAACATTATGAATGGCAAAGTCAATCTATTGGTTAGTCAGTTCACCACTGTGGTCCAGACTGAAATATCTCAACTGCTCAATAGGTGAGATTGAGATGAAATCAAAATTTGAACAGACCGATCCCCAGACAAGTAAGGATATTGGTGATCTGACTTTTCCCCTTTGCACCACCATGAGGTTGAAATTTACTTAAATCTACTTATTAAATCTTAACGTTTGGATGGATTGTTAGTAATTTAGTACAGACATTTACGACATTTTTTTCCAGGATGAATTTTAATCTCTTTGGTTTTGACCTGATTTTTATATCCAACACCATCATCGGGTCACATTTTTTAATTTGTCCAATACTTTGATTTAACACCAAATTCTTGCAAAACAAATGACAAATGTTGGCTAGCTGACATTAGAATTCAGCACTGCTGTGCCTCAGTAAGGTTGTAGATTATGTCGAGTCGACAGTGGGCAACTCCAACATCTCGCTATGTAAAGAGTTTTAGGGGTTATGTTATGTTCTGATCCACATCAGCTGTCTTACAAAAACAGCATCATTTAATTTGAAAAACTTTGCCAAAGGTTGATCATTCCTGGCCCCTAGCGATACAAAAAGAAACAAAACAAAAACAAAGAACAAATTCATTGTTTCATTTCAAGCAGACTGGACTATTATTACTAATATGCATTATTCATTCACAGGCCTTTTGAAAAACTCTTGACAGACTTCAGTTGATTCAAACTCTCTTGCGAAACTGCTAAGTACAACAAAAAACAGCTACATGTCAAACCAGTTTTGGCCAGGTTCCACTAGTTTCCAGTATATTTAAGAATTGATCTCAAAGGTCTTTTAATCAAATTCAAAGCTCTAAAGCTAAGTTCATATCTCAGATTCTTCATTTTTATGCCCCATCATGCACTCTCAAATCATCTCTGCTAATGTACTGGATATATCTATTGCCCTCAGAGGGAATGTGAGTGGAATGTGTTTTGTAAAATATGCTTCTAAACACTTATTAATCTTGAATACATCTTGTATGTCCCTGTTCTTATTTTTGAATATTACCTATATAACTAGATGTCCTGTAGAGCTTATTACCTCTGTGTGTTGTATTCGGTCATGTCTTATTCAATTTTTGTATGTGTCAAGGGAAAACTTTGAGTGGAGTTCAGTGCGCAAATTATGCTCCATGAGTAAAAAATACTGTAATTATTATTAAATGGTAGCTCAACTTTTGTCTCTGCAGAATTTGCTCCAGCCTCTGTTTCTTTCCTCCCCCCTGTGGTCTTGTCCAACAGAGCAGAAAGTGGTTGTCAAGGGGACAAAGTGAAAATGATTGAAAAGTCAGTGGCTTTCTTCAGCGTGTATTCAGGCATACTGAATACTCACTGGTCAGTCAAAAGCCGTGTGCCGCAGCTGACTCCCACCTACTGTCAGGTCAAGAAATACTCGAAAATGTAAGAGGAAATGATACACAGAGATTGGTAGACAATTAAGAAAACACCTCTCCCTCCACAGGAGCTCAGACCCTGAAGATACAAGAGCCTGTTTGCTTCACACCTCATCTCACACATGCACAATCTAAGAATATTGATTTAGCCAGTCAGTCAATAAAAGACATTCAGTTCTCCTGCCCTTATTCACTTAGCGATCAGCAGAAGTTAACGTTGCTCTGCTGAAATTGCTGCTGAAAAGTACAAAACTAAATGCACTGGTGTATCTTAAAGTAAATCGAATGTTAACATCTGCAGATTGATGGAGACTGCTTGTTCGACTGGGTGAAGGTTGCCATGGGTCAGAAAATTTCCAGAATGTTTCAGGGGCTGTGAAGCTCTGGAGTATGGGGAACTTTTGCACAATTTTAATATGAAAATCATACCTTGTAATAATGATTTTTTTTTTTTTATATATACTTATGCTATTTCATTCCCCAGCCCATAGTAGCACAAAGCAACGTAACACAGTTCATAACTTGTTGACACCATCTAGTTTTTGTTAGCTCTTACTATGTGGGATGTAGCTTGACTGAGCATGCTAACCGGTAAGTTTAATTTCATCTATTTGAGTTTACAGTATGATGTGTACCTTTTAGAGGAAAAGCTGAAATATCATTCGAATTGAAAACTGTTATTCTACAGTATTAGAAAATTACTGATGTTTCTTTTTCTGAAACTTTCAACAGCGTCTCATGCTTTTGGTCATGGAGTATAAGATAAGGTTCTTGATAAGCTTCTTTGATTTGCTATTAGCTGTCTTGCTACAATAACCAAGAAAAGTATTAACTATAGCCTTGTCAAGAACTCACACAGGACATGGACTGAGTGGTAAGAAAAAGGTTTATTTTTATTTTTTTTAACCGGTCTTGAGGGCTGTTGGCAGGGAATAGAATCTGGCGGCGGAAGGGGTAAGAGAAGATAATGGAGGAGCGCGGCTGGGTGTGAGTGTGGAATGAGGGCAAGTGTGGCTGGCAGGGGTTTGCTTAGAAGTTAGGAGGCGTCTGGCAGGCAGACAGGCAGGGGGGAGATGATCCAATGAGGTTGAAACAACGATCTGGCAAAGAGCCGGTAGATATACTGCAGGTAGATGAGCTGATGGGAGGCAGGTGTGGAGGCTGAGAGAGGCGATGAACCGATTGCAGGATGAGCAGAGACCCAGGAGCAGGGAGGAGACACCACACCTCCCCAGCATATACACACACACAGACAGGCAGCACTGGGAAACAGAGGGAAGGGGAAAACACAAGCCGACACAGAATCTGATGGGGTGCAGTCATCACCATTAACAAGCCTTTACTGAGTGTTTAGTAAAAATCTGTAAATTAATTTGAACTCAGCCTTATCCACAGTTGTTTGTAACATTTCTGTATACTTTTTTTAAAATCATGTTTTCATTACTTAGGTTTGGGGTTTGGGGTTAGGGTACAGAATGTTTAAATGTTTCACATGTTAGTTATTTTTGTATGAGCGATTACTGCATTACCGAAAACCGTGGTCGTGTCTACTGTGGGGTCAAGCTAATTACTATCACGTTATTTTTCCCTCCACCGGTATTCTGCAAAGACAACAAAGAGACACACACACAACACAAACACACTAAGAAAAAAAACAACAACAAGCAAACAAAGCAAAAGAAATCCCAGAGACTTCAGCTGTCCATCTTTTGTTCCTCTCAGCTCTGACTGCTGTAGGCGGGGTTGCTGCTTTCAGTCTGTTAGTTCAGCACTTGACGGGTGTAAAATTGTTTGTTTGTATTGTGTGCTCTTGTCTGTGGGAGCATGTGATTGTGTGAATGTTGTGCGAGTGTCATCTCTTTGACCAGCTCATTGGTTGTCTGTTCCCTCCTGCTCTGAAGAGATTGGATCCAAAAACTGTTAAGGTCTATTAGATCTTGATCTATACATATCAAGCGTCACCCACAATTCTAGTGAGGAAAAATGTTGAATGGTTGTTTTAGTGGAAATGAATTGCCATAGTTCAAAAAGTATGGTGTCTGCCTGAAAAACTTATTGCTACTTTGGGTCCTCAAATAAAACATCTGTGTGCCAAATGGCAGATATCGCCATGATGTAATGTAGCGAGGCAGTGAGTGTGACCTCTTTGCGTAACAGAAACGATCGATACAAATGTAGGCAGAAAGCAGACGGAGGAAGCGTCTGTGTCTGAACACAAGTGTGAAGGTCTTATCCTCAGCTGCTGTGTATTTATTACCTGCCTGAGATCACACCAACCGTACTGCCATTCTGTCTGCCTTCTCTAATTCTCACTTCCCACATTTTGTAAGGTATCCAAAGAAAGAAATACTGCTTTTATAATCCAGTAAAACAGAAGTGAAAACAGTTTCTGGAAAATCCAATGCAGGAATTAATGTGACACCTGTGCAGCATCAGCAATTAGTATCAATTTTTATCTGTGGTTACAACGGTACTATCATTTCTCTGTGAAAAACGTATTCTTCTCAACATACATTTTAATTAAAACATGGTACCGACATGAACATTTAATACATTTATCTTGTCCATAATATTGGTCGAGTTAAACCTTTTAATACAGAATAAAACTGACTCTGGTCTTGGCAGTCTTTTGGGAGGGCAGTTGTTAGCATGGGTGGGCAGTTTCTTAATGGACTGTAGAAAGACCAGATTAGTTCATTGACATGCCTTACTCGCTCGCTTAAATTCAATTATCCTGTCTCTTGAATTAAATTATCACCTGCTTGTCAAGACAGATGTGTTGCCGTTGTAGATAGAAAAGGTAGTTAGATGTGTGTGTGTGTGAGAGTGTGTGTGATGGGGTGTAAGAATTATTCACAGTTGGAGCAACTTTGAGCTAACTGGAAAAAAAATGTTCTTCACAAGTTTTAGAGTGATATTTCTATGAGGATGAGTGATGGCTTCTTTCAGCTCTACAGTGAAATATATCAATTAGTCTGGGTTTAGGCAATATTTACTTAAGACTTAGGACATCCACATATCCTGCATAATTAATCCTATGTAATGTAGGCTGTTTTAATGGAGGTTACATTTGCATTTTGTAATTTTCTGCCATGGAGTGCCATAAAGATTGACATTTGAGCAGCTGTGATGCTTGGGGCAGTGATGGAGTGCAGCCATTTGTCTCTGACTGCAGGGACAGTTTACAGCCTCAGCGTCTACCCAATCTTGCATGTCCTCTATAAACTTGTATAAATTGTGTAAGCTCTCTATTCCTTTTTGCATTTATTTCTCTAAATTTTACCAATGTCTTAAGGGAGCAAGCATAACGTGTGTGATTTGCCTAATAATTTAAAGGGAAACACAACAGTTAGACTTCTTGTCCTCTGCAGTAAATTCATTTTACTTCTGCCTCTGTGGAGTTTCATCATATTAAAATAGTCAACAAACTTTTAAATCTTGACATTTTAGCCCACTCTACAAATCACATAAAGTTGACATTACTGCTGACTGTCTTTGGTTGCTTTTGATTTCAGTGTATGAAAATCAATTTGCAAAAGCTTTGTTAGGATGAGTTATCCATCAACTTCTCTTTACCATAAAAAATGATGAATGAATCTGCACTCAACATGTCATAGTATAACTCTGACAAACATAGAACACTCAAACATTAAAACTTCTGGTCTTACATAACTGAACTGATATATTTTTTTTACATTTTTCTTTGCTTTATGGTGATGGGACATTACGCATTTTTAACACTAGTGTTAATCACAAAAAATATTTGAGAGTAGTCATGCATCTAAACTCACTAACTGATGGCAGAAAGATTGATACGAGCACACAGAACGGGAAAATAAAGGTTGGTGGCAGGAAATGACTTGCTACAACTGTCTGCCCTGCACCAGTGATTTATGTCCTAGGATATCGCTGAGCCGCACGATGAATCTTCATTTGATGGACGGCTTCATGACTCCAGTGTTTTACATGGATACCCAAGCATATGGCTGGTGTGTGGAGGAAGTATCATAGAAGGGAAAATCATTCTTGGATTACTTAATTCAAGCTACTATTTTTTTATTTACTAATTCACTGTTTTGGTGTTAACAATTTAACACTAAGGGAGGTTAAAGACACTATATTATTTTACAAGCAAAATCCACATAGTTCTGTCAAAAAAAAAAAAAAAAGCATTAAATCCAAGCTGCTCATTTAGATTAGATTGTCCATGTCCTCTCAGCTTTCACTGTTTATTTTTCTCTGCATCAGGACACATAGTGGTCTATGTGCACGTCCCTGATAGGAGCAAGCTAGTTGGCAAGCATTGCATCACAACTGCATAAAAAGCAGCTTTTTCTCTACAAAGGCAGTGTGGAGGAAACAAGTTCAGTGTCTGTAGGCAAAATAATAGTAAAGTCACTGTAGAAGAAATGTAATTGTAGAGAGCTGAAACTCAAGTTGTGAAAATAGTTGCTAAAAATATACATACATTAGAACATGCTAATGCTAAGCTTTTTATTTTTTATTTTTTCATTTGATAGAGACAGCTGAAGAGTGACAGGAAATGTGGGGAGAGAGAGATAGGGAATGACATGCGGGAAAGAGCCACAGGTCGGATTCAAGCCCTGGGCCGCCGCAGCAAGGACTGAGCCTTTGTACATGGGGCGGCTGCTCTACTGACTGAGCTAAACGACACCCCCTCACCTGCAGTTGTTATCGCTGCTGGCTTCTACATGGTGATAATTATATTATAATAATAGCTTCCAGGAAGGTAAAAAAAAAAAACACTTTCAAAGTTGGTCATATAATTAGTGTTGTGCATAACATTAGTGCCGTTAAAGTTGTGTGCATTATTAACAGTGTGGCTGATTTGACTAACAAGTAGATGCTGTCGCAGGTAGCTTGTTTGAGCAACCAGGCTTCATTTAGCCTGCTTCAGCTCCACCCATGCTTCAGGTCTTTGACCATTTTTGGATTATCTGGGAGCTGATAGAGGCAGGACTGCCAACATATCAGTGGCCAGAAACGGGTGACATCATGGATACTATGTCCATGTTTAATACTGTCTATGTTTGTAACTAATGAATGAGCATGTGAGCGTCGTAACCCCCGTGAGAGATGATGACGCTCATGCACTGTTGAGTTATAAGTACACAAGAGAACAATTCCAGGTGGAAGTTAAGTTGTTAAGGCAGGAAAACAAGACAGTTGGAAAGATTGCTCATTAAGTGATCGACGATCACAAGAAATCATTAACAAAGGGTGAGAGTCAAAGTCAAACTCACATTTTGTAACACAGCTCATTTTGAAACGAAATGGAAGAAATGAAAGTGAACAGGTTTGATTTCATCTTTGTGAACTGAGCTTCAAACTAGCTGTGTGAACTCGCACAACGCTGCAAATTTTGTCATGTGAAATGAAGCTCAACGCGAGTTGAGTCAGGAATGATCTTTATACCTCATTCGTTGTCAATTATCTGTCAGTCTCTGTCTCGCTCTCCTTAATAATCAGCTAACTGTGTGGGTGTTTACTCAATCAGATTTTGCCATGACCTCTGCATTGTTACTGTAGCTGAGCATCATAGCATATCTTTAATGCAACACAAACACAAAGGAACAGTGGAGAGAATCCTTGCCTTTTGGGATCCTTTCATCAGTGAACAAATAGAGGAATGTCTCAAAATATTGTGGTTGTAATTTGCGGTCAATGTGCTGGATGTCCATGTGATTAGTGGCAACGCTTTCACTCCATTTGTTAGTATTGACTCAGCTCACTTGGATCCACGACCAAGGTCATACCAAAAAAAGGTACCAGGTACTATTCATAACTTGTAACAGTGGAACACCAAAAAAGAACAAGTCCAAGTCAAGTACAGTCGAGCCAAGTCGAGTTGTACCTTGCAGTTGAAATACGACATGACCTAAACACTTCCTTTTTTTCCTTTCTTTTTTTTTTTATATCAAGAAATGTGATAGTGTGCTTGTTCAAATTACATAGGTTTCAAAGACGGGGGCTGAATCTACTGATGAAAAATTCAAACATTCAGCCTGTGGCTTCAATGCTTTTATTTTGTGCATAAAGGCTTCTGCTGGTGCAGAGATTGGCAACCGTGGCTCTTTGGCTGGGGATTTCTCCCTGTGTGATTGAGGACTCATGTAAGATGGCAAGTCAAGAAGCCTTCGCTCCGTGAAAGATTTACTTTCTAATCATGTTATTGAAGACGCTTCCAGCAACATTACCTTCAGATGTAACAAAAATACCAAAAAACAAACGTAGACAGACAGGTGCATCACCAGGCGGGAGCTGTTTTTGGTGTAAGTCTTAAAAGCAGCGTCAAAGCAGAATCAGTAAGAAAAGGAGGGGAGAAATCATTATTTGAATTGTAAGTAGGACTGTGTCCATATAAGGGCTTTGAACTGCATGAACAAAAATACTGTGAAATACTGCGCTTTCTGTTTGGAGAGACTGTGGCTGCTGAGTGCAGTCCAGGAGAATATCATGTGTTAAGTGGATGGTGTTGTGGCTCTGAATCCCTTTCCCTCCTCTTTATTGTTAGAAGGTCACACCGTTTATGCCATTCTTCAGAGCATTCCAGCATCAGCTTTAAAATGGAATTGAACAATATTGGATCTCATGCAGAATAACAGAAACAGCCAGGCTGGACTCGATGAGAAAAGAGGTACATTTGTCAAACTGAAGAATAGCTTTGGCAGACATAGATGTTATGAGATATCTCCTCTGCAGTGCTGCAGTGACACTGCACAATTTTTAGTTGCATAAGTAGGAAGAATAAAGTCTAAATGCAGCTCAGTGTGTATGCTGCATACTGTATCTCTGCAGCACCAGAGGAGATGCACGGTGAATTTGTGAAGCAACCAACCAAAAGACTTTATCAAGCTAAAACCTGATGTCTGCATATTTTTAAGGAAAACTTGTTGAACGGATCAGCCCAATCGCCTTTAGAATGAGTTCTTATTGGATTTTGCAGCCTATGATTTACATCCCATGCCAACCTTCAGTGCCAAGAAGCCGTGTGGCCTTTATTAGCGAGGCTAAATGTAAGGGTTGGGGGATAATAGATGTGTGTAGTGTAATGACTTTTACACCAGAGAACGGAGTTAGTCTCCCATCTCAGACCAGTGATTAATGTTGGGTTTTACAAGCATAACCAAGACTTTCCCCACCCTTTTCTTTACTGCAGTTGCAAATATAAATACTCTGTGTGGCCACTGGTAGACTTAGGAGGGGCCCCGGGGGGTGTTGGATGCCCCTATGGTAGATAAAACATACCTTTACAGTGAACAAAACATGATGAAGTGCCCTCTAGAGTGCCCTTTCAGTTGACAAAAGATGATGAAGTGCCCTCTAGGGTAAGCTCTTCCACTGAACAAAACTTGATAAAGTGCCCTCCAGGGCAATAGTCCCTTACCTGCGGTCTGCCAAATATCACAGGGGGTGCACCAGACTTTTAATTGTCAAAATTAGATTTGCACATCATGTTAATTAAATTTAAGAATTTAAAAATATACACTTTTTGTCCTCACTTTTTAAAAATGGAAGACTACTTAATAGGCCAGCACTCTCAATCAGTTGCTCATCAATGCTAGCTCATCCTTGTGTTTCCTGTAGTCAGAGTGTCAATATTCTATGATTGAAACAACATGTCTGAGAAATGGAAACATATCACATATATTTATTCAAGGACAGGTTGGGTCTTGGCTACAGTTTCACTACAATTTATCCGGTGGTAGCGTCTACACAAACTACATTCTCCCAAATGTGCATGTTTAGCTGACAGAATCGATTCTGTCGTATAACAGTTATCTCGCACAAATCTTCGGACTGATGGCTATGATGTCTCTGCTGTAGGGGAACACAGACACACAGACACACTTTACTTGTACTCTCGACTTGAACTCACATTCAGGTGATTCCCAAACTAACCATGTTAACACTCCAAACTAACCATCACAATTCATTACTATCTAGATACAGTTTTTATTGTCTGTTGGTAGAAAATGAATTTAAAAAAGTGCTGGTACGGGTGTGAAAGACAAACTTCAAAATAAATACACTGGCACCATGGTGGTTAGTCAAATTATTTGCCTGAAATGTATAAACCACGAGGTAGGTAAAAGAAACAAAGCAGGATTTTCTTTGGAGTGAATCACTTAACTCCCTATGGGCTACAGAGCTTCATGCTGTTTTTGAGCAAGCTGATTCACAACATATGTATAGAAATAATTAATCATACAGCATGAACAAAATTAGAAGAAAGTGACATCTATTCAATTCAAGCACAAATATGGGACTTAATCTTATGTTACAGCAAACTTATGGAGTTCTTTAGTTTCACAGTCAACAACAGGAGTCCTTCCTCTGGCCCTTGAAGGTTGCAGTTTTCTAACCCCTGAGTTCTACTGGGCACAGATGCAACAGGTTCCACCAGAGTTATACGCGGCTACTCTAGAGAAAATTTTA
The DNA here is from genome assembly GCA_036365135.1 of Miichthys miiuy. Lineage (NCBI taxonomy): Eukaryota > Metazoa > Chordata > Actinopteri > Sciaenidae > Miichthys > Miichthys miiuy. The sequence continues at coordinate 20,017,842 of CM071612.1, forward strand.
AACCCCACCACGGCCAGGTTCAGAAGCGGGCCTCTGCTCGGCTCCACAGTGAATACGTGGCTGTTCTATTTTTGACCGATACCACGAGCAGCCCGCATCAATCTGCACAGAGCAGCTTGAGCTGGCCGGAGGTCAGGAGGAGAATCCGATCGATTTTCAAAATAAAAAAAACCCTGTGCAAACTGCTGGTCATAAAAATAGCCAAAAGGGAAATAATTTAACAACATAGTATATTTACACAATTAGAAGCACATGGACCAAGGAAAATGACCAGAACTGAGCAAAAACAAAGTCTGGTGGGCAAACCGCGAGTTTGAAGTCTCGTGGAGGACGGACCAAAATAGCCACGACGTGACAGAGGCATGCTTGGTGGGGTTTCGAGGTAAACATCCAGGCTGTGATGAGTTTAGAAGATCTCTATTAAATAAAATGTCTGTTCAAAATCCAGAAATGTTTTGGTGCACTGACAAAGATAGAATAGAATGAAAGGATTGTTTATCCCCGACTAGAACACTAGTCACTTCATGCGAGTAGTGCTTATTGCTGCACTAACATGTCCTTGTCACACTGTACCTTGATTGTTTCCCTTTTTTGTAAGTTGCTTTGGATAAAAGCGTCCCCTAAATGACTAAAGGGTAAATTTTAATGCTCATATGCTTGCTACCTTTTTTTCTGAAGCTTGCTCTAAACATCAGTATGGTATATTTATTTGTGTCATATTATTTGCACTCTTCCAGCACTCTTCCGGCGGATAAAACATGATGAAGTGCTCTCTAGGGTGTTAACCCTAATGGGACTTTCAGACACAGTGCGACAACAGCACCACTGTGCTCTGAGACTCATTTTTATCCAACAGCTTGTGCCATGTCATAACACGTTTTTACTGTGTGTGTTTTATTTCAGAGGTGCAGTAGCCTGAGTCTACTGCTATGCGTGGTTGTGGTTCACTCATCTGTGGCTCATGCTATTCAGCTAATCAACAATAAAATGCCAAAAAAACTTTATTAAAAGAAATATAGGGATGAAGAAGACTGAGCAAACATGGACGTAAACAACGAAAGTTTCAAAAATGTTTAACAAATTAGCTTTGCCACAGTTTTATGAGGAGGGAAATGCATTAAACATGCTTGTTAGGCCTCAAGGATACACATAATGAGTTTTAGTGAGTAACGCTGAACGTAAACATAACTGTTTGTTTACAAGAAAACTCCACCGGGTACCTTTTAATTTATTTGGATAGACTCCAGTTAGCTGCACTGAATAAGCAAACACAGAAAATGTAATGACAGCAAAATACAACATAAGTTTACAGGTCAGTGGAGACAGATTGTCACACATGGTTGCCAACAGATGATAGAAGGCAGAACACAGCACAGGGAAGCCAGCACCAACATATATTTATATATTATAAATATATATGGATATGATTAGAGAATAGCTTTATTTTAGTTGCTGTTTTAATCCATTAATGCTGTAGATGTTATATCAGCTTTGCTTTTTTTCTGCCATCCTGTTCCTTTCTTTCTTCTTCCTTTATTCTTATTCATTATTATTATTTGTTTTGGGAATTTCCTCCCCTCTTTCATATTCATATTCTCCTCCTCTCCTTTTCTTACAGTTCATACTGCTGCCTCTAATTTCACAGCTGATTAAATAATAAGTTGGCACTCTCAGCAATTAAAATGACCATTTCACATCGTTATTACTATTAATCTGGCAGGCTCCATTTTTAAACTCAATAAGAAAACTCAATTTTAGCTTCTCTTCCCAGGAAATCTGTTTCTGTGAATCCAGATTGGACTAAATCAAACACGCTGTTGGTTTAATCACAGCCTCACAGAGAGTGCTGTCAAACCCTGAAGTTATCAGCTGCTCCAAAGCGAGATTAAGTAAAGTATGTTGAGCCTAAAGGGAGATTTTCCAATGTCACGAAGGCGGCTCTCTTTTAACCTGGCTGTATCGGATGGTAACTCACCTAATCTGCTCCGGAGAAGTTCATATTCAGAGTTTCAAATTTAAATTGGCCTGAATTTTGCCTATGAGTGATACAAATTCTCAGAAGAACTTCATTATACGTAGAAAATTGTTGTGCTGTGCATTAGTAGTGTCAGCGAATGAAGCAGTGTAGTTAATTAGTGCATCATGTTGTGGTTTGTCAACCCAGTCTTGTGTCTTGTGTTGAAAACACAATCGCTGGATTATGTTCATTGACAAATAATTGCCTGTTTGTTTCAGGTAATATTAATACATTCATACACTAAAGGAATACTGAATACGCAGCAGCTACCACTTTGTTTGGATGATGTTTGGTCCTGATTTGCTGCCAAGTCTCTTTCACACTGCTGGTATTGCAGCGAAATAGAACACCAATTAATATTAAATCAATAAAATTCATTTCAATTTGATTTAGCCAATAACTGAAGTGATTTCCACATATCCTTCATTGCCAGACCTGAGTATGGTGTTTAAGTATGCTGTATCAAGTTTAAGTTTTAGAAAGTGCAGTTGCAGTTACAGAGTACAGTCGCTTTATTTTCAGAAATATGAATTTTTATTGTTACTTTATTCTTCATAGCTTTCCATTTTAATGAACTAGGCTGCACGCAATTGTTCTGTTTTGTGCAGAATAAAGTCAAATGACACACCAAGCGCACCCTTTCATGGGAATGTGCACAGAGCCTGAGAGGAAAGCCTGGGTAAATAAGGAAAGTTGATAATCACCTTAATGATACCTATCATCTCTGACTTTACAGCTCAGTAAAAGTAAAAATAGGCCATAAGGGGGACAAACTCCACTGGTACAGTTATGTTTTTCAGACCATCATCTGAAAGCTTCTGCGGGAGAAAATGATTCTTATCGTCTTCTTTTTTTTTCCCTCTAGATTTTAATTATTTAGCCACATTTCTTTTGACATGCTGTGCCTCTGCTTGTTACAGTAAATCCATGAATGATTAATAGCAATAAATTAATTATAGAGTCCTATTTTTAGTTTGTTAGTCACCCTACTCAGATCACTTAACTGTTATCTCAATTTCTTTAGCAGGTACAAATTTTATGTAATTATACACAGTAGTTGCCATGGTCTGGGATGTCAGTCATGACGGATTCTGCCACTATGGTTAAAAAAATGTGAAAAAAAAAAAAAAAACATGGTTGAAATTGTTAAAAAGCTATTGAGAAATATTTCCACCTCTCCCAATACTTTAAGAAATGATCAAAGCCGCTTCTAGTTCTTTCTTCTTTCTTCTTTCTTGGCCGCTTTAGTCCGAGGAAACACAAAAGCAAGAGTATCAGGGCAGCTGTTAATTCAGTGTCTGCATGCCAGTATTAGAAAGTTGCATTAACGTCCCCTGTGGATGAAAGTAATTGCATTTCATGGGCTGAAAACACAGAAGAGCTTCCATCCAAACACAAACACACTGCCATAAATCCTCCAACAGCTACAAGGTCCACACTGAAGCGGAAATCAATTACCATGCTTACAATCCACACAGAAAGTGTTGAAGTCGTCCTTGTGCGTGAGCACTCTGTATATGTGCAGGGCACTGAGTAAACTCTGGAATTATGTCATTTGCATGTTTCTTTTTCTTTTGACTTGAACTGTAATGCAAATTGTAAATACTGTCCACCTACATCATCTACATAAAGCCAGCTTCTACATCAACATATATTTATTTCAGGATTCTTTGGACTGCAAAACCATTGCACTATTCTACACTACACTATACTACAATATTTATATGTATTTATATCTGCACAGAGTAGTTTACTGTTGCCCCACAGATAAATGGTTAGGATAATAACACACCGTTATGGGATGTGTGCAGGATTCTTCTTCATCTTCTTATTTTAAGTCAGTCTTTTTTTATATGAAATTCCCTCTCTGGAATTTCAGCCCGTCCTCACTCCCAACCCACAGCTTGGTCAGTGGCCCTACGCTTCAGACTATGACACTGGAGGCGCCCCTCTAGTGTAATGTTTTGATGTGCTGTCAAAGGTGGTGTAGTATAAAGCGTGAGAATATCCGTGTATGGAGGACGATAGGGCGGATGGATGGACTGTCACTTGGAAGACATCTCTTTGCAGTTGTTTTGACTTAGTAACTCAATTTACCCAACCAACAACAAGCTTTTCCTAAACTTAACAACATGTATTTTGTGAGGACGTCACAACATCAACCACATGTTTATTCTCATTACCATGACAACAATGGTCATGATTATGAGGCAAAAGATGTCTGACTTCATCTCAGACATGAACTCTTTCTCTGTAAGCTTTATTTTGAAAGTCTAGCTGGCTTGCATATTTATCATTGCTAACCTGACTGCAGATCCCTGCATGTGCAAAACTGCACATAGAGCATCGTAATTTGAAGCGTATAGGGCCACTGACCTAGCTGCCGTATCTGACGAGCTAGGAGCGAGTAAAGCGTTGGCAGTTTCCTGGACAGCGTTTCCTTGCCGAGCTGTGGTGGAGCGATTCGTCTTGGCAGTCACATGCATCTTTTTTTACCCGGACACAACCCGACAAGAATCCCACACGCAACTGCCAGGATGAAAATACTCGACTTGATTTGGACAACTGAACTTTGGATGAACTTCAGAATGCATTTTTACAAGGAATAAAGATTTGGTCATCTTTCTTACTGTCCTTGCACTAGAGGGTTGTCTCTTCACAGCCCACATGGAGAAGAGGATTGATTGTTATTCTTAAGAGGGTCAGAGCCGATCCCAGCTGACATTGGGCGAGAAGTAGGGTACACCCTTGGACAGGTTGCCAATTCATCACAGGCCTGATTGACTGCAGGAACCATTAACAATGAATTATATTTGAAAATAAGTTACGTATTAATACCACCATGTTTTGAGAGAAATATCTGCTTCACGAGTCATTTTTAATCTGTAGTGTCATACTAGCAAATTAATTATGTTCATCTCTCTAAAGGAAACATAAAAGATGAGTGTTTGATGCAGTGTCTGTCCTTTGTGGAATGAAATGAATGTTTCAGGTCATATATGTTTACTGCCTTCCAGCAGCTACAGGGTAGAGCAGAGCTCTGGTTTTAGGTAGCTGCATTTATAGACAGAGACAGAGATACTAATTTACATCAGGCAGCTACCCACAGTGAAGCCTTTGAAAACTGTAATGGAGCTGTTCAAGACAAATACACTAGGCTAAGCATCTTCCTAAATAATACAGTGAAGCCACAGGGACTTTGAAAAAGTTTCCAACTGAGCACAGTAAGAGAAGATACAGATGGTTTACATCACCTGTTTGTTTTCTTCAGAGTTCAATGCATTTTATCATAAATAAGCTCCCATTAAAAAGAAACTTTGCCAATTTTTTTTTTTTTTTTTAATCAGCTTTGTATCATTACAATGTTGGTATTGTCTGCAAATAAACAAGTATATGCAAATGAGCATGTTGCCTGCACCCAGAGATCCCACGCTTATGTACCGGAAAAAAAAACGTGTGCCGGAAGACGAGTTCCTGCACTGACAGATCAGTCTGTCAAACTAGGCAGTGCTGCTCAAACATGAATCAAGATTCTGTTACTGCGTTGTTTACCTCTGTTGGAAGAAACCTTTTTAAGTGTTCTGTTTAGCCGTAGTACGAGTACGTTTGTGAACACTGAGGATAGGTTAGCTTAACTTATCACTATGAAGATAAGTAACTTCATAAGCTACTTAATGTAGCTACTAGTTCTGCAGCAAATCCGAGATCAGTTGTCCAGAGATCAGTTGCACATTGCCACGTCACTCGCGTAAGCACACCTTGGAGAATACTAGCAGGTAACACTTTTTTTTTTTTTTTTCCTCATCATTCTCATTGGTTGTGATTAGATTAGAATGACTTCATTGTAACGCCTTGTGACATACTGCAAACAAATTAAACTACAAAAAAACTAAAACTGTACCTAAAATAAAAGTAAACATCAAATTTATTATGCAAACCATCAGTTGTAAACATAGTGTTTCATTTGATTTCCTGCACAAACTATAGTGTTCCCACAAAAAAAAAAAAATCATGCATGTGATGATAATAATGGATGATAGAACGGATGATGATTTGCAGTAAAATGGATAACTTAATTTATTATGGTTTAACTTATGGTCTGTTGCTTATATTTTTTGCTACATCACTGCACTGGTGTAGTTACATGATCCCAGCAGTGATGTTAGTGATTAATATGCTGTCAGAATTAAAGAGACTTTCCTCCCAAGAAAAACACAGTATCAGCTCTTTGAAGCAACTGCCCCCCAAAACAATATATGTTCACATTCAGCTGACAAAGAGGGGTTGGTTGGGTAGGTTGGACAGGTCAACACAACACTGGACTTTGACAGTGGAGACCGCTTCCAATATTTTGGCAAAGATCAGGTTAAGATGTTCTGTTATAAACAAACAGCCTTTTCATACAGAGATATATGAGATGTATGACTGTGAGCCTCCTAAAGAATACAAAAGCAAACCTCTCTGGTCTTTCAATGTGTTGACATGTGTTTGATTGTAAATTTGAGACAAATGCTTACAGTGGAGATGATGGCTCTCTGGCCATCAGGATGGGATGATCTGTTATCATGCAGTATATGTGGGTGTGGTGTTTAATATTAGTTTATAATTACTTGAATGAGCCCTTTATATCTACAGACACTGCCTCTTCTATGGAGTCCACCATGTTGAACTGCTGTGTCTCTACAGTACAATCTGAATACTAGATCGGACCTTCATGTTTATTTGCATGTTTCGCAGCCAGCTTAGTTTCACCTTCATGCTAAAAAGGAGAGGGGGAATAAGGGGGATGCAATCCGCTACTACACCACTAGATGCCACTGAATCATACACACTGCTCCTTTAAGAGAAACATAATATTCGTAAGTTTATGATCCACAGATGGGTTTAACATAGAGCATAATGGGAAATTTACCAACAAAGGAAACAACATGACAGCTTTAATGTGCAAGTCTACAATTGATCTTGAAGGAAATATATAATTTGAGGACAGATGTAGCTCATTATGTTTGTTTACATTATGCTGTGAGTTTTTCAGCATTATGGCTGATTCATCTCCATCAGTTATTCAGAAGGGTATTATGCAAGAGTAGTTTGCACTTATCTTCAAACATTCTGTAGTTTGTAACAAGCTAAAAGTCTTTGGCCTCACATGGGCACAGACCCCGTGACTCTTCTATTTCAGTGACAAACAGGGACATGCACCAACACACCATCTGTGCTGCATTAAGGCGCTGCAGAGGCTGTCATGATTGACAAAACTGGTAACAGCGACACCTATTCCAAACTCCTGTCTGGCTCTGGGTTGCTAGAGATGAAGAGTGATGGCCTGTCACTCGGTCTCTCAGCATACGACTGGGGGACGGCTTCAGACAGGAGGAAACAAGCTCATCTCTGGTGTGGATGAGGATGACAACATGCCACATGCTTGATAATAGCCCCCACAGTTTAGGGAATAAATAGAGGGATGTTTATAATGAGATTGTGCTGCAGGGCCTCTGATGGTCCCACGCTCCAGGAGTCTGAACACACCATTTAGTTTGCATGCTTGCACTATAATATACAGGCTGGGATCCTTTTGAAGTTGTATTTATCTGCACAGAGAGGAATTAGAGGGAAAATGGGAGAAAGTATCAAGGGAAAAACATCAATCAAGGTTTGCAGGTAAATAAAGACACATGGTTTACAAGTACTGAATGTCCAATGCAGAATCTCAGCGTTGGTATTCTCCATGGTGAGAAAATCTATTAAGTTTAATGAGAAAGAAAAGAGGACAATTTGTAGAACTGAGAGAGCAATTATAACAGGAACAATGGGAATTGCCAGTTATTTTAGATTCAAAACATAATAGAAATGAACTATGAAACATGGATCTGATGTTTTATTTTAGATGACAGTCTTTGCTTTTTCCCAAAATGCCAAAGCTAATCAATGATTTTGTTTAAACCCTGGTCTTATTTTGATTGTGTTCCCCTTTATACATTTTACACGTTAACTTTAGTGGTGCGATCATAAGACATGTTGCAAACAAATTACAGTTAAATAACAAACCTGAAACACCTATTTGCAGCTAAATTAAAAAGTAAAAGCCATTATGCAAAGTGTCAGTTGTAAAAGTAGTTTTTTGATTGATATGCTGTACAAACTATAACATCCGCGTGATGTTAGTGATTAATATACTGTCAGAATTAAAAAGACTTTTCTCCCAAGAAAAACACAGCAGCAGTTTTTTAAGGAAATTGTCAACAAAACAATATACTTTCAGCGACCTTGGCAGAAGGGAAAGCTTCATGTATTTTATCTCAATAAATTTCTTCTTAACCATGACCCAATTATTCCCTAACCTTAAGTGATTTGTTTCTGTGCCTAAACCAACGACATTTTATATTTTATTTAGAGAAGTTGTTGGAATTGAAAGGAATGATTTGTCTATTTAAAATAATTATGTTGTGTAAAAGTGTTGTATGCCTGCAGCCTTAAGTACAATATTAATAATACATACCCACGGTTTGCGCCCTGGCTGCATTTCAGCATCTACAGACCACTGACTGTTTGATTTATCCATGTTGATTCTTGCATTTTCCTCCCTATGTCACAGACCAGCTTTATTTGTTTTTCCTCTCGCTGGTGATCTTTGTATTGAGCCACACTCAGATAAGCATGGCCACCATCTGATGACTAATATAACAAGGAAGTGTTGAAAAGGTTAGGTTATTGTTCTGAAAACTAAAAATATGGGAAAACAAAGCTCGGGTCAGAATTGTCTGAAGTTATACCGTAGAGAAATGTGTTCAGAGGGACTGGAGTATCAACAGAAGCCACAATGCATTGATTTGTTTCTGTTCTAACACACGAGGGCTATTCGTGTTCTATTTACAGCATGAAGAGTGAGGAACCATGTCGCAGCAGGTCGCCACTGTTACAAACCTTGTTGTGAGAAATGCCATATGCACATCTGTCTGCTTATGAATAATGGGAAAACATGTAATTACATCACCAAGGCGCCTTGGGATACACCCCGCACTTGTGTTTAAATTAATTCCTCAGATGCCCTCTGCTTGACATTTCTGTGTGGAGGCTGGAACCCCATCAAATTACCGCTGTTGAACTCCCCCACCACCCCATGGGGCAGACCAAGCCCCAAAGCTGAATTTCTTTCCACTGGCTCATACTTCGTCTTTTTTCCTGTACTGTACACGTATCAGCATGCCCCCCCAAGGTGTCCTTTTCCCTGTTTACTGACAGACCAGAGGCCTCAGATGATTAATCATTGCTGAGACACACTAGTTCACTAGTTAAAACAACAGCAGCTCCCAGCTCCTTCACCTCTACCAAGGTTAATTAGCATCAGTGTCTCACTCTTAATTACATTACCCATTTCCAACAAGCAGATAAGAATAATCATAAAGATCTTTGACTGAGCCAATTGCTTTTTTATTCATGTACAAATAAGGATTGGCTTAATAAAACAGTTCTTAAGAAGATGACTGCTGGTTGAAATACTTTCCAGGTATAATTTAGTGAATCAGCATACTGTCACTGTCTAGTGTGTAGATAGATAGATAGATAGATAGATAGATAGATAGATAGATAGATAGATAGATAGATAGATAGATAGATAGATAGATAGATAGATAGATAGATAGATAGATAGAAGGAGGATAGCTTGGATAAGTTATTATGGGTTTTGTGCCAAGGATAGACGACAAGCTCTGTGATCTCTCTGAACCAAGTCAGGCTGAAGCTAGAATGTCAGTGTCAGATGGCCATTAGCCTGGATTATGCTGATTTCAATCTAAAATAGTAAAATAGCTTTGATTAGGCCAATGTGCTGTATGGAAACATTATAGGACCACCTTGCTATTAATAGTGTAATAAACAGGAGAGTCGAGGCATGGAACCACAAGCACACCACTGGAACCTTTTAGAAAGAAAACCAAACATGTAAAATATGAACCCTTCACTGAAAGATTTAAATTTCTGGTGCTAAATGTGTTTGGTCCTATTTGTGTCTTATTTTGGTCTTATTAAATGTGTGTTTTTAAGCTATTTTATGAGAAAAAAAGATAATCCTCCTGAAAAGTAATACATTTTCAGTCCCCTTTGCAATGCACATATTTTGGGCTTTTAGCCACTCTCATGCCGTGGAGATTGCAATGTTGGTTAGTGGGTCCACCACTTTGGTCCAGACTGACTATTCTGTGCAACTATTGGATGGATAGCCATGAAAGTTTGTACAGACAGTCATTGTCCCCAGGGGATTAATCCAAATGTCTTTGGCCCCCAGCCTTTGTCTCTAGCACTACTAGCAGGTCGATGTATCTGGTTCAGTGGAGTGGATGTTTCAACAACTGTTTGGATGGATTACTGTACAGTTTTTTACAGAACTTTGGTGATCCCTTGACTCTTTATCTCACACCATCATCAGGTCAAATAATGACTGTAACAATAGGCCTTAATGGGAAAGACCTATTTTCTAAAACGTAAAATGCCGACTTCACCTGCTCTGAGGACCAGTGGAGGTAAAAGAGGAAACCATATTCAAACTTAAGAAACTAATTTTCATTTCCTTTGATGACTCAGTGAGTCTACGTTTAACATTCATCGTACTTTTTATTGTCTGGAAACAGTAATTATGACTGTATATAGTTAATTGCCCATTAATTAGAGTATCATTGCTACCACAAGGCCTCTCTCCCTGAGTTCATATGACCCCTGTGGGTGGTTAGACTGAAAGAGATTAGAAAATAACTTCACTCTAATCAGAAATGGCTGACAGAGCTGACTTCTGCCACCTAGTTCAGGAATCTCAGTTAAATGTGAGTCCTGCCAGCTACCTGCTCTAAAAATAAGCCTTGCTTGTTCCCGCACTGTGAATATGAGATTGTCATATCACTACCTCTTCCCATAACAATTAATCAAGTGTAGCTGAGCTATCCTCAAATGATGTTAGCCTTTCCCCAGGAATCAGAATGGCTGACGCTATTGTGAGGAAATTGTCTTTTGAGAAATGGCTGTATCCCCGCTGCAATATCCGAGTTAGCCCTGAGAGAATTGTTTTCCTTCTGCTACAGGATTGTGCCAACAGATTCTTGTAGCATTTTTAATAGAGGGGGCCTGTTCATCCAGAATGGTGTTATTTCAGGGTGAAGGATAGATGTGTGCTGGCACCTCCCAATCAGTAGAGAGAAACAAACACCAATGAATCAGTGCTGTATACACATTTAATGCTTTTTTAAACCCTGTGTCTTTTGTAGACCAATCTGTTAAATGTTAAATAACTCAGTGTCACCGTAGCAAAACCATAAGACGTCTGTTCAGTTTGCACTACTGTTCTGCTACCTGAAACAAGCCTGACAAAGTACCTATAACTGCAGTTCTTAATTTCGTGGTCAGCTGTATTAAATGAATGTGTCGGTCTGTTTCTTTTAATCAGCTGCTGTTTTGAGACTGCACTTCCTGGAAGAACACAGCACCAGTCATGTGAGCAAGTGCCCCAAAACGACTCGTTTATGTTAAAGTGACAAAGCCATCTAATTAGGCTGGATTAATTATGATGGGAGCAAACGGGGGAAGTGAGGTGATCAGTGACCATGATCATTCTCTAACGAAACATCTTTATCACTGTCACCATGTATCTCTCTAAGGTAACACTCTTTGTGGAAATACACTTATTCGAGACAAGAGTTACCAGTCTTTATGCTAAGCTAAGCTAACCGGCTGGTTTTATATTTATTGTACAAATATAGTAGGGTGGTATCAATCTTCTCATCTAACTCTGTGCAGGAAAGCAAATCTCAAACTACTTTTTTTTCTTTTCTTTTTTAGAAATCACAGCTGCCATGAAGTTTTCCCCCAACCATGCATCATTGTAACTTCCAAATCTTAACTCATGGTTATCTGACTTGCTTGTCCCAGAGCATTCAAATACATTTCACTTTCTTCGCCAGCATGATGTAGTTTCCTCATGGTTATGAAGGGAGCATGTTATCACATCATGCGATGCAAATTAAATACATGAATTTGAAGTCGGTACGACATGACCTTCATAGAATATTGGGTGCCTGTACTATGCTACAGAGTACAAAACTGTCTCCTCTTTTTTTAATCACACCTTCTGTTGCCTATAAACAGCCTTACCTAAGAACGAGATATAATTATACAGTAATGTTCAAGGTAATGGACATTTAGTAGCTCTACACTGACAGAATATAACTGACAGCAAAAAGGATGGAGTGAAGAAATCAAATCAAAGAAAACACGAGAGCAAACCAGATCTCCTAAGTAAACAGTGACACTGACGGTAATTGAGATGCATCAAGATGGCTCTGGAAATGATCTGTCAGATATTGGAGATGGGGGGTACAGTGTATGTATCACAAAGGGACAAAGTGAAATCCACATTTCCTCCTGGTTTGGTTTGTGGATGTGTGGAGCTGTCTTGGCAGTCGGCAATATTACATCTAAATGAGTTTGCTCTCCTCTCTGGGAAGCCAAATCTATAAAGCAGCTACTTTGACATTTAGAAAATCCATTTACCATGATTGAAACTATCCAGCTGAAACCACTACAGTAAGTCTTTTCATTCTCAAGAGCCAGTACATCTCACATATTAACACATTTCTGACCTGCTAAAAGTACCTGTGCTGCTTCAACAGAATGTGTTTGACGTTTCCCTTGTCTTAGTTGTCAGTTTAAAATATTAGCTGTCATTGCTCCTTTTATGTGCACAGCCTAGAAAGTACAATACTGTGGTAGGTGGCTCAGGTGGTAGTCGGTTGTCTAGAAATCAGAGTCTCACCAGTTAGATACTAAAAACTGAAAAATACTGAACCCCAAATTGCTCCCTGTGGCCGTGACGTTGGTGTGTGAATGTGTGTCTATGGATCAGCTCCTTTGGATATAAATCTATTTACCAATACTGATTTTTTTTTTTTTTTCAAATACATTGAGAAGAGAAGCAATCTCCATATCAATCTGAAACAATCACATTGTCACTACAATGCTATGCTAAAAGTATTGAATCCTTGATACAAACATGGGATTGCAAGAGTGACAGAAGGGGTTCTAAGCACATGAAATAGTGGATGTGTTGACACAGCACAGCTTATTCAGCAGGGAACTGACTCTGTAATCACCTTTTTTTTTCTGTTTTGGCAAGCATTACCTCCTGCACAAAGACATCACTTTATTATTAGCTGTGGCTCAGTAGCAGCATTATCTCCAGATTGCTTGCTTCCAGTTCCATAGTATTAGAATGTAAACTATTGCTACATGGCTCACCTTCTGTTTTTGTTTTTGTTTTTGATTATTATTTATATCTATCTAGAATTGGACAGTGAAATAATAAGCAGCAGAGAAGAAGGGTGTTTGATTGCAGAGAGGGCAATGACAAGTGTTTTATAAGAAGCTGTAAAAATTAACAACTTTGTGGAGGGCTGCTGTTAGCCTGTTAATGGTGTGTAAAATTAACTCTTTTGTCCACACTCTTTTAGCCAAATCGTTGGGGACTGCTCAAATTTAACCAGCTGATGAATTTATTATTTTTGTTTTTTAGGCTGATGAGTGAAGTAAATCTACCAGCCACTTTATGTTTTACCTGAATTTGTCTGATGATTCTAATTTTGTGCCCTGCCTCTGAGCCATTCGAGCTAACACAGTTTACCACTCTGCAAACAATTTCCTGTAGCCCTTCCTTTCACCCACACCATATACAGACTGTTTTCTTCTAACATAAACAAGGACTGTTTGCCTGGCTTTTGTAGCAATGGAGTGTAAAAAATGTATAAAGTTATAAAATCCTTCTTTGAGGTGTTAAATCATTGTGCAGTGGTTTGGTGCCTGATAAGCCTTAAAACTCATGAATCTGTTACTCAAACTGGCTCGTACTTCATGTGTTTACTGGTACCTGGAGAATCACTGCCCACTAACTCATTTATATGGCCAAAGGGTTGGGATCAACAGCATGCATATCAGTGGGTGAGTAGGTTCAAGCAGTTTTGAATTCAACAATAGGTCTGACAAATATATGAAACGCAGTGAACTGGCTCCCAAACAGCACAGTTTAAGAGTTTTTATACAGATTTCTGAACAGTCAGAACAAGACAGAGTGATTGATAATAGCTAGTTTTGGAGGTCTCTTGAGGATGACATCTTTACTTCTCATTTCTTCCAAGTCGGAAGTTATGTACTTCACCATCTAAGTCACTCACTCACTCACTCACATCTTCATCAAGTGTTTACTTCTTTCACCTGAAAGTATGATAAACAAGATCTTTAGGCTGTGAATACAGCTTAAATTGTGAACAACTAGTAGCGATAAATAGAAGAAAGGAAGGACTTATGATGACCATGATGTTACTCCAAGTCAGTAATTGGAAAGACAATCATGATGAAAAAATAGAGTATTCTACTTGCAGATGTGTTTTATTTTTCTCACAAAGGAAAAAGAGAGAGAGAGAGAGAGAGAGAGAGAGAGAGTGTGTGTGTGTGACAGAGAAAGGCACCCTGTGTGAAGGCGAATGATCAGCACATACATAATGCTATCTCTGCCGGAAAGTGAGTTTTAATATTAGGCTATCGTGTATCAGAATGCAGAACTATTTTCTATTTTTGTGGCCTGACTTTAAATCAATCAGTGAAATTTATTTGTCCTCCTGTTTCAAAAGTGAACTTTAAAACTTCTGGATTAGGTTGCACCAGCTATTCGTAAATAATTACTAAGATTCTGTGTCCTTCCTAAATTCGTCGTTACTACTAGCTAATTTCAAACTTGTGGTTTCACTCATTTGGGTTGCGCCATTAGAACTTGAAGAGTCCAGTTAAACGCAGTTAATGTAAAAATACTCCTAGCTTACATCATAATAAACAGTGCTTTAATCACATGGCGTGTTAAAAAAAAACTGGGCCAAGCTTTAACTTGCAGAGAGCAGGTGCAGCTGGCACCAAGCCCAGTAGCAACCCATGTTATGCCATGTTGCCTAGCAACACAAGCGTCAGTAATTCTGTGCTACAGGAGCTATATTTCATAGGTTTCATAAAAAATGATTTGTAATCACTATCATTACATTTGTGCTGTTATATCCAATATTGTTCTTACATTTTTCCAAGACAAACTACAGTCCTAAACCTACATTGTGCTTCATGGTTTTCTTGTTTAATATTTCCTGTTTTATGTTGAAATAGTCTTTCCACTGTGTGTCTGTCTTGTGCTACTTTACTTCCTGTCTCTGTGTTTATCCAACTTTTTTTGAGTTACTGCATTTAATTAGTTAAAAACACCCTACATACCATTCTCTTAATCTGAAATTTGTTGACTTTTCCTAAAGTGACCCAAAGTATGTAAAAATGAAAATATTTTAAAATGTTATACTTTTGTACAGGTGCTACAAATTTTTTGTACATTGAGGCTGTTCCGGGGCAAATTTGACCCGGATCTATTGATCTATTGATTATCAATTACTTCTCTCCTTGAGATACAGAGAAGTTGTATGCTTGCAGAGACCATTGTGATCATTACTATGGTAACCGACGTCAGAGGGCTGTCTTACTCCCTAGACAGGCCTCTACAGAGTAAGATAATAATGTTGGACCACTAAGGGTAAACATGTTTCCTTGTTTGGAAACCAATGACTGATCAGAAAATACTCTATACTGTAGATACATTAAGTATGACTATTTCTGGATATAGGGTAGTTGTGTCACTATGTTAAGGGCATATAGCTGAGCCAGAGACGACAGCTTCTTCAGAATTACGTCAGCATGTCATGAAGGGTATTGATAAATCCTGCATTATCCTTGATCGAGCTTCAATAACCCTTTCAGCATAAGACATCTTGGACTCTTCTGTTTACGGACTGAACTGACCATTGAATTCTCCATAACAATTACGATCAGGTGATCGTGATGGGGCGTAGAGCTGTACAGGGACCACTTTATTTCAATCTAATCCCAACTCCTGGACTTAATCATTATATCATCATATACAACATCCCTACTGTTTTATCTTACTGTTGGTATATCTGTTCATTAAGTCCATCATGTTTATCTTCTATGTCACTTTTTTCTTTTCTTCTTTCATCTCACTATTCCACTAATAAAACAAATAATCATGATAAAACTGTATTTAGTCAATGCATTTTCCCAGTTTCATACATCAGGTCATCCGCTTGTGTTTCCAAGTGGAACGTTCTGTTTTAGTGCTTCTCTCCATGTTCCTGCTCCTGCTTCTACAGTATCTCGCTTCTGTATTTTTCATTGTTTCTGCAATACAGTGTCGTTCTAAAACTCTTCAAAAGGTTTCAGGATTATTCAAAGCGATCGTTACTTGACAGACAAGTTGCTGTCACTTGCTGACAAATTACCTCCACTGTGATGACAGAAATCTCCCCAAAACAACATCCAAAAATCTCCAACAGATAAAACTATCTGCACGGTTATATACCACCGGGCGTCACTTAGAAATGATGTTGTTTGTTATGTGAGTTAATTAACCCTTCCATAGGCAAGGGGAGCAACATCTGCAGCAACCAGATTAACACACATACGGTACATGATTCCTCTGCTGCTAAATTGGATTAGTAATTGCAACTTTCATTCTGACAGGAAAAGTACATGATGCTTAGCTCTAATAACCTCTAAAAGTCCCCTCAGTGGATTAAGTGGTAAATATGGCAGATGAAACAGAAGCTGACAGCCCTCTTTCTTTAATTGGGTGACGAGAAATCATCACTTATTCGTCCTGGTGAAAGGGACTTCCTTTAGTGTGAGCCAATTCAGCATGTCACGTGGTATTTTTAATGAATTAATGGAATTCTTGTCTGTGCTTTGCTCGCCTGCGTGGCACAGGCTCTACAGAGGGTGTGACATATGACCTTAAAAGACTCTAAGCTGACTCTTTAACTGAAATCTAAGATAAACCAAAGACATTTTTGCATATTCATACAATTACAACTGTTATGAGGCATTACATTCATTTCAAGGCATTACGGGAAACTCAAAATAGTGCTTTGAAATTAAAAGTGTGCTGCTGGTCTCACTATCACCTCATCAATGGAAGCAGGTTCTGTAATGTTAATTCCTCCCACGTTGTTTTACTTACATTTTATCAGAGGTGTGAATCCTCACTGGCTTCGTGACAGCTAGAGCGCACAATGATTCTTGATGCATCTTCAGTTTTCTATATATTACTGCAAATGGCTACTGTTTCATCAGTTCATACAAGGAGCCTAAAACTGAACTCCCGTTTTGTTTAGAATGTGCTTGAAAAAAAAAACAGACCATCTTTTAAATATCAGTGTGACCCTCCTTAGTACATAAACATGATTCTCCTCCCTCACTCAGAGTTGGATGGCCTCAGTTCCTGGATGATTAGCTTTATTATTTATGGTTGCAGACATTAGCTCAGGGTGGAAAATGCTAACGTGGCTCCTTAAATTGGTTGTATTACCAAAGAATTTAAATTTTGTGAGGCAGATTTTACGTGTCTTGTCCAGTTTGTACTTCCCAGTGTATTCATTAAAAATGAATTGCGCTCAAATGCCTGCTTTCAGAATACTGCATGTGGTGCAGTGATGTTGCAATTTACCACTGTAATTTTACAACTTTATTGTCCAGCTGAGGCTATAATTTTGTATAAGCTGCAAACTCCTGATTATGTTCTCTCGCTGCATTGATCCAGAATTTTCCATGTTGTCTGAGAATTGAGAAATGTTCATCGTATTTGTTTTCTGTTCATTTTTATTTCGATAACTATTTATTTTACCAAATTGTGGGGTGAGGCGGGGGGAGCAATTAGTGTGGGGGTCATGAGGGTGTTACTCCAGAGAAAAAAGAAAATACTTACAACTTTAGGGCATTGATCTATAGATAAATGTGGGTGATTCTTACAATATCTGCTGTCTACAGCTGCTTTATATTGTATGAAAAGCTTATACTTGAAAACTCAGAATTCATGAAATTCCTGCAGCATTTGAAGGTAGCAAGATCCTCTGAGAAGTGATGTGCCAGAGCACATTGCTGTTGTGTAAGACCATTCACTGCGCTTACCTTCAGTTATCTGCTGAAAATGACACTAGGCTGCTACAGTCTGACCAGACAGACCCCTCGACACACTGCACTGATCGGTTATAACTCCATATTCTGCTTTTCTATGAAGGACGTTTGGTTGCCAGGGCTCTTTGTAGCCTCTCTTTCAACTCTTAGCCTGAAGTATTTCAGCGCAAATGATGTTGTGTGAAATCAAACTAAGTGACCATGAGTGAGGTGAGATACATTAAAATTATTGCTGAAATAGCCTTGGTCATATATTGTGATATGATATTTCACCTATATTTTTTTCATTTCTAGCATTATTGCAGTAACTACTTGAGAGGAAATCATACTGCATCTGTCTCTGAGTGCAGATTTGATGATGTGTGTTTCTGTGTTTTGTGAGTTTCTTTTGTGTCATTTCCTGAGCTGAAAATTTCCCTTTGCTGAACTGTCATTACGATTGGCTCATCTGTTTCATAGCTATGCCTCCAGTGATGTGACTGGCTGAGAGAGTATTCACCACGTCTTCTGTATTCACCTTCACCCAGCTCTTGCACGTTGAGCTGCTACATATATGGTAACCAAAATAGAAGGTGCGCATGGAGACGCCCACGCAGTCCTTGAGCCTGTGAGACCCATACCACTTTATGCTTGGCATTTGTTAAAGGGTGCAGAATATTAAACTTGCATGTGCCCCACCAGCTTGAATGGTCATGACGCCACTGAGCTCAGACACTGAGTTTGATACCCAAATGTGAATTTATACATATTAATGTGTGGTCGACAGGTGCTAAGGCTAATTAGTGGAGAGTTGAGAGACGACACCCTGTCACCTTCTGAGTTATACTGAAAAGTTAATACTGGATTCAGCTGACAGTGTACTATAATTCTTATAGTTGTAATACTTGATAACAGTTTTCTAATACATTGGCCCATATAAACAGAGAGGATAGGATTCCCAGTAGTCGTGTGGCATGTGGTGGTGAAAGCCTGCAAGTTGTTGACGGAAGACAGAATGGCAGAATTAAAGTGATTTAAAAAAAAAAAAAAAAAAAGACATCCAGGGACTGATTTGGCTCGAAGAATGTGGGCAGAAGGATCATTGATCAAGTATGGCAATGTCAGAATGTGAATATTGGGACTCTGACAGGGTGGGAAAGTAAAAGTGATGGAGAAAATTAGAACAGCAGAAAATAATAGACACTCATAGAGGAATAAAGGCAGAACACGAGGGAAAAGAGCTTCCTCATTAACCTTTTGTAAAAGCTTCATTTAACCGTTATAGCTGTAGGTGTAGGTGTTAAACTAACACTCTTGCTCTAGCTTTCTGCAAATACACACAGAGAAAGGCAGACTTTTTTTTTTTTTTTTTTTGCTGTTTCGCAGGGTTGTTGAATTTATTTTGTGCATGTAATGCATAGGCTGGTCTAATTCCTCCATTGTATTGATATTCCATCAGTGTTCAGCTGAGCAAACATTGGATTTCCATTAGTTTTCTTGTCGGGTTAAACAGGGTGAAGCTGCTCTATAGTATTTTTAGTTCAGGTTGTTAAAAGATCAAACCTGAAGTTTATGGCTGTGAGCTTCCTTGGCCTTTACATGGTGAGCCATGCTGCACATATTGCCTTAAAACCCAGCCACGCAGTTCCTAATTTAATTTGCATATATACATATATCTTTCTTAAAAGGGAGAGTATTAATATCTCACTACAAATAAAAGGTTATATTGCTTTTATCAATATAAAAGACTAAGGGTTGGAAAATCTATTCCATTTACTCATTTATCAAGATCAAAATATGGGGCTCTTTACTGCAAAGCAAACATCTATATAAACATCTAAAAATATATATATGTATAAATAAGCTAAAGGCAGACAGATGGAGGAATTGCATAATGTTTTCCAGTAATTCCATTTCCAATAATGGCAGCGAACCAGACACACAGACTGGGATTTAATGCTCAGGGTGAAATTCTGGGCTCCTGGTGTTAAGTTCTGCCTCATCTATTCTGTGATGAATCCATCACCCATTTCCTGCCTCTGTGCTGTCATCTGAATTCATAAAAAGACAACATTAGCATAAATGTGCGAATGGGAACTTTAAAGAGCTCTGACAGAATGGTCCACCGTCCTCCGCTGGAAACTGAATCCCACAACATTTCTCTACAGTGTTCTTCAGAAATCTTAAATATCGGCCAAATCTCCATCAAATATGGACACAGTGATGTTTTTGGCCTGTTTCAGTAAATCAACTGTTAATAATTCCTTTTCACGCTTTATATGAATCTGACTTGATAGCGAGACATCCGTAGGCTCTATCAGCAGACACAATGTGGGCGCATTAGTAACACTGGTGCTGGATTTTTTTTTTTTTGCATTTGTGATGAAGCCTCCCACTGCTTCTCTTTAAAGCTGTATTTCCCGGCCATGAAGTTTCTCTCAGTTGGAAGAATCTTTTCCTAACCCACAGTGGAGCTCAGTAAAGATTTGAAGGACGACTATTTCATGTCCTTTATCGTCAGTTTTCAGGCTGTCGATACTCGCAGTGAGGATTGTTTACTATTTGAGGATGTGAAACATGTTATCTGGCAGCCTAATGGCGCATTCATAGAATAATGCAATCACAGAGTGTCCTGGCGCACTCATCTTCCGGTTTTCTCTAAATGCAAGATGCTTTAAAAGTTCTGTAAGAACCCTGAGCCGCCTCCTGAGCTGCAGCAGGACTGATCAGGTTACTATAATGAGGCCAAGAGGCTGAAGACAGCATCTCTTTGTTATCTCTGAGCATGAGGACATTGTCCTCTGAGAGGATGTGGCTGTTGTTATCTTTGTCACCTGACACACACAAACCAGCTGCGATACATCACCCTGTGCTTTATCATTGTGCTTTTCAAACATAGCGGCCAAATCGGGCCCATCGCAGCTGTGAACAACACATTATTGTTTTCACAAGCAAACAGAATCAGATAGCAGAGGCCACCAGTTAGTGATTCATTACAAAAACATGGCAGCTTATCACCTAAAGCAAAAACACAAAAGCTTATCGTCGACAACAGAGAAAATTGCAAAAGAGAAAATATATCAGTGTTTACATGCATTCATTGATGTGATCTTGATCCGAGCATTCATCAGATTGTAGAATACATACCATTTTACATGTGGGACACGGAACAGTGTGTGTGAAAGCAGCTGTGTGGAACAAACAAACAGGAAAAACTCCTGTCCAGGAGTCGTTTCTGTGGAGGTTACAGTGTGTCCGTGAGATGATGGGTCATTAACGGCTGCTTCTTTGATGCGGGCTGATGGCAGCCTCCACCTTCACAGCCAGGAAAACAACAGCGTCCTTCACCGCGGCCTCCACCCTCTAAAGCTCTGAGAAAATGTTTCTGACTTTCACGGTGAGAGAAAGAGACAAAGTATTTCATTTTCTTTACGGTGATGGCGTGAGGCTAAAAACACAAAGCTCCAGCGCTACTCCAACTGAAGTTGGTTCAACAGCTGAGAATATAATCAACCACGTCCCGCACATGCCAGAGCCGAGGACGTGGATCCACGATTTTCAGTAATTTAACTAAAATACTGAAATAGAAGGAAACTCTGTTTGTGTGTCCTTTGATTTCTTCGTTCATTGTCCTGCCTTCACACTTGGTGGGTAAATTGTAGTGGACCCGAGGAAGTGCAGTGTCATGTGAAAGTTGTAGCAATAGAAGCAGCAATTTTCAGCAGTGTAAACATCAGTCTGTGACTACATTACCCCAAGAGCCATGCCGCTCGACGGCACTTGTTATACCTAACAAGGCATCAGCTAGTTTGAGTTTTAATGTTAACACTTTATCCAGTGGTTAAATTAATGTTAAGTTTTCTTCAGCTAGCTACCTTCAATAAATAATGTCAGCCTATCCTTTGAAACCAGGGAACCAGCCATTACTTGGCGTAGCTGATTAGCTTCAGCATAAATTTTATCAATAGTAATAAAAGCATTAAGCATTTCATACATTCACTGTTATATCACAAATGCTGATAGCCTTAGTTTTTAATATACAGTATATTTTGACATTTTTAACATATATTTTGGTTTTCATATGTGCAGTGTATTTGGCCTATATTCAGTAAATTAAACATCATTCAACCAAGAACCATCACCATATAGGTAGTAATGAGGTCCTAATGAGGCTGAGTGAGGATTTGAAAACTACACCATTCTGTTGGCGGAGCAGACATTTTCACATCTCACATGTGAAAGATATATCAGGGTGATGACAAATCTGCCATCTTTAGTGATTAATGCAGCTTAGGCCGTTCTCTAGATAAAATCACTGATTCATGGTGCTGCACATTCACAGCGTGTTCCAACCATTGGCAGTATATAATTAGTGGACAAAGCTTCCAGAGAGGTTCTTTCTAAATACCAGCATGGCAGCGGACTTGGCTACAATGAAAAAATCTGATTGCATTGAGCATTTACAATAAGTTTTCTCATGAGTTCATGGTCTCAGTCACTAGTTTCTTCTTCCATACTGCACGATGTTCATTTCGTCAGTTATCATCCCACTTAGAGTAAAACAGATGACAAAGCAGCAAATTTCTAAATATAGTAATTTCTGGCTCTGCACAACCAAGATGACAACTCAACATCCATACTATCAAACACGAGGCTTCCACAAACCAGTGGATGACGTCACTGTGAGTTTACCCTTGGTTGCATCACCTGCTCCAACCTGTTCAGACAGCTGTGCAGCCACAGATGTTCCTATTGGGAATATAGTCCTCATGTGACAAGTTAAGTTTCTCATATACACAGTGATTTACATGAACAGTAATGCCTCATATTCAAAGCACTAGGCACTTCAATTAACCAAATATTACTGTAACAAGGTTTGCCATTTGTCACCTGATACTACAGCAATTATTTATAGAACAGAAGTGTTGGAGCGCAGTGGTTCCTTGAGCGGTACTGTACATAGAAAAACACTAATGAAAGCAACAAACATACTGACAGTCTGTTGTTTTCTTGTCTGGATTTTGTTGTCTGAGAATCACTTCCTTCATTTTTTTTTCTACAGTTGTATTTTTCCCTCTTTGCACATAAAACGACAAAAGGCACACAAACAGTTTATACATGTTCATAATTGAAAATGACATTTCCTTTGAGTGCAATTTACTTCATACAGCTCTATTTGCATGTGACATTTTAACTTGGGAAACAAGTATTATCACATAGTGACAGAAACTGTTCACATACTTTATTGTACTTTTGTTCTGGGGCTGCTTTATGGTTAAGACTAGCTGCTTGGTTCCAATTAAGGGGAATCTTTACGCTACAATATGTGAAGTCAGTAGTATGCTTCTAATAACTTGACTGGCCTGCACGGTGCTCTCACTGCATGTCAGCGTCTTCTAACCTTAACCCACTGAGATTATACTGCAGCATGTTTGACGTCTCTAATTTTGTACTGAGGGTGATAATCACGAAGCTGAAGAGGGCCCAGCTGCTGTCATATCCTCTGTGATTTACAAGAAGCTTAGTTTATTCCAGAATAATTAGCACATATACTGTGCAATAACATAATAGAAACTTTGCAGACAGGATTTGTGATTTATTTGCACACTTCAGCTGTGAAAACAATTTGTTTCATAAAAGTGCGTGCATAATTTTATATAATATAGTTGAAGACACAGATATAATTATGATTTTGACACGCGTCTCGGCAGAAAATGAAAAAAAGTCTTCATATTCATATCAATCAATTAGAATATGTATAAATACACTAAAATAAACGATTGAATGAGTATTCAGACATTGAATCAATATTTAAAGTCACCTTTGGCACAATTAAAGCCTTGAGCTTTGCGCATTTGAACAATACAATTTTCCCCATTCTTCTGAGTCAAGTATAATGAGGACTGTGATTAAACAATTTAAGCCCTGCCACTGATCTGAATTGAGGTCTGGGCTTTGACATTGTTGTTTTGGAGCCATTCTCTGTGCGGCTTTCTTTTTGGGCACTTGCTGTAAAAATAAATCTTCTCCCAAGTGGCAGATCTCTGTCAGACTGCAGCAGGTTTGCCTCCTGGTTCTTTGTCAGTATTTCACTGCGTTCATTCACCCCACCTTCTCAATCCCTACAGGACCTGCAGCAGGGAAGCATCACCACAGCATGACGGTGCCTTTATTCGGCTTCATTGTGGGAATTTTGTCTTTCTTTTAAGGCTTCGGTATGCATCAAACAAAGAATAGCCACACCTAAAGGAGAGGGAAAAAAAGCCCGGCGTCACAGAAAGTGGGAAGACGATTAAGAGTTCACATGGAGATAATGGCACAAGCTTCTGTCAGCCCTCATAGATGTTTACAACGTGCCACCCCTGGTTGTACATACAAGTGATGGAAGTAGGTCTAATTGATAATTCACATGGAACTGATTTTCAGGGAAACTGATGTCAGATTTCAGTGTAATTGTAGTAATTGTAGAGTGGCTATTTTCACAGATCGCTTACTGACATATAGTAATTACACTTTGAGAGTCAGAAGTGTCTGAAATCATTTCCCAAGGTGCAATGAACTATCACATTTCCATTAGACTTGAAAATGCTTCTTGGCTGCATTTACACATCTGATGGCTTGGCGATCCACCAAAAACTAATGGGGCTTTTGTGACCACCCCATCTCTCCTCACACACATTGTTTTACAGAATGCAAATATGTCTAAAAACCTAAGCAGTTCCAACTTTAAATGAAATCAGAGCAATAAATGCCCTGTCATTTTTAACTATGCTTCAGCACTGAGCTATTGCATTAGACAGTGGTGTTCTCAGCAGCACTACCTCTTGTGTAGCAACTGCCAAATATAGTCTAAAGCAGGCCTGGGCAATCTGTTCCACAAAGGGCCGGTGTGGCTGCAGGTTTCCTTTCCAACCAAGCAGCAGCACACCAGACTTGACTCATTTAATCAACTGATCTCAGTCTTCAGGGTTGGTTGGAACAAAAACCTGCAGCCACAGTGGCCCTTTGTGGAACTAACTGCCCAGATCTAGTCTAAAGGGACAAAAGTGCCTAATGGTTCTATGTTGAGCCATTATATACCTGTAATTTTACCAACAAGAGAAGCACACCTTTACAGCTCTGCCATTGTAAAAGGTGGTAAGTAGATGGGTACCAATGTTGTTCTGGGTGATTTTAATCACATGCTGCGGAGTGCTCCTCCAGACAACAAATCAAAATGCTAATTATTCTCTGAAGGTTGTCACTTAAAAGCAACATTATGAAAGATTTATTTTGCAATCTGGCGCCCTCAGTGTGCAATTCACTTATACACTGCTGACGACTTTGCTAACAGCCAAATATGAAGCAAAGGCAACACCACAAGACAAAGCAGCCAGCTAATATTGCTTACTAGTCCAACAGCTAGAGGCCCAGCTGGGCGTCTTTTTCATTTCACCAAGCTCTCGCCAAAGACTAAAAGTCAGTCTTCGATTTACTCTTGTCGGCTTCTTGTTCAGTCACTCTTGCCTTTTGTCTTCCTCCGTCAACGTCTCCTTCAGTCTCTTCCATTCACCTCTGCCATGATGTCCAAAGAGGCTCCTGAGCCTGATTATTGACCTGGCTCAGCTTCTGGCATGAGCCTACCTCTGCTTCCCACCAGCATTCCCTCACACCCCCGGTCTGAAAACCTCCTCTTCCCAGTAATCCAAAACTCCTGTGCCATCAGTGTAAACATCAACACTCCCCCAGTGCTCTGAGCACTTCTTAGCATGACTAAGAGCTAACTAGCTAACAGCAGCAGTTAACTTTACCAAACATCAGAGTTGAGACAGCAGCTGTGAACAGCCAACATTTTCTCAATAAAATATGATCCAGTCTGTTATAGTTGCTACTGTTTGACTCATGCTGTAGAGTGTTGCAAATTTCTCCCAGCCTAGAGTTAACTAGTGCAAGAATAGGTGAACTGGACACAACTCTTAGACAAATAGTTACACATTGCGCAACAAACCACAATTTATAAAGGTTTGTCACTGCCCACACACGAGCCATTTCCACTACCAGCTAACTCGTTTTCTAATAATTATGTCTGCATTTATTGGTATTTTTCTTGAAAATATCATGAACTCAGATTATGATAAACATTTTAAGAAAATATGGAAATAATATAACAGCTCACATCTAAATGGTCTCTACAGTGCATGACACTTACTGATTAATTTGCAGCAGTTTGAAAAATGGCCACAAACCCTAAGGGAACTGGACATAAAAACAAGTTAAAATGAGAACAATGAAACAAAGCTGTCAAGTCAAGATTTATTTATAAAGTAGAGGCCTTCATCACAAGGCATATCTCAGAGGACTAGAGAGAACAAGCCCACCTAGATCTGATTTAAGTTGTGAAACTGAACAAAAAAAAAGGGAAAAAAAGACTCCAGAAAGTTCCCCTTTGAAGGATACGACGTCTAACTGATTTTGTATAAAAGTTCATATTTATACTTGATGTGGCAAGGAGCAGAGTAGTCTGTGGGGTTTTAAAGCCAACAACGGGACTCGCACCCCAGAATATGAAACTGAACTACTAATGCTATAACACAAGGAAAGTATAAGATTTTATTAACAGAATAATGCTAAAAGGCTGGCTATAACAATAAAGTTTAAATAACAGAAAACTAAAATCAGTGGGCTGGGGCCTCAGAGGACGGCATACTACTGTGTGTGGCCCTCTTTCTTAAGCTGGGGTGCAACACTACGAACACAAACTACAAAACACTGAAAGTGCCACAGTGTCTACTTGCATGCAAAAGCGACCACCACCACCTCCTGATGACACCCAGGCCGCACTGAATGACAAAGTTAAATCCTACAACCCAGTCACCATTCAAACTATGTTGCAAATGTAAATTAAACAAGTATACTTAAACTAAGCAAACTGGATGAAGGAAAAAAAAAAAAAGCAACAAAAGAGAGCAAAGCAAACAAAACTGTACAACAGAACTACACGAAACAAACTAACAAAAACAGCAGAGCAGCATGTGAACCTAAAAGACAAGAGAAGCGCATGTTAGTGTGAACAAAGAAGACTAAAAACACACAGGAGGAAACAGGGACCCTACTCACCACCTTGATAAGGGAACCACACCAGACGAGCAAGAGGCTGGAAGGAGCCATTTTGAGACATTATATACCCACACCTAAGCAGGGGGAGGAGCTAAGGGAGGTGGCTACCTGGGTTGCGTTCAAAACCCTTGGGAGGTCCACTACATTAACAGAAGAAGTGGAGGCGTTTTCTGTCCTTTGGGTTTGTCAGGAAAAAGAACCAGATTGCTGCCATATTATGCTTCAGCACTCTTCACCAGGACAGATGGTGCTTTCAACAGCTCACCTCACAGTTCCTGGGTATGCATTGGCA
The DNA here is from genome assembly GCA_036365135.1 of Miichthys miiuy. Lineage (NCBI taxonomy): Eukaryota > Metazoa > Chordata > Actinopteri > Sciaenidae > Miichthys > Miichthys miiuy. The sequence goes on from CM071612.1 coordinate 20,045,276, forward strand.
GCATTCTCACCAACCATTTCTGATATTCGTTTCATATCACATATTTTGAGAACATATATGTAGGACTTGATTCTATGATTTGTACAGATTCACCCCATAGTTCAATTATAGAGTTAAAATAATCAACTACAACACCCAGTTAGAGCTCAGTTATTCTCAGATATAGATATCTAATGTCTTTACCTATATTTGGTCTATTTATTTACAGTAGTTTGCATCAGAATCACCAGAAATGAAAAGCCCAAATTTGAAAACATACTCTGTTCACAGCCTAGTTTCAGCCGTACACCATTTTCTAATACATTTACCTTGACTGCTGACAAAACATTTTGAATAAAAAATAGATCAAATCCCTGGTGTTCTCCTGAACCTGTTCTTGCCATTTGTACAAGAAATATACTACAGAATGGTAAGCTGCAGATTCTGGCACAAACACTGACAAACAGATTTTTCGTCAGCAGAGATACTGTGTCATCAGTTTCATAAGGCAAGCAAAACCTGTCTCTCATCCTTCTCAGTGTTAATGTAACCACATTCTGGGATATACTGAAATCTTAAAACAAGTCTGCTCCCACTAACTGGTCTATTCTTAATTAATGGTTCATGCATGCATCGTATGAACTGTTTGATACAGTTTGCCTTTATAAGCACAGTGTTAAAGGTAACGCTCCAGCATCACACTATCTTTCTTGTCCTGCCTTCAAAATAGGGGTGTTCGATACAACAAAATTTGGTATCGGTCCGATACCAAGTAAATACAGGGCCAGTATTGACGATACCAATACTTTTTTAGAAAATCAGCTTATCTACTTTTGCGTAGGAGAGAGAAATGCATCAAAATTCATGAAGTAAATGCACCATCAATATGCAAATTTGGAAAGCAAATATAGAAATACTACTGTTCCTTTGAAAGTGAACACAAAATGGTTATTATATCCGGCCATATTCATATTTCAGATGAGGTATATATCTTTATATAGGAATATATTTGTCAGTTCCTGTAAAATAATTATTTAGATTTATGTCATCTGGCTGAATATATTATAGGACTGTCTGAATAGTCTATATTTGCTAAAATAACTATGATTACCAATTACACTTTGAAAAATGACATTTACTAATACTGGAGATGATTAAAATCTTACTTTCATTTCTATAAATCAGCTACCTGGATATACTTGACCATGCTGAAAGGCCTCTGCCCAGTGACCTCTGTCTCTGTGCTGGGGGTCTGGTTCTGATTTGGGGATCCCCCTCCTCCTCCCTCCATTTAGTACTTTGCAGCTCGGAGTTCTCCTCTGAGTGTCTTAATGTATTTGTATAAATTTGTGGTGTTGCCACAGTACCGGATTTGTTTCCTGCAAACATCGCAGGTTGCAGTATTTCAGTCTACACTAGCTGTAAAATACAAAACAGCGCTCCCATTCCTCTCTGCCATCATGCAGCCAGCAGTGTGCTGCTGCACACAGGCAACAATTCCCAGCATAGCACAGGAGGAGAGGGAGGGGCAAAGAGAGCAATAAGAGGTGAGAGGAGCGGTGTTACCAATTGCACAACTATTATGCTGTAATGGGAGTTATGTACTGAATGCAGAGAAGAGAAACAGAAGCTTAAGCATCGATCTCATCATGCAAGTATTGATCAAAACCAACGCTGGTATCAATACTATCGATATTTTAGATCGATCCGCCCATCACTACTTTAAAGATAATATTAATAATTTTCACTCTGACCTGTCACATATTTAAACAAATCAACCGGTGAGGACAAGTTTCACCTGTAGACCTATACACCTCTTTGCTGCTGTTATTATATGACTTTTACACACTGCCGATTCAACCTTTATTTCTGTAAACATGGGCAGATTTAGGGGTATGCAAATCCCCTCACAACGGGAAGAAAAACACTCATACGGTGCCATAGCACAAAGGTTGATACGCTTTGAACACATAAGTGTAGGTTTGGTTTTACGACAGTGACATTGTGTTTTTTCATAATAATGGCAATATAACAAAAAGCAGGAGTGCTGTATAAGTCTCTGTATTAATCTCTATTTAAAATATCTTTTACAGATACCTGATCATGGTACCACTTTCTATCAAGACTACATCTAGAGTGGGTTATAGTGTAGTCATAATGAATTATAATGCATTCATGATGAAACACATATTGCTTTCTTAGGGACTATATCAAGAATCATAAAACATTATAGATATAGTGACTTATAATGCATTAACACATTATGACTATCTATACTACAAACTGTAGTAAGACCTTATAGTATGCTATAACAGTCCATGCAATGTCAAAAGTTATCCAAAAAATTGTCCACTCCTTTACACACACATGCACATACAAACACATCTGGGGTCAGTTGTACCTGGAGCCCTTCAGGAATTATGCTCTACAAGACACATAAGTACTTTTGCTGTTTTTAATCATCATCATCATCATCATCATCACATTCAGCTCTGTTGTTGCATTATTCTGGTTGTGCATATTGTTAATGTATGTTCGATATAATTAGTGTTTCTTGATTGTCTCTACAGATACTGTGTCTATAGCTTATAGTCCAACATACCTAGGACTACAGTTCCCTTAATGTTTAGCCAAACAAGTTCAAGTGGCTGGCACAAGCATTTTGAATTAAGGCTATAGTGAGGTTCCTGTAACTTTAGTACTGCTACACTCTGTGCGCTCGCTGCACATATTTCATTATAATTACAATGATGTGTGTGGGTACTTCCTCATTGAAACTGCGTAGTCCAACAATCCCAATCAATAGAATAGTGTAAATCTATTGGCAGAAGTGTGTATTCATGAGCTAAAAAAAACAAACTGAGAGCCATTTGTAGAAAAACAGCTGCTAGAGGTCAAAAACTCCACAGAGCTGTCGTCAACCACAGTGCGTCTACCAGGATGATGTCAGAAACTTATTGATCGGTGCAGTGGACATGACAGTTTTCAAGAAAACTACATAAGTACACAGGGAGAAAACAGGTGTTGTTCTGATTCATTGATTCAACCCCCTGAAACTCTATGTCAATAAACTGGAAACGCTGTTAGTGAAACTGTGGCAATCTTGATTGATCACTGTACATATACCTAATTAGGAAAATAGAATGGGAGTGGATCTGTTCTGTGAGATGGACGACTGATATAAAAATGAAATAAAACCCATAGCAACCCTGTCTCTTACATTTATATACATCTATATGTTTTTGTCAAATGCATTATGGTGGAAGCATAATTGCTTTCACCATAAGCAAATGGAGCAAAGAGCAGGAGTGATCGTGATTCGTGGAACATATCCTGACTAAATTTCACCCGTCTTTCAGGAAGGGAACATATTTAAATATCCAACCTGCCCTCGTTATAAATGTGATATGAAAAACAAAGAGTGAATATTTTGCTGATATGTACATTAAAACCATGTCCTTGTATTTATTTCACATGTATTTTCTGCTGGGAGATATGAGTGTATAATTAGAGTTTTGGAGACGTGGCACAGACATGGTGTGGATTGAACCCTGATGAGAATCAGAGCCGTGAGGTTGTCTGAAAATAACATACACCTTCAGCCAATCACTAATCCAGCAATCTCTTTTGCCATGGTGTAAATTCATAGAAACGCATATGTTAAAATATATATTTATGAAGGCAATGAATCATTGCTCCACTCTATACCGTCTCCAGTTCTATAGTGTCACAGCTCTGCAGAACAAAGAGCTGTCTGTGGCTGCTGTTGATTGGCACACTCTCTCCTCCCTGCAGTTATCTGATCTCACAGGCCAGGCTCTAACCGACAGCCAGTCAGCAACAGCAGAGGAGGAATCGGCAAAAACCCAACCACTTTGTCATCCAAGACGCCTCTCTCAAGTTCTTCATCTTAATCACATCTTGTAGCTGGTGTTAGCGTTTCTGATAGCATATTAAGGATTCGACACACATTTACAGCCATTTAGTAGACAACAAAACACACAAGGACCAGACCATTGGTCAAATCAAGTCAGCTTTGCAGAAAAAGCCTCCAATACTTTACAATACCTTGATGAGAAAATGTGATCATTAAGTGCATTTATGCAAATGAAGCTGCTTTGTTAGAGTAATGGCAGGCAGTGATCTGCTGCAGCATAATCAGGCATGTAAGGTCATGAGAAATGATGGAGCAGCAATTCTCTCTCTCTCTCTTTCCTCAAGCGGAGGATGGAGTGTGCCACCTGGCTCATCTATCACAGCTGGAACTGCTGAGACGGTGAGGGCTGCCAATAAACAATCCTCACAAAAATGGAGCACACAGAAAATCCACTTACAAGCAGAGAGAGGGCCTCTGTGGATCCCATAACAGCCCATGTGCAACTATGAATACATTGCAGTCATTCACAGGTCCATTAATACACCGCAGTGATTGAGTTTTAGGTGTTATCAAATAGTGGATATATAGAGATTTAAAAATATACACTCAGGGGCCAAAACAATATGGACATTCGTTTTTTTGTATCTTTTTGCAAGGTTGTGTTGCTGTGTTTTGTAGTTTGTTCTGCTTGGGAGAAATCTTAACGCTACAGCAGACTATGATATTTTAGACAACAGTGTGCTGCCTGAGCTTGTGGTGAAAGTTCGAGGAAGATTCGTGCCTGTTTCCACACGACAGTAGGGAAAAAAAAGCAGAAGAACTCAAAGAGCTCTGATCTAAAGCCCATTGACGCCCAGTCCTTATCACCCAACACCAGTGCCCAACCTCACTAATGCTCTTTTGGATGAATGGGAGCAAATCCCTGCAGCCAGGTTCCAAAAATCTTGTGAAAAAGCCCAAATCCAGATGAGTGCAAACTGTTGTAGCTGCAGATGAATTCCCTCGGTTTTGTAATGACAATCACATATGGTGTAATGTTTGGGTGCCCACGAATTTATGGCCATGTCGTGTATAACGCATTACATATTGAAGGTTGCCAACCATTACAGATAATTATTAGAGGGATATTTTGTTGTAATTGTTAAAACTAAATTACACATTAACTTTGCATTGCAATTAATACTTAAAGTGAAACATTTTGTCAACAGCAGACATCTTTTTACAGTGTGGTCTACTCCAAAACTAATGAGGGTTAAAAACAAGATGGGATAAAGTAAGGCACATGTTCATAGTAATCATGATTATTATAATGCTTCTCTGGGCTGAAAACCCCTCACTGTTTAGGTTCGCAGAGGCATTAACATGTATCTTTGGAGATGCACTAAGGAATAGTAAATGGACTGCATTTATATAGTGTTTTTTCAGCCTAGCAAAACTGCAGTGCGTGTTGAGCTTCAACAATGTTTCATGATCTACAGATTAGAAGACAGATGAACACACTGCATCACTAACACATCACTATCACTGCACAGTGACAGGAGGGAAATCTCTTCATTGTTATCATCTTCACCACCCCATAGCGTCAGAGCATTATTCACATCAAGTGCAACACGCAGCAACACGTATGGTGTCAACAAACATCTCCATCTCACCTTATATATATATAACAAATATCCAAATGTTCTCTCCACTGTCATTCTGCCCTACTGAGCCACTACAAGGTAGCTTGTTGCCAGATTCTCAGGAGATGGTTTCGGTAACCAAGGAAGTAATGGATATGCTGCATCCCGTAACAACACAACAGGAACTTCCATCCCATCAGAACACTATGAAATAGGAGGACACTGTGTACCACAAGCATCCTAGATCACTCTGTCCACTACACCTTAGAGAATAAATGATTTTAGTCATGAGTGGAACTCAACCATTTTCAAGCTTTTCTCACATAGATGTTGTCGTCTTGTTTTGTTTGTCATTTGGCAAAAAGTAAAGTTACTAAACATAGTGCCATTTTTCATCAAGTTCTTTAAGCTGTAAACACTCTTTATATAATTCCCTTCAGTTGTCTCTCAACAGTAGGCGTCTCTAAGCAACATAAGCATTTAAACAAGTAGCAAAGCTGCTGCTTCGGGTCAATGCGTTTAAATTATAAATGATCTCGTTAATTGATTTTGCAGGAGAGTGTCAGGAGTGCATCTGGTTACGCCTGACATTCAGGTACTTCTTTGGTGTCTAATGTTTACAGTGTTCTTCTTCTTTCTATACTTCTGTATAATATACTCAACTAAGTATAAAGCAACCGAGCATAAAAACATAACTGATAACTGTTATGTGAACAGAGTGTTCACATACACATATGTCTGGCAATAAATGTGATACATGATAAAATTTAGTGGTGTGTCGGTTGTGAACGTATGGCCGCTCAGGCTGTGTGACGAGCAGTACACACAGCAGTACGTTCATACGGATCGTTCTTCCGTTCATCTGTCACGTGACAGACCGCTCAGGCTGTGTGAGGAGCAGTACACACAGCAGTACGTTCATACGGATCGTTCTTCCGTTCATTTGTCACGTTTACATCGGCCACAAGAGGGCTACAGCGCTGCACTAGGGAATGAACGAAATGGCTCGAAAAAAGATTAGTGAATTTTACCGTCCAAAGTAAGTGATCCGAATCAGTTGAAAGACTCGAATTTCCCAACACTAATAAAATTTTGATTCTGGTAAGAGACAAGTTACAAGTTCAGAGGTGAACCTTTAACACTTTAAGCTTTTAAAGGGGGATTTCAAATGAAGCTTCAGTCAGTCTCCATTAAAGAAATCTAGTACATACCCAGCTGTTCTCTCACTGTCCTACATTTCCCCATGCTTTTGGTGCTCGCAAATGCTTTCCACATCAAATGCGTCCTATAATCTTTTTGTCATGTTCCATGAACCAGTCAGTTGCTGCACTATAAATATCCCTGTGATCCTTTCTCACTGGCTTGTTTATAGTACAACGCCACCCGCCCCCTGCCCCCACCATAATCTTTAGACTGAGATTCACCTGAGAGGTTCAATTTTCCAACTTTACTCCATCACCATCAATATACACACTCAAGTGAATCATGTCCATCATATAAAGTTTAGAAAGATGCTATGTGTTGATAGAGTCTAATTGCCCAAATCTTTATTTGACACATAAATAACTAAAACAGCTGAGAAATCACTAAATAGATTGTATTTGCAACACTCACACTGCTGCTCTCTTTCACTTTACAAATGACCTGTTGTTACTTTGCTACCATTAAGCTGTTAACTTGCTAACTTTAGCTGCTTACATCACATATGACACATTGCTTATAAGCTCTGCGAGTTAGTGTAATGATATGTGACGTTATGGGAGGTGTTTATTTAGCACCTTGAATATTGTGAGAATGATTCACCATTCTGTCATTCACATCCTCAGTCTCTGTCCCAGCGGTTGGGTCAGCTCACCTCCTCCTTTGAAGATCACTCATCTCCAGACAGTCGGTTTCACTGCTGGGCAACTGACGTTTCTCACACCTGTTGGTTTCAATGAGTTCCCCCACAATCATGACCTGACCTTTTCAGTCCAAAGCTGTGTTTGAGGTTGTACAGCTCACTGTCATCTTCACTCTTAACCTGACAGAGCATGTCTCCCCTGTCAAGTATCTCCTCTCCTCAAAAGTATTGCTGCCTCTCCCTGCAGTGGCTCAAAGACTTGAGAGCTACAAAAAACAAGAGCTGGAGTTGTTTTGATCCTCACTCTGTCATTCTTTTTTTTTTGCTGTTATATAAAAAAACTGTGTCATGGTTAAGCTTTGTTTCTGAACAAATTTCCATCCTGTTATTGTTTTGCAAACAGCAGGCCTCCATCTTCCATCTACATTTGACAACTTCTTGACTATTTGCCATGAATTTAGGTATGGATATTAATGGGATTATTATACATGATTTGGGTAACCCTTTCACCTTTTGTCTATCACCACCATTAAATAAAAATCTTCCCTTGACCGAAATGTGAAACTGAAACCTCTGAGCCAGTCTTTCAGGGATTTCAGGTGCAGTCACGTTCATTTCAGCAACTGGCACTATCCAGTATTTCTATCAAAGTAATGGGTCGGTGTGTTGGGGAGCCAGTGTAATAGTTACAGCAATGACAACCCCCTCTTACACACACTTAATACACACAGGAGTGCATTGATTCACTGGTTTTTGAGCAATATCATTCAGCAATATCAGTGACACACACGAGTATTACCTTTCCTTATGCCATGAATGATGTGGCCAAGAATGCCATTTCAATGAGATCCTCTAAACCAATACATCCTTAAATGTCCCTGTAGTCCGATGTCCTCTACGACACCAAACATTTAATGTAAAAGTTTGTCAGGCTCTCTCAAAATTCTGCGTGTAACATCTGGATACAGCATCTACAAAGTGCCTCTTGTGGCAGTAGGATGATCATAATGTAGCAGGCTAGATTTTCACTTTCACTTTTCAGTGACAAGGACTGAAGCAGAGAGGTTGGCCTTGGTTTTAATTGCAAATCCTCTGCCCTTTACACACACAAGCTCAGGAAATAATAAAAACAAGTAACCACACCAACACAGTACACGCACCAAAGAGTAAACACACCAACACAGTCAGTCAGTCACAGTGTGCTCTTTCACGACAGCAACTGTTACAGCATGCTGTAAAATTCCGCCGACCTACCCCACACCACCTTCGGTTGAAACATTCAACAGGCTTGTCACTCTGTGGGTGTAGCGGTGTAGTCCACATCTTCTTAATGCACAGGGGCTGGCAGACCTTGTGGAACACTCCAAGGTTCGCCACTGGTTGCTGTGCAGTTCATCAGGACCACCAAAGGTGAGGGAACATCTGCTGACCAAACACTCAGGAGGAGTGGCAGCACTCCTGACACTGGTCAGGAACCTCATATACTTCAGGCCACTTGGTGAAGAGGTCCATGGCCTCGAGGACGTGGTGGTTCCCCTGGCAGGGAAAAGGTCTAGAATGTCAATGCCAATATACTGCTGCAGGGGAGCATGTGAGCACCGTCAGTGTCGGTCACTTCTGGGCAGTACAGGAGTCACACGCATGAAATCAGATGAAATGAGATCTTCGCCTGGGGCCCTAGAACAAACACGTGGAGAAACTGGCATCCTTCATTGACTAATGCTGTTTTGCATCACACCAGAGGTCAAGCAATGGATGAGTATAATGAAAGAAGATGGAGTTCTGCTTCCCCTTCCCACTCTAAAGACCATGTTGCCACTAGAGTGTTGTAATTTGTTCATATGGTAATGTTGGGATGTAGTTTTTATACCAAAGGCCACATTTTTAAGTTTGCACTTAAGAGAGACTACAAGAAAGCTATTTTGGTGTGTTGGGTTTAAAGTTAACAGTGATAATTTTCGCATCCTGGGAGCACAGAGTACTTTTTTCATTGTTTCAATATTTCCTTTGTTCCAAATTATAATAATAGAAACTCATTTAATACTTGTGTGTCATTGATATTGCTGAATGATATTCACTGATACTCCCAGTGAACCAAAAGACTGCTACAGTGCTTCTTCCAGTTATTCTTGTTCTGTTCTAAATCACAATAATAGATGCTCGCATTTTTTATAGCAATCTTCTGTCTGTGTGATCCTATACTTAATATATTAAGCATAGGTTTTTATAAATTAAGGTTTCATTCCTAAAGCAGTCATGTTTTACCTGTAATTCTTTCCATTCTGCCATCTTCCATAATAATGAGTTATGATGCAACATAAATTATTTTAAATACATGGAAATAGATTACACTTTACTCAGCACCGACAATGAATCATTATGATAAAGCGTGCATTATTATAGATGCATCAGTATGTACTTCACTTCACTTAACAAACAATGTTAACTTATAGGAGCTGCATGGGACTCATATTACAGCTGATTGTTGAGGTGTGTGTGTAGATGAGTATAGGTATTCATAATGTGTTATAAACCCCATCAGTCAACCTCCAGTTCAAAACTTCAAAAGAGCATTCATAAGACACTTCAACTTATAATTCATTATAAGTCGCATTTATAATGTCTCGTGACTGTACATATTGTGCATCAAAAAGCATTATGTGTGTAGCTATGAAGCATTATGAATGCATTATAATTCACTATGAATGCCCTTATAATGCACTTTAGAGTCTTTATAGAAAGCGTAAATGGAATCTTTAATTTAATCATCACACTTAAGGTCTATCACTCAGTTACTATCCAATGTTTATATATCCATGTTTGCAGGATTTTGAGGGCTCATCCACTATTTGCTGTAATTGCAGTCTGCTGTCTCTTCCATCACCCCACCACCAGCGTTAAGGTCAGATCTTATAGCTTACTAAGAAGATCTCTGTTAAGTTACTGTGTATACTGTATGGCTATACTGTATATCCCTAAATGTATCTTATCAATAAGGGTCAATTCTAAAGGCCTTCCGTCATTTTTTGTTTTGTTTTGTTTCCTTTTCCTTCCACCATCAGAACAAAGATTCCAAATATATACAAGTATAAAAGTCTAATGAGTGCATTGCTCCTCCCGTGTGCTTTCTTTCATAAGCATTAAAGCTTCTCTGGGCTAGACTTGTTTTTAAAATGGTTTGTTGGACCCTCATGTTGTGTCAAGCCTATTGGCAGGCAATGACTTTGATTTTGGATTTGTTCGCAAAACATGTTGCTTCTATAATGTCTGGTTAAGATCAGATGCCTAGAGATCATGGCTGCAATTTAAAAAAAAAAAAAAGCAAATAATAATTGTAATTGACACACCCATCCGCCATCCCAAGCCACACATTTACTTCTAGCGCTGCCACAATATTGGCACACTACTTCCTGCATTGGCACTGAAGGTCAACAATGAATGTACACTGTGAGGTGTAGACTTGACCGACATTAATTTACTTGGATTGTTGTGTGGTCCTGACACATTCTTCCACGAAGCTAATGCGAAGTGTCATTTCAACATTTACACAACATCTACTGAGGCTAAAAGCTGCCAGTTTCTGTTTTACCATCTGTCTTTGCCAAGATAAAAACAAGCTAGAAAATAAAACAGAGAGGAAGAGAGGGACCAAATATTATCCAGTGACCGGCTCCAGCTGCGTTTGGTATGATACCAGAGGGGGCGATTATCTGCCCCCAAAGGGCCAACCCCACTTAAAACCATGCCAGTCCATGGCAGGCAAACTGCAGTGATATAGCCCCACAGAGGGTTGAAAGCTAAAGAAGCACACTGATCCAGAACTCCAGAGGGCTCTTTTCACATATCTATTTGAAAGTGTAGTAAATTAATTACAGAAGCCATTTTTCTCTAGGGACACTGTTGAGCAAACATCACATTAATGGTCAGCTCAGAGGTTGCACCAATGCTTCCACTGCTCTTTATTATGGGTCCAATTAATTTAAAATATGCTGGGATGCATTGCTTGTAAACTTCTTGGGTAATTGGATGACACTATCATCACAAGTTAATTTCACAGACAGAAATGCAGCAAAACAAACCAAGTCATTAGGAAACCTTTTATCAGAGCTTGAAGTTCTGAGGCTCAATAAGTTCTGCCCTAGTTTCCACAATTTGCAATGTTTTTTCTGCTGCTTCATTTAGCCAACCCTTTGAAAAGAAATGCTGCTTTATATGACATATCTCAATGTTTAGCAGCCAACCGTCTCCATCTTTAAGCCGTTTCCTTAAAAATGTCAGTATTTCCAATTAAACATGGAAGTACTCTAAGGCAGAGAGAAGAAATGGGATTTTTGTAAGTGACAGTTTGGCAGGTGGAAACAGACTGACCGCCAAAACTGAAACTGCATTTTTATTCAAACACTTTGACTGTTCTTACTAGACAAATGTTTGAAACTATAACAATGATCTTTCCTACTTTTAGCTTTCCAAACATATCCAGACCTTAATCATAGAGGTAGCTACTCATAGAATACATATTTCAGTTGTAACCATGGAACACATCTAAAACTGATATGTTGTTTAGCTATGAAATAACAAATTGAATACAGTCAGTAAACAACTGCAAAAAATCTCAACATACGTTATGTTTTTGATATTTAATTGCAAAGGTGACATCAAAACAACATTAATTAGGATTACTAATATTTAAAATCCATCATCAATCACATGAAGTTCAGGGCCACTATATGTATGTCACTATACTGTATGTATGTGTGGGCAGAGCTGACAAGCTCATTAAATCATGATTGAATTCTCTGCAGGAGTCAGAAGTACCTTAAAAGACAATAATTATCTTCAGTCGTGTTTTCTGTGTGGGGTTATTAATGTAATTGTGAAATGAAAATGAGAATATCATATTCAATAATAATATCCTGTTATAATGATGACACGGAATCTAACTATCTGACTCTTCACAGTATTACTTTGAAATGCATACCAACATAGAGATCCTAAAATAGACATTCTGAAAAAGAAACAAAACAGAGAAGCAAAATGCATATTCAAAAGGATGTTCACATTAAAGCACTCGGAAAATCAGGACAAACTAAAAATCAGGAGATTTTTGTGAGAGGCTAATTGCTTACTTATAAGACTGTTTATGTTTACTGTTTTCTATTGTTTATAAAGTACAATCCATCTGAAATATAAATTTGCACTTGCATTTGTATTCTTGTATAATGCAAATGTACAAATATGTTCACCTAATTAATTCAGTATTTATTTTACTTGATATCCGGGAATGTGCTGCACAGGGGTTGCCTTAAAGTCAGGTGTCGTCCGTTATTGTTGTTGTTGTTGTGTAGCAGCAGATGAATATTCTATCAGTCCAAAAGAGCATTAAACATATGCTGCTTTGTTTTCGTTATAGAATGTAGAAATGAAGTCACTACAAGTTAAACAACATCCCAGCATCAACCTGGCTGCAACATTTGGGCTAAAAATGTGCAACGCCCGATGACAAAAAAGTTGGGATGCTGTTTTTTGACTTGTGGACTTTAACCACACACATATTTTTCTACTTGCTGTCAGTCCATCTGAGAGGATCTCAGGTCCAATGTAGGTTTAAAAGATTTGCAAATCATTGCCATTGTTTTTATTTACATTTTACACAGTATCCCAACTTTTTTGGAATTGCTGTTGGATTTAAAGTTATAGTGATAATAGAAACATAATGAGTCATTGACATGAAGATGCAATGTGGCCAGTTGTCAAGCCATCTTGTTGTTCCGTGGAACAGATGTGATAGATGGACTGACTTTGCTATCCTTCTGTTGCTCGTGTGGCAAACGAGTGGTGCAAGTACGAGCCATCAAACATGAATGTTTTTTTCACTCTGTAGATGCAAGCAAACATCCACTTCTCTTTTTCTGGGAACAAGTTATAAAAAAAAAAATGAAGCTGGCTTGGCAGAATATGGCACCTCGAGCCACAAACATGACACACTGAAATTACTTTTTTTTCTTTTTCTTACAGTCAAGATCAGATTAAAAAAAGGTACATGGTTAACAGATCTAGAATCTGTTGGGCAGCAAATTCTGTACTTGTAGCAAGAACACCCCCCACCCCCAGCCTACGTACACTTCAGTGGAGAGGATACCTCTGCTTTTTCCACAGCATGCGGCACATCTACACAATTGTTGGTTTGTTGCGGTGAAAGAGCAAGAACAAACACGCATCTTAAATCTTAAACGCACACTTTTAGCAAGCATTTCATCTCTATTTTGAGTACACAAATCAATAAACGCGTTGAGATTTGAAGCACGCGTTCACTCGAATAATGCATGCATACTTAAAGTGAAAGAGAAAGATGGTGCACAGTGTGGCGTATATAGATGCTGATGTCAGTGCATGGCTCCACCGTAGTGCAGAGGTGCATCATGGGGGACGATTCATGCCTGACTGACACCACTATCCATCATCTGGTTTATCAGAGTCCAAGTCCATGTGGCAGTGCTTTGAGTGTCCTACAGCTGTCTATTATGTAAAGAAATGGCCCTCAGTTCCGATAGCTGAACAGACTAGAAGAAGCACAGGAGCTGTTGACCTTTGAAAGTGGAAAACTTTAAAGAACAGATGAACTCTCACTGGAGTTCATCTTAATTCAGGAAAGGCATGCCACATCAGTCTGCTGGGCTGTTAAGTGATGTCCTTTACTCATTGAAAAGCTACTTTATTTGGGAGAACATTTCAGCTCACTGTACCACTTGCTTCTGTTTTTATTTAGTCAGAATGTGTTTTATTCATATATATTTTTACTGAAATAGTGAAAACATGATCATACAAAGACAAAGTGAGTTTTTCTACACACAAGAAATCTCTGGGTCAGAAATGTACCTATGGTTTTGGTCAATATAGAACCCACACAATACTCACTACCAGTGTTCGTTCTGAGCAACAGAAATGGTTATTTTTTACCCATTTTTCAGCTCATGTTTTACCTTAAAACTCACAGATTTACTGTTAGTTGTGCAAAAAATGGTCACATTAGAATTTACATATTAAATATTCAACAAATACTGATTTTAAAGTTTAATAAGAGCTAGAGAAGATTGTAGCAGTTTGCAACCATTAGTTTTAGTTTGGATAAATAACAAACAAGTATTTTGAAAAATAGCACTGGCTTTAAAAAAAAAATCTATTGTTGTCCACAGGTACGGTGCAAGTTAGAAAACCCAGTACTGCACTGGTGCTTTATTGACCCTATTTAAGATTTTTTTTTTTTCTAATGGGTGCTTTTTCCTTTTTAGTTTGTTCTTTAGTGTGTAACAGACAAAACACTTTAAAGCTCACATATTCACACACACACACACACACACAAGGAAGGCAGTGAAAATGCTATGTCAGGTGCTGGCCTGGCCATCGAGAGAAGAGGGAGGTCGATGTTGTCCTCAAGGACACTTCCAGGCAGAAGAAGCCGAGGATCAAAACACCAACCTTGTGACTAATGGAAGACCTCCCTCCACCTCCTGAGGCACAGTCTGCCCACAAGTAAATTGACACACCTGGCTGGTCAGCTGTGTTCTGAGCATAAAATGCAGCTGTTATAAATTTAAAAAAAAATTTAAAAAAAGCTAGCAAGCATCCAACTATTGCATTGCATAGATGTAACATGTAACGGACGCTCTCTGTCTACAATCTGTTAAATATGCTTTACTGTTACAACACGTAAACAAACCACAACTATCAGCTCGAGACCAGATTGGAGATGTGACAGATCCAGTAAAAGTTGGGTAACTTGCTGCCTTCCTACATTTGTACTAGAAAACATATATGTTCTATTGTGATAGTTAGACGTTCCTTTACTGGAAATCCCATACAACCAACAGCTAGTGGGTTGTTATCAGCAATATTAACTACCTGTCACCTTACTTAGGTTGTTTAAGTTAAAAGAGGAGGTATCGTACAGTATAGATAACTCCTGGTGCGCATTGCATTGCTCACAACCAGTTAGGACACTCAGAAAACAGTACGATCGAACTCATCGTGTTACATGCGTAGCATTTAGCGGTATGATGTTGTGAGACACAGCATTCTGGCTTTGTCAGGACCACCAGAGCTGATTGTGCCCATTCTAGACTACGTGGACTATGTCCACCAGAAGCATTGCAGCACATTTCAGAGGCGTCCAGGAAGCTCTGCTCCGCTAGAGAATACACAAGCAGCGCAGAGCAGAACATGCCAGCCGAGTATCCGTTATCCGTTATGTTGTAGAGCAGCAGTATAGGAGTTTCTAAACAGATCCAAGAATATCAGTGATCTACTCATCATTAGTAATTAAGGAGTAAGGAGGTTTTCGGTAACACATAAATGACTGGTGTGCAGGTACCTTGATGATTTGATGTCCTTGAAAAATAAGGTCCATTTTGCAGCCTCAAATAGTTAATTTTAGACCATTTGAAGTAAATTTGTGGACCGCATGAAATGTTCTTTTAGAGCACATCACTGTTTTAGCATTTCACAAACAAGAACATAGTTTTGGCATTTGTGTCATTGTTTCTCTATAACCCGCTGTTTATTTTCTGCTTTTTTTCACAGGAGGCAGTGTAACTGATTGATGATCAGGGCTGATTGCATCCATCATGTCTGGGCAGGAAAGAGTGTCAGTTCTCTCCCCTGAGCAAGTGATTGAACATGGTGGGAGAGCAAATGTAAAACTAGCCCATGCAGGCTCAATAAAGCTTAGCATGATATTGCCACTCAAGTAGCTCTTACGATAAAAAAAAACACATGCGCCTCGTTGTTCTTATTGGCATGTTGTTCCACTCCAACTTCAATTTTGACCATTCCACGCTTCTTCAAACTGCCTGCATGTGTTCATGTAATGCATAATGTATCAGCTGTGATTTGATATGTATGAACATGCTATGTTTTTGTCTGAAATTCTTGTAATGTGTGACTGCAAGCAAACTCATAATAGATACAGCTACAGTATGTCATTTTTATGATTTCATGAGTGACTTATGGAGCAGTAAAAGTGACAGATCACCACCTGCATACAATATGTGGAACTACAGTCCCCCATGCTGAAATCTTTATAAGGCACTAAAAGATTATGTCTTAAAAGGTTGGGGTCTTCCATTTATAGAGGAGCCTTAGCAGGCTTTAAGCAGAGTCACTGCAGTAAGATAAAAGTGGCTGTAATTACACAATTAATCAATGGTATTGTTTTGTAGATGCAACACATAATGGAGAAAAGCCAATTTAGCATGTGTCAAGATGAATTGCCCCATTTTCTTCAACAAGGGAATTCCGAAATCAATTTTGATACTTGAAGTGCTTTCTTGAGCATCATCATTTGAGCAATTGCAAAGGATTGATCAATGTTATTTAGCTATGGTGAATATGAAAGAGGGATGTTGGCTTTAATCACTTAGGCAGTCAGTTAACGACAGAATGAACAGCAATGCATCGCTCCCTTTGTTTTCTTAGAATCAGAAAAGAACAAGACCAAGTATTAGTTGTCAGTATTGCTGAGCGGTTAACCTGATCCCCACAAACAGATGGATGCATCACAATTTAGTTGTTTAAGTTATTAAATTGACAGCTTAACTTTGCTGTCTTGCTTGCTTGAAATGATCAAGTGTCTGCCTCCTCATGGCCTCAAGACTTATAGATCATATTGCAACCAGTACAACTCTGTTTGAAAGTGCAAAACCTTTCAGATAAGATTAGAGCAGACTATGTTCTGACTTTCTCTTCGACTGTGCTAGCTGCACCGCTAACCTTCATCCTTAACCACCCGCGTATAAGACTAACATCCTACACTGTAATCACTGTGTCTGCTCCCTAGGATAAGACTTCTTTCCTCAGTAGCTGCATCCAATTTTTACTTCATATTCAACCCATCCTTTTCTGATTACATGTTCATAGGAAATGTACTGCTGTACCAACTGACTCTGTCAAGCGACTGTTTAACCCTCACCATCTTCCTCCGAATGGAGATCTTTTGACACTTGGCAACTGCAATATTAAATCTTTAAAAAAACAAACAAGCAAACAAACAAACAAAAAACGTTCTGCACATGCAAATTGCAGCAAAGATAATGGAGAATCAGAATCAGCTTTATTGCCAAGTAGGTTTTCACTTACAAGGAATTTGTCCTGGGTGGTGCATATCAAAAAACATTAAATGAAAATATAAGGAAAATACACAACCACAACCATCTCCGCTGTCTTTAGAGTGTTAAGCTCTAAGTTGTTCTGGCTGCACCAGGTCACCAGAGGGTCAGTCTCCCACCTGTAGGCAGACTCATCACCATCAGAGATGAGTTCGATGAGGGTGGTGTCGTCCATGAAAATTCAGGAGCTTGACAGAATAATGACTGGAGGTGCAGCTGTTCGTGTACAAGGAGAAGAGCAGAGGAGAAAGAATGCAGACCCAGGGGATCCGGTGCTGATGGACTGGGAGTCAAAGACGTGTTTCCCCAGTTTGACGCGCTGCTTCCTGTCAGACAGGAAGTCTGTGATCGGCCTGCAAGTGGTGTCAGGCATGCTGGGAGAGCTTCTCCTGTAGCAGAGCTGGGATGATGGTGTTAAAGGCAGAGCTGAAATCCACAAACAGAATCCTAGCATAGGTCCTAGCATCATTTACCAACCAAGCAAATTTACCAGTATTTTGAAATGGTGAAATTAGATGTCACTGACATTATCAACCAGTACAGAGATAGACTTAGTTAAGACAATCTGTATTTCAGAGCCAGAGTTGTGTCAGTTCCTGTCCATACCCATAGCAGGGTTATTTTACCACCATGACTCTGTTCTTATAGCTCTGATTTTGGAGAGGAAACTTCAAATTGATGGCGTCATAAAAATAATGGAAAAGATTAATAATCTACACAAAACCTTGTCCTGGAACTCTTCTTCCTTGAATTGGTTCAAATCCACCACTCACCTCACTACAATCAATAAATGATGCCATTTAAAGAGAAATGACTTATCTCGTGTCCTGCTGAGCTGATAACAACTGAAACCCTCCAAACTCTTAAGATAGGATTGACTGAACTTGCTTGCCCCTCTTCAAAAAATCAATGTCTCATTTATGACCTGAACTTAGTTTCTGAACATCCTGGAGAACACTGTCAAGAACAAATTTGGCAAGAACACCTGCTGCCTTATGAATGTGACTCAAACTGGGACAGGAAGTGCAGTTTTTCTCATTCCGTCTATCACAAAAATCTGTCATTGTTGTCTATCCCTCTTTCAAAGACAAGTTTCAGCCAGTTACTTAGTGGGCTATTGATCCTGAGCTGTCCATGAGGAAGTGCATGACACAAAGGTGAAGGGACAGTCTGAAAGGATTGCATTTCGCAGTGTTAGACACTAGCATCGCTACAAGTAGTAGCATTACTAGTTTAATTACATTTCTCAGTGGTGGTCACGCTTTCTGAAGCAAATAGCTTTTCAGTAGCTTAGCTTTTTTTTATTGATCAAATAGTGTGGTGGCATCAAGCACAGGCTGAAATAAAACTGCTGAGGATCAGAAAGTAACCTGTGCGTGTGTGCGTGTGTGTGTGTGTGTGTTAGCCAACAGAAGCACTTCTGTAGTATAATGGTGACATAGTATGGTTGTTAATCTAAATTAATTGTTTAAAATTGTAGCTACTAGTACAGAATGGGCCAAATGTCACTTTTTAAGCAGTTTTTAATCAATCAGATTGATTGATCATTTTAAAAAATAAATTAGGTAGGTAAAAGACACAAATACAATTAAAGGCTGAATAATATAGAATAACTAAATGTACTCTAACTCAAACTCAAATGTGAAAGAAAAGTCTCTCTCTCTCTCTCTCTCTCTCTCTATATATATATATATATATATATATATATATATATATATATATATATATATATATATAATTGATTTTCTGAGCATACACTGTTTGCTTGTTAATGTGCAGCACTGTAGATGTGTGTGCGAGTCAGGTACATATAGCTATGACAGTAAGGTATATGATTGTCTATCTTTTGGACTGGCGGTTTTATTGATCACTGAGATAACACTGACTTGGAATGAAGTTGGATCAATGTAAAAAAAAAAAAACTTTAAAAAATAGCTTCAGTGTAGTTAAACTAGTTTACCATGTTGCTACATTTTGCTGCGGGGTAGCTTCAGCTTGGCTCTTGGCAACTGCAATATTAAATCTTAAGAAGACGACATTCAGCAACACTGAAGCTGAGGCCTCATTTAATGCAGAGTAAGTGGTGGCTTAGCTCACTACACTTTTCAAGTACCTTGCCCAACCACACAGCTTGTTTTAGCATCTCCATAAGCCTAAAAGTTTATACTTGACAACGGTTAATTAGAGTAAAAAGCACCTCCTCATCTTCAACTGCAGCTATATGATACGTATGTGACGGTTTTGGACCAAAATTCATTCTGATGGACAGATTGAGGTTCTTAGTTCATATCCACAAGTTAACTGTCACAGTAAAAACTTCATAATACAACATAACGTTTATAAAGAGCCACAGATTTATTTATTTATTTATTTATTTTTTTTTGCTGGAGTTGTGGAAAATCCATGTGGAGCTGACATGTTGACTTCAAATCTGGACAACATGCAAATTTGTGCACTCCCCAAAAAAGAATTTTTCGCACCCAAATATGTGAAAGGTGTGTCGGAGAAAAGCACAGCCTGAATGAATATGAAATGTGTGTATGAATATAAATATGAAAAAAAAAAAAAAAACTCTGTTTTGCTTACTGCTGTTATGTTTCTTAATAAGTAATATATTTATTAATTCATGACCAAATTTATAAATATGTCAGCTGTAAGAATGACACTGTGCTGTTGACCAATTTAAAATCACCTTGAGAGGGCTGACCTCTGAGAGACTGGAAAATTGGAGAGTCCAAAATAGAGGATGGTATCATATAGCTCTGACACCATCCAATTTTATATGACCCTGCTCTGCCAGAGAATAACCTGCTTCATAAAAGAGATGCAGCATGGTCTGCAGTGTGAGATTGTGTTTCAAACTATATTAGACATGTCCTGACAGTTTTAACAAACACCTGCCAGCCAATCAGATTCACGCATTTCCAGTGGACATGTTGTAAGGGATGTTTACATGGTGACTTTTTACAGTTCCTGTACTGTAGGACGCTGACTAAATGCAATTTGCTATTAGCATATATGTTGTGTAAAAGACAGTCACATGGGCTCACATTGTTATCTTACCCCTCTGTCTAGTGCTAGAAACCACTGTTGAGTTCAGTGACCTAATTCAGTGAGACATTTGTGACAAGAGGTGCCCACTTGAGAACCCCAAGTGACATATCAGTAGCAGAGCTGTACTCACACAGTATTCAATCCTGCACTGTTTATATTAGGTAGCCATTGACTGATGCCGCCTGTCTAATGGTCCTATAGATTTATGACAACATGTCCCGATGTTCTTTACAGTCATTTGTGGCTTTGTCATCTGTCTGACATTTGAACTTGAGTTCTGGAGAAATAGATTAAGGACAGTAACATTCCCACAGGGGACAGGAGGATTTTAAAATTTCAGTTATGGCTACTTGTGTATGAAAATGTGTTCTGCAGCGTTGTCACACTGAAAGCTTAAGTTCTGCTTTGAACTTTAACAATCTTATTGATTTGATTGATTAAAGCGATTTGATTGGTGGATCCAGCTAGGATACACACAGCGTAGCAAGAGGACAGACAGTACTCATAACTATCAGTATATTGATTAGTGTTTCTGTATTTCAGTTTTTTCTTATAGCCTTTGGTTCATACTTTGAAGCTAGCATGTACAGCAGCCTCTTCCTCTAATGCATTCATGCTTTGTCAACTCCACTGATCATTTTGGGTTGATAATAAATCACACCAGGATCTTTGCACCACTGATTATCACAGGGAATTATTCATGGACTAGATTACAATACTTATGGTTAGTAAAGCATTTTTCAATCTGCTATTATTCAAATAGGAAGGTGCCACCATAAATCACTACTTGAGTCACATATAGAATCAAGCAGAGCTGCATCAGAAATTATATAGAAATATACTAATATCCATAATAGTCCACAATAAGGCAAAGGTACACATATAGTATTAAGAGAATACACGTAAATATTAAGTTCTGTGCCTGCAGAAAACAGAAGTTAATAATTACACATTCTTATATAAATCAAAGCTTGTGCTGTATAGAAGTAGAACATTTTGGCATTTCAAATCAAATTTGGCATTAAAAACAAAACCTGAACTGAGAAAAGAAACACTGGCAGTAAAACACTTGTGCTGGAAAAAATTGCCAATGAAAAAAGTTCTGCTGAAAAATAAAACATAAGCATTTATTAATACATGTTCCAACACAGTGCCAGTGCTTCGTTTTTCAGTTCAGGTTTTGTTTTGTTTTGTTTTGTTTTCTTTTCTTGTTTCTTTCTTTCTTGTTTCGTTTTTTGGAGATGTTCTGCCTTTATTTGATAGGACAACGAAGACAGACAGGAAAGCAGGGAGAGAAAGGTGGAATGACACACAGCAAACAGGCCGGAGTCAAACCCAGGTCGCTGCAGCAAGGACTTTCATACATGAGGTGCACGCTCTGCCAGCTGAGTCACCAGGGCACCCGCAGGTTTTGTTTTCAATGTGAAATGTCCTAGGTACATAATGTTGCAGTGTTTACCTATCAAAGCACTAATGCCTGACATTAATTTAAGAACACTGTATGTAGAGAAGGTAAAATACCAAGAGAAAAACATTTAGACGTACCTATGGCAGGCACAATTCAATCTGATGACAGAATGTAAAAAAGTGGAGATTGCTGAAGAAATTCTGACCATAAATAGTATCAAAAACAAAGTATGAATTCATGAAAATCTTAAGGATCATTAGGGTCAATAATAACATCTGCTCATATTCATATTCTCGTATTATCCTGCAGTGATGAGTCTGCTGCTGTCTCAGTTACAGTAATTATATGCAGTTTGAAGGATTTATATTGCATCCCATGAGAGGCTCAGGATCCCGCTCTCATTGAAGCTGGAAATGTGAAAAAAGGACGAGGGAGTTGGTTTTAAACATAATATTGGATATTTTATTTAATTGCATATTTCAATATTCATGTATTGTTATACTAGATACTATACAGAAAAATAGAAAATGTTGATAGTCTAGATGACACCGACTTCAAAAGTTTAAGTTCCACAAAACAACTAATAAGAATTTACACTTTTTACTCACTGTTATCCATAACAGCACTCATGCTTGATGCCAGTCTGTGCCAAGGCTCCTCTGTACTTTGTATATGCAACACATACTTTAAAATGTCAAGACTAAGCACCAACATCTTTACGGTCAGTTTATATCATTACTTTCTACTCCAATCAGAATGTAATTGAGTGTAATGTAATGTAATTAGACAGCAAATTGCAATATATGGGCCCAAGCTTGGATGTGTTTAAATTTCCTGGCTCTAGGTGCATTCAATGCAGGACAAATTAACCTACTTTTCCGCTATTTCAGCATTTGTGAGACCCAATTCACACTACAATTGAAATTCACACCTTGAGACTAAACGTGTTTCAGTGAGGCAGGATTAGACTTGTTGTTTTTGTAATTTGTAATACAGTAGGGGGAAATGAGGGGAATATGTAGGACTCAGTGTGATGTATTAATAATGAGATTTGTGTTCCCTTTATTGAAGTTGTCAAGGTGTTAAAAAATTCAGACACTGACAGATTACACAGATAGACATAGACACTGACACTGACATGGTGGTGAACCTTAACAGTGCTGATCCTCTTTTGCACTTTAGGAACAAAATAGCATTTTGACAGCTAAACACAACTTGTTATTATAAAGAAGAGCTATAGAGCCCAGTGTTTCCATCTGGTTGCTTTCAGAAGATGTGTTTTCACGTCAATATAACTATTTCTTTTTGGAGACTGATGGATCTCAGTAGTGAAATTCTGCTCTGTAACAATGCTATGGTAAACTTAGAAGTGATAAGTTTGTGATGTAGCTGGCACACAGCACACAGCTCACACAGCAAAGATCCTCAGCACCCAATTGCTGCATTTTGTGTCAAATCACACAAATTCTCAGTGTCATATCATAACAAACGTGATACACATTATTTTTCTATGAAAATTTCCATCTGTCCATCATGCATAAACGTCAATAAATCTGAGTCACAGAAAAAGATCCTTGATGATTCTCAGAATTATGTTCATTAAAAGTGTTGTTTGGTATTAACTAATACAGTGACATCCATGAGTACAATGCAAACAGTTAGGCATATGTTTTATTTTATGATGCCACTGATGCCAAAATGAGAATCAGGTTGGATCATCCCCATTCAACTAAAAGTATAATAATGCTTTTATGTTTAAAGCTACAGCAGATTGGAATAATTTATGCGTAAGCACGCTTTGATCAGCTTAACAATTTGAGTGAAAAGTTACATCTTTGAAAAATGTACATCAATTTCAGAATCTTGGTATTTGGTATGTCCCTCTTCTGCTTTAATGACAGCATATGTTCGAGTGGACATGCATTCCACAAGTTTGCATAAAATCGATGACCCATGTTAACCCAAGATCATTTGACAATTCTGCTAGAAGCTTCTTGTGATATCACAGTTTGCTTGGCCTTCTCAGTCTTCAAGTGCACCAACAATTCCCAATGGGATTGAGGTCAGGTCACTATGAAGCAAAGTCTTGAGATCCTGCTACCGTATGAATTCTCCTCCACAAAGATGCAAGCCAGAGGGTGTAGCATGTCTCTGAAGAATGGACTGCTTCTTCTCCTTGATCAGGGTGGAGTCAAGTCAGTGCAGATGTCCAACTCCAGAGTCTGCAAAACACCCGCCGACTTGAATATTCCCAGCACCATGTTTCACTGTGGGTTTGTTATACTTGGTTCTGTTAATGCCATAAACCTTGAACTTGGATTATCAGTAAATAGAAATTTTTTCCCCAGTCATACACTGAAATGCTGGTATTTCTTAGTCCACCCCAAGTGTTTGGCCTTCTTTTCCCTTCTGAGAAGTGTTTTTAAAACTGCTACAGCAACACAGCGTTCTTTTGACAGGACTTTTGCTGATTGGTCTCCTGCCTTCTTTATTTACAAATTCTGTATCAGTGGAGAACTTGCTTCTCTATCTCTCAGGGAACTAAGATTGATGTATTGATCTTATTATGTGGTGGTCACTTTTGGTCTGCCTGATCGTGTTTTGGATACAAGTGATCCAGTTTCTACAAAGTTCCATGCAGTGCTCCCTTTAGTCTGGCCTTGATTTGACACTGAAAAAGCTCTTCTTTGCTTAGAATAAGAAATTGACTTTTGACACTTTCACTTAGTTCCTGAATCCTCAAGTTTTCTGATTATTTCCATGTTTGCATGAAAATATTAGATATTTTTAATGTGGTCTTACGGTGTGCGGTTTCTTTTTGCTTTTGTTTTTTTGTTGTTTATCTGTCTATCTGTGTTGATAATTAAATTCACTCTGTTGTAATGCAGTCATTTATCATATATGTTAGGACTCCCTTAAAAACAAGATTATGCATCTGAAGGCATTCATCCTAATAAATACATCTGAATATATAATTACCAGAACAGCAACTATGTCTTAACATAACAGCTTTACAGTAGCAGACAGGAGCAGCAAAGCTAGCATTAGCATTGATGAGCCATATGGAGAGGAGAGTAGTTCAGGACTCAACAGAAATGTTGTCTCTGAACATTATCCAGGCAGTTTTTATGTTTGTCACCAAAACATACATATACAAACAATTAATTAATATGTAAACCTAATTTTCAGGAGACAGGGTTTACATTACATGCTCTCCATATGTACATAATGCTGAGAGGTAAATTTAAAAGTAGCAGAAGTTTGCTCTAGTACATTTGTCCAGTGAAGCATGAGCATGAAATGTAACTTGACTGGCCCTGACCATGTGAAATGACACGAAGCAAGCAAATACTAACAGTTGATATTTAAATTTATACAGTGGTAACTATACTGATGTATTTCCAAACACACGGGACTGAGGCTAGACAAATTATTTTCCTCTTTTGGTTGTTCTCTCTCCAGAGACTCTAAATCAAAATATGCTGAAATGTATTCCGCATACAGATGAACTTTTCATCAGCAGTAGATAGCAGAAGACCCATTAAGATAGTAAAGAAGGCAGAGCCAAGATCTCGCAGGTACGTTTACCCTTTATCCATGTTCTTAAGTGATAACAGCAACAGACAATGTTCACGGCTCATTTCATTTCATTATTGTGTCCCATTCGGCTCATCGCCTCAGTCCCTGCACTAGTCTTTCATCTCAACATGCGGCCAATCACTCATAGACAGCAAGCATAATGGAAGTGGGGGGTTGTCTAATCAAAGGATTGTGAAACCAATTTACCATGCTCAAGAAGGAGTACCCTAGAGAGAATGCACCCACATCGGGCTGCAATTTCAGTTATGGTATAGACTTTCACCAACCGTATGAGATTGCTTATTACCAAGCAGTCCATTCAGTTCATATTGCATAGAGCTTGTTATTTGTTCATGTATAACAACACAGAGTGAGCAAAGGCTCTCTGCTGTTTGCACACAAGAAACAATGATTTACAGTATGTAATGTAACTACACATTCAGCTTTTAAAGGGTATCCCTGAGCACTGTGGTTGTTCTCGAGGGAGAAAAGGAAAAGGGAGAAAGTATCGGTCGGCAGCGTGGCCTGTGAAGGTCAGTTTTTACTCTGCCGCTCATATCTCTTCATTTGGAGGATTCATAGCATCACCTGGTCAGATGGATCATGAAAGATGAATGGTCCAGCCCTTCCATTTATAACATTTATCCAAACACATCAGCCTGTATACTTACTGGCCTTGACTTCAAGCCCATCTGGAAATTGCATTAGTCATTTTTTTTCATTATGTGAATGAAATTTTGTTAGTTGACGCATATTTACAGAGCTGATTAGACATGTTTGCCATCACTCACTTTTGGCAATGGCGTGTGTTAAAACCTAATTCAGTGTTGTCCCAAATCTATGGATTTCGTGTGTTTTTAGTTAGAAAACAGGCTGAGAAATTCTTCTTAAGAACACTGTGAAATTAATCTGGCACCCACTGAAAGGCATGGAGGAGTCCAATGATTAAAGGAGACATCCTATCCTTTCCTCTGACCAATGCCAACCTCCAAGCACTGGACTAATGGCCATCACTGCCACTTTTCTAACAAAGAATGGCTTGGTTCACTATGGTTATTTACCTTTATTAGTCACACTCATGCGCAACAACTTTAACTTTGTATACATCTCAGAGCAACTTGCTCCATGATTATGATTCAGTGGCTGTGTCCTCCAAATCGATCAAGAGCGCAAGATTATCGGCCTGGAGGATTGATGGAAGTTATGAATTATTAGGGGGAGAGGAAAGTAATATTGGAGGGCCAGGGATTGAAGACCTGCAGCAGAAATGACCAATGACTGTGGTGCTGTGGTATAAAACAGACATTGATATGATTTATAAAGTGAAGGGAGCTCCCTGGAGAAAGGCCGAGGTTTATGCAATTAGCCCAGACTAGTCACGCCCAACCTTATCACAACACTTGGCCACTTTTAGGTCTTTCAGTCACTGGGAAATTTCCTCCACTTTACCTTGATGGTTAATTTGTCTGGTGCTGTCACAGCTCCATCAGAGCATACTGCTTCAACCTCACCGTGCTGCTAAAACAGTCAAACTCATAGTCTTCTCGACCCTGTCTCCTAGACACTACGCTAAATATCTTCTGTGTTCTTTTGCTACAGAAGAGATGGATGATGGGCATACAAATTGCAGTATTTTGACACTGAGGACTGAGTCCATCCTGCATGTAGTTAGGTTTAGGAAAAAAAAACAGTGAAATGTGTTGTCAGTCAAGGTATTGCTGATACGTTCTCTCTGAACATTTTGCAACTCTGCAAATACAGAACATTTCTTGATTATGTTGATTAAAAAAGGTGCATGCAGCATTATTT
The DNA here is from genome assembly GCA_036365135.1 of Miichthys miiuy. Classification (NCBI taxonomy): domain Eukaryota; kingdom Metazoa; phylum Chordata; class Actinopteri; family Sciaenidae; genus Miichthys; species Miichthys miiuy. The sequence goes on from CM071612.1 coordinate 20,072,607, forward strand.
ACATGTATATTTGGACCACAGTTGTAATCCTGTTGATAACTTTGCCTTCGGGCTGCATGTATTTTCCAAACTTAACCTCAGAGTCTCCTCCCAGCCACATCTAGTGAAATCAAGACTACAGCCAGTAGCCATGTGACACTTTACCATGTCTAACATGTTAACGTGCCCACAATGACAATGCTAACATGTTGATGTTTACCAGGTATAATGTTCACTGTCTTAGTTCGGTGTGTTAACATGATGACATTTGCTAATTAGCATAAAACACAAAGCACAGTTGAGGCTGATGGGAATGCTATTGGTTTAGCAGGTATTTGGTACTGGACACATTTTTCAGGCCAAGAATCCTTCAGCTAATAAGGGCCCCCTACTGTCAACTGTGTTGCATATTAAACTGGGCCTCTAATATCATGACCTATAGTGCCAGCTCCTGTAATTTCAGTATAGGATTTGTGAGTATTGTATCTAATAATATGTTGGATTCGTGTTAAAATATGTTTTCAGATGCATTTTTAACTTTTTTTTTTTGGGGGGGGGGGCTTGAAATGATCAAATAATTATTTCCCAAGCCCCCTGCTCTAACTCTGAGGATCCCCTAAGGATCTCACAGACCCCCTACTGAAGACCCAGGACCTAGAGCCATATGTTGTTAGTGTGGATAAAAATAAATGTGTTCCATATTGCACTAGGCACATGATTTCTAGTAGAAAATGATTATGCATACCACATTTTTGCATTGGATGCAACATCTAAAGCATTTTCATCTCTTAATGCATTTGCAAACACATGTACATAGGACTTGCATTACATAAAATCCACATCCCACTGACAGAGACATGAGACATTTGGATTAAATTCCAGTGGCACGTACATTTCCACACAAAGTGCATGAGAACAGGAATCAAAAAGACTTTCAGAGGACAGTGGGAAAATTATGCAGTTCAAGATAAACCTTTTATCGAGCTCTGAACAGTCCTCTCCGTCTGGCAATACGACAGGAAATTTCCATGGCATTTCTCTGTCCTCTTCTGGTGTTAACAACCGTGCACTGAGCCTGCATTGGTTTCAGTCATTTAGGTTAATAGATACATGCAGACAGAAACTAGGCCAAAATACTTCAGGGATAAGGGTTATCACTCATGGTCCATCATGGTCTCTATGGAAGGTTGCTATTTGGACACTAACCCTATACCAGAATCAGTGTGATGAAAAATTGCTATTAAGCACAGGCAGAGCTAGATGTTGTAAACCTTTGTGGCTTAGCATGTTCTCCTGGGGAGATTTTTTCCCTATATTTTTCAAGCCACAAGATGCCTAAAAATCTGTACACTGCAGATGTTAGGATCAACTTTTTATGGTGATATTATTTGCCTGTCCAGTCAGGCTGTAAGGGAATGACACAAAGTGGAAGTTATTTAAAAAACATAAAAGATTTGGGGTTGGAGCCCCAGAAGCCTTGGAAGCCCCAGAAGCCCCCCCTTACTTAATAAGATATAAGTGGATTTCTACAACATAGCCTGAACTACCCAAGAGGAATAAAACTATATAAATGATGAATGGTTGTGATTGTGTTTGAAGTGCATGCACGAGTGCAGTTCTACGTTTCATACTATGCTGACATAACAGATTTGCATGGTTCCTCTTTGGGTCCATCTTTTGAAGAACTTACATAGTCTCTGTAAATCCATGTTGCAGGTTTCTCTTGCAAGCACAGATATGCTCCCAAAGAACATGTGTTCAACAGTCCAGTCTTTTGTACATTTCTTACTTCTACTACTTTTACTACTTTTATTAAACTTGATCGGCCAATGTCCAACTTACTCTCTGCTGACTCCACCATTGATTCTCAACTCTTTGGAGGAACTAAGAAGATCAATACCATGAATAGGATCACTTTAGCCTTGCATTAGAGTCTGTTCAATAGTTAGGTATGACAACTCAACGTGAACTTACAGTATAATGTCAGGTATGTGCAAAGAAAAGTAACCACACTTGTGAACAAGGTCTCTCATATAGAAGACATATTATCAGGTGTATATATATCTGTATCTGTATTAAAATTTACCAATCTCGCAAAAATAATTTGTGTACCTGGGCCATTCCCACCTGATCAGTGCAACCACCTTCACCTGTGTTTCCTCACCTGATCACCTACCTGCCCAACATTTATACTCACTCATTCCATTTATTCTCTGCCAGATTGTCTTTAGCATCATGCAAAGCTCTCTCGCGTACATCTCCGGACTGCTTCCCTGGTTTCGACCCTGCCTGTCTCTGACCTGTCCTCGTCGTCTCTGCCCAGGTAACCTGACCAGCCTTCTGTCCCAGACTCCTCTGCCCTGCTCGCCCCTTGTCTGTCTCCTATTTGCCTGGATTCCCTCCCCGGAGGGTTCAGCTGGAAAGTTGGACTCTTTTGGCTGGCTCTTTTTGTGGACTTTTACCTGTATATGGACTTTCGTGTAACAGAGAGGTTGTAACACAGAACTGTAATTCACCGGCTGTGAGTTTTTGCTGTCCTTTTTGCTGAATAAACTGTTGAACTGTTCCTGCTCTGGTTTTAGTCTATGCTGTACTTGGGTACCTCACGCCTGTTACATGTCCAAGCAGAGCAAAAGACTGAGGACACAAAGTGGAATCACTCAGTTCATAAACAACCTACCCTGTAGGTGTGCATGTGTGAGAGGGAAACAGAAATTTAACCAATAACCCACCTCGTGGAAATGAATCTTCCAAAGGCTAGGCTACTTGCATCCTTCCTGAAATGTTTTCCTTCACTCTGGAACATGTTCATCTTTATTTCTATACCTACATCTAGCAGAGTTGTCAGTTTACTATGCCTTAGTTTATTCATGGGTCTTTCCAACTATTCCCAATAGTTTATTTTGACAAACCAAACAATTTTTCCTCGTCTCTTATCTATTATTTTTATCCTTGATGAAATTTTATTCTATAATTGATGGAACTGTGCTTTATTCTTATTAACGCTTAATTTACCTTACAATAACGTTGAGGGTAGCAGGGGGATTTGAAATTGATGCAGAAAAAGTACAAAATCAGGAAATGAAGACTCTGACACTTAAATTGTCATGGGGAAGGATCCCCAGACCACCCACTTGATTTGTGTCTGTCAGGCATGGGGCCCATGGCAAGGTGTCCCCTTATTTTTTCACATTAAAGGTGGGAACTCTCCTGCATACAGACCTAACAACCTCGACTAACAAGTTATCAAAAAAGTCTGCAAGGCACTTTCTGCTGCTATGTAAGCTTATTGCTCTGAGTGCATAGTAATAACTGAAGGTGACTCAGATGACAATAACATTTTTATTAGCTCCACTCTTCTCTCTACAGAGGGTGGACAGTAAGAGGACAATGTTTGGAAAGATTCGAGTAAAAAAAAAAAAATCAACCAGGAACAATAGAAGAGAGAGGGATTTAAATGAATAGTATTTTGAAAAGTGAAGCAGGTATGTCCCCTCTATCCTCAGTGGAAATTACACCGTGTGAATGTCATGCAGAATTGTCAGCCAATCCATCTAGTAGATGTTGAGATATTTCTGTCTCCACCAAAGTGCCGGATGAACCGAGAGCCATCAGGCAAGATGGATAATTCACTCTAATAACCCTAACCTTAACCTGCACCCTAATAGTACATAGCATATATGCCAGGAGTATCAGGCTATGGATATGCAGCTGCAGTCATGCCAGTATCACCAAGTTCAAAGCAGCTTTAGTTACATATTGACAGATACTGTGGTCTTATGTCTAGGTTATTCTTCTATCCAAGTCCTGGGCTGTACAGGGCTCTCTGGGCCTGTTTATGTAATGAAGAAATACTGAATAGCTCCTTTTAAAGTTCACTCGTAGGCAGTTAGAAGGGTTCAGTGTGTCTGTGCTTTTAGGTAGTTCAATTGTGGATAAATTGCAACTCTGAGTATGTCCTTCACTCTGAGAGTGAGAGATGAAGGCAGTTTTTCTTTGAAGAAAGTTTACAAGGTCTGATGTCACATTAGCCACACAGTTTTTCTTAATGTCTTACTATGGCTGTCTATGGTGATCACCTCACTAGAAATATGGCAGACTTGGTCTTTGGTTGAACAACAAAGATCTCAGCCTGTAGTGTTGTTTATGGTAGCTCTTTGCCAGAGTGGATAAATGCACATACTGAATCTTCTTTAAGATTATAGTCTGAGCAGAAGAAAATTATGAACTACTATATGATACTTACTTAAATCCTCAGTGCTCGCTGTATGACCAGTGTCTCAATCTTTCGTCATTGTTCTTCCAGGTCATTGATCTTTGTTTGAAAATGTTTTTTGCCGCTTTAATATCTGTAAAGCTCTTGTCCAGAATCATGGTCAGAGGATCGATCCTTTACTGCAAACATTTCTCTATGTCAGGGTTTGTTATAAAGTTCTGTTCAAGCAATTCAAATCATTTATTGATGGATTTCAGAATGTTTGGGGATCTGACTCACAGGCCTTATGTGGAGGAATATACAGGACTGATCCTGTATATTCCTCCACATAAGGCCTGTGACTCAGACATCGGTTTGGTCAAGTCTGGTATCAGGTATACTTGTGCTTTTCAAGGATAACTACAAGATTCACACTACAAGCCACTGCCATAGTTAATATTAAATGTTTACCAGAATTGATACAGCTCTTAAAGACCTATCTACTCCATGTGCATTGCACTTGTAGTTTGTAACTACTGAAGTATATTTACTTTCAGAGGTTTGTCTGAGAGTGGCTCCTGAAATGCTGTTGTAATGATCCACGTACACAGACTAGTCTCATCAGTCATTAAACGTGATGCAACAAGCGCAATTAAACTACTTTGTTGGCCTATGACAAGCACTTTACTTTTGTAAGGTATTTGCTAGCAAATGAATGAAACAAAAATGGCTGGTGACATCATGCGTACATTTCCTTTATTGGAAGCAGGGGAAAGAGTGAAACGTGTAAGTGAGAGTGAGACACTCTTCATTCAGAAGAATCACCTCGAGCAACATGTTCAACCGTTTCTGATGACAGCTGCACATCTGTACTGTAGCTATCGCCTGTCAGTTTAACTCCTCAGTTGCATATTTTGTTCCCGTGGAATTTGTATTTGCATATATAATGCAGCCATGTGTCCTAGAAATTGCATTTATATACAATTAATTTGCAACAGAAAATACATTTTGAGTGAAACATAATGCCAATGGAATTATTTTCTATATATATATTTAATAACGAGATGTTAATTAACGTACCTGGCAAGTCACAAAAATGTTGTAAACAGAGTCAAATTTTCACTGATGGCGTATTTGTTTTCTGCCAAAATAGGCAATCTTGCAGAACAGACGAGTACCTCTTGGGATGTTTAGGATGCCAAGAGCTGATGGAGCTTTGCAGTGCTTTGCAGCCAGCACTGTGGTGCCATAACAGACGGTCTAACCCTGCATCTTTGAGTAAATATACATTCTAGCGACAGTGGGCTTATATGATTTGTTTTATTATGGAATTGAGGATACACGCTGCCCCCCTGGTTAATGACACCACTCATCAATCCTCAGATGTCCTTCAATCAAAAGCATGTACGTACTTGTTCCACCATCAAGAGCACCATCAGCATCTTGAAAGGATGCTGGGTGACAAGCTGCTTTTCCAAACCAGAGAAAGTGTGTGTAAAGAAAGCAGCTTAGAAATGTATGGTGTAAATGTAATGTGTTCATTTGTGCATTGCTTGAAAAGGTATCAGTAAATTAAAATGTATCAGTGCATCTCTTTATTTTGTAAATTTCACATGTTTTTTTGGATTGGACATCGTGGCCAGTGTGTGGCTCTCTGTATAATCAGTTCTCTCTTGGTTGTCCAGGACCCCATCTGAGATATCCAGTATTCAGCTGATGGCACACCTGAGTGCTGCCTCCGAGTGGCTCCGCTGCTCTGATCAAGCTCAGCTCAGCCAGCCTTTTATCCCTCCAGTGGACAGTGTCTCTCTTCTGTATTTGGCAATATTTGTTTTGACTCAGATTTGAGAGCAAACCTTTTAATTTATTTCATCATTTGTGTGCCTGTCTCTGGATAAAGTATCCCAGCAAAAGCACCCATGCATCTTTTTCTTAGTTTATACTCATTACTGATGCTATTAAATATGACAGCTCATGTGCTGTTCACGTCCTGCAGCAGTACAAAGTACAAAGTACTGATGTTTGTCTCACATTCAGTGCTAAGTCTAGTTCTCCATCGTCTTTGAATTTTCATCTGGGCATTCTTGACTTCTCTCAACTTTTCTTCTTAGCTTAAGTGTGTGATTTCTGCTGAAAAGGTATGTTTTCATCAATGATTTGAAGGTGGGTGGCAATGGAGCAGGTCTGTGACGTAGGATGGGGCCTGGTTGTGGAAGGCTTTGTGTGTAAGTCATTTTAGTAATTACACCCTTACTTTCCTCTCCTCACTCTTCTCCTTCTTAAGGTGAGGATGCCCATAGTGGGAGGGACCCTGAGCATTGGTCAGTGCCTTGCCTTTGACTCTCTTTACCAAACCACGTACATCGTTGGACAACTTGAGGAGAGTCAATGTGATAACCACTACACCAAACCCTAATAATCCAGGTTACTATTAGAATACCTCATAATGTATATAAATAATTTAAAAGAAAATAAATGGTAATCATGTAGCTTTTTTTGTTGTTGTTGCCTTATTTGCTGCATCACATACTGAATGAAAACTGTTCATGGTTTCTCTGTTAATTAGACCTGCATTTAATGCATACATATAATAACTAACTATTAAATAAGGAACTGGCATTTAGCCCATGTTTCATGTATATAGCACACGTCTGTCTGAATTCTGCCCCAATTTCATACCAAATCATTTTAAACAGGTTTTTGGGTTTGTAGTGTTCACACGGAAAAGTGGCGGCTCACTGCAATTTAGGTTATGGGTTATAGGTTTTATGTGACAGTTGCAATAGTGTTAGCTTTGTCTTACTTATACAGAGATTGTATTCAATTATAATAACATTAAATTTAGACTTTTGATGAAATGTAATTTCTCTGGTCACTCTCTTTCTCTTGTGGACTTTTTTTTGTACAGAAAATGAATACCTCTCTGCACTTCAGGGGCACCAGCATTCATAAATCAAACCCTGATTTTAAAATGGCTCCATTTATGAGTTGTTTGGTGCAGCTGCTTTGATGTGAGAGGCTTGAGCTGTTCTGGCAGAAGCCAGACAGTAACGGCTTCAGTGTCAAAGTGCAAGTGAGATAAATGACTCACGAGCATCTGCTGTTGAGTTGTCCTCTTGACTGTCGCTGGGTCAGGGACATTTCCTCTCCTCTGGTCATATCAAGTGATGAGGAAAATAGGTTTCACTACTGTCTTTGATACTCTACTAACAGCATATCACAGCTCTCTCGAATAAGCAGCATCGCAGTCCTATACTGATTCACACTAGATGAAATTATGCAACTTAGTTAGCAGTTGCCTATATGGGGGTTATTTAAGGAAGGAAATCTTCTGGGAACAAGCAAACGCTGCAAGTTACTGGATGTTACTACTTTCCAAACAGACAGAATATATGCACAAAAAGCAAGAACATTTGTGTTTGGTAGATTATTTCTTTGTTGTAACAATGCTTCTTGGCAATAAATCATATACCATTGGAAAGCCTGCTTTTTTTCTCTTTTAAATGGTGCCACATTTGTAAATTACATGCATTTGTGGGATGAGCAGCAGAGCTAAGTATGTGGGTTGTGCCCATCTTTTTTTTAAAGATTTTTGATCTGCACAACACCTTTTTTTTTTCCTATGAAAGGTACACTTAAGACAAAATCTGGAGCTGCGGCAAAAATGCAACCTGATGTCATGCTGCAGTGGCCAATCAGATGAGCAAAGTCATTCACAGTCAGCCTGAAATGTCTCTGAAACTGAGGCTATCCAGATGGTGTTCTTGGACTAAACTATGATAGTACATTACCTGTTGTGTTCTGGTTTGGTTTATTTCATGTACCTTATTCTCTGATCTGTGTCTGGCTCACAGTCTGTGCTTGCAAAATAGTGGCACAAAGAAGTTTCATTTGGTTTGCGTCTGATAGTTTGAGGAGGGGGGCATTGGACAGGTGACATACACCGTGAATGATGAAGGGCGGGTATTGTGAAAGCTGGTGAATCAGCAAAATAAAAAGCTATTTTCTGATTGTTTCATAGCAGTTACATTCAGCACAAATAAACCCTCCCTCACCTCCCACACACTGCTGAACAACCCTGAAGCAATTTGCCGTAACACCTGATGTGGAATAGTCCCTTAAAGGTACATTTCCTAAGTTACAGCACCCAAGCTCTCAAGAGCAAAATATCAAAACCCAGCAGCATAGTTACTAAAATAATCATAAAATTGGCCCTTAATTAGAATTTTCTTAATCAAATTTTGAGCTTGGTGATTAAACATCTTGAACTGAAATCAACTTTGCTCTTTAAAGAGTTACTGAATACCTGCTAAAAATTTGTTTTTGCTGACCTTTCGTGGTTTAACTTTTCACTTTGCAAAATGGAGACTAAAAATTTGGAGTGGTTACATACCTTTTTATTCTGGCCTATTCACTTGTGTTTTTTCCTAGTATTTCCTGTCTTCCCCTTCTCTTGTGTTTCTGGTCATTTACCTGTCTGTCTATATGTGGTTGTGTCGGTCTGGGTGTGGTCAATGTACCTGTTCGTTCAGGACACTGCAGTATCTACCTCAGCTCCTCACTCCAGTCTTTGCCTGATCATTCACTCTTGTGGTACTCAAGCAAAGGACAGATGAATTAAGTCTTGTCTCGTGTTGTGTTTCGGCCTTTTTGCTCGTGCCTGATCCAACCCTCTTGTGCTTCAGTTCCACTACTCCATGGTTTTTCCCTGGGTGCTCGCCAAGCTGCCACCAACCCAGATCAGACTGCCTGCCCAGCTTCGTCTGTCTTCCCCACTCTGGCTCATTCACTTAATTCAACCACATGTTAATTATTTTTGCCATCATGGTCTGAGTTTAAGTCAAATTCAATTTATATAACAGTTCAGAGCACTGTCACCTTTTCCCCCTCCCACCCTCTCCGTTGCGGACAGCGTGACCTTAGCTTGTGTGCACACCTACCAGCATGGACATCTGTTTTTCAGACATCCTCCAGAAAAACCATGGGTAGAGGTTGCAAATGGTAAATAGTGGTTGCATATCAGTTACTAACACATACATATGGCCAACACCATTATTATTATTAAGTGTGAAGCTCAATAAGGCTAGGTTATTCATTTGCAAGATACAATTAGCTGACTCATGTTATTAGGCATTGACCTAGGCTATTATCTCAATGCTAATATTTACATTCGGAACTCCATTTCCAGTGATGCTTTTGTGATATTAACCTGACCATTTTCACAATGAATGCGCTGTGTGTACAAAAGGAGAGGCAGGCAGGACAAGGACAACAACAAGGTCAGGGGAAGGCAGGTGAGGTGGAAAAAAGTTTGTGGAACACACAGCACTAGTTAGTTACATAACAAAATTATAATATATATTAAAATGGCTATCCCCAGTCCCCTCACTGCTCGTATGATTTGTTTTCTCAGATTGCGGATGAACAATAATCATAGTAAAAAAAAAAATCAATCATATTTCAATTGTGGACCCTGCACACCCAAAAATAACTCCATCCTTCACTACTCTATCGTGCACTGTTGTATAACAAATTCACAGAGTATCAATTCTGGAAAAGTTCCCAAAACTGTAGTTTGGTAGGATTTCCCCTTGTAAAAGGTCAGTTTTAAGTTTCAAGAGTAGCTGCTGTAAATGTCACCACTCCAAATAGACTCAAGAGGTAATATTATTTTTCTAGCTGGCACGTGTTGCACTTCATGAAATGACATTTGCTTCCCCAAAGTTGCTTCCCCAAAGTTGAGAACATCAAGTGCTCTGCCAGTTTCCAGAGCACTTGATGTTGTGGAGTAGGTGAAAGCACAGCATGGTGGCTATATGAACTTTTATATAATTTTAATAAGTTGCCATGCCTCTTGTAGGAGTTTTACCCTCCCGCTTACATTCTTTTGTGAATCCTACACTTAGAAATCACTGGGACCGGGTGACTGGAAACCTGACATCAGCTGAAGCTAGTTAGCAGCAAGGTACTGCTCTTCTCCGTGAGCAACTTCCACCAAATTTCCAAGTTAACTGACTTTGTAAGAATGATGACACTAAACACTGGACAAAAGGGTAACATGGTGGGGAAACAAGACCTTCTTGATGTATGAACACACAACTTGAACACTGTGTTTTTTATCTGTGACACCCCACCACCAGTCAAAAGACTAGTCTCTCAAGAGTTTCACTTCAACAAGTAAGGGATAAAATTGTTCACCTCTAACCTTTTTTCTGTTCTGTCTGCTATGAGACAACAACAACAACAAAAAAACAGAACAAAACGGACAATCAAGACCTCATCTGAAGACATTTAAAACATGAGGGATTTACGTGGGAACATGCCAACTTTCGTCTTCACTAGTCAACCTCGTCTCCCCTAGAGTTCAATGACCAAATGAAAGGGCTGGTGAGTACTGAGACCTAACTTACCCCTTGTCCCCCCCCACACCAATTTCTATTTTATCTCCCCAAACTCCTTCATGGCCTCCACCTCCACCATGGACTTTAAGACCCCAGCAGGCTTTGAAACATGCGTCTCAGTTACAAAAGACAAAGCTGGCCAGGAATTCTGTGATCTATTTGAAACGTTTGATCTGTTGCAGCATGTGAAAGGGCCCACCATTGAGGACACACACTGGATTCAGCGGGGATCTTTCAGATCATCTCTGTGTTTGCTTTGATATGTCAGTTTCTCTTGATTCTGGGTAGATTGTTACTAAATTGTCAACATTTAATGCAACCAACACTAAAACTCTGGAGGATAAAGCTGTGCATTTTTATTTATCCACCTGCCGTTTTGACATCCAGCCGGCCAGCTTTTAAATTTTTTTTTCAGTTGCTTGGAAATGGATGTGCTGAAAATTGTCAATGGCTCTATCAGGCATTTTTCCAAAATCACTGAAAAATGCAGTTGTTAAGTTCCTTCTTCCTTTGATATTGAATAATTACAGAGCCATCCCTAATCCTTCCTTTATTGGAAATATTATTGAGAAAGTTGCTTTAGCTCAGTTCAAGGCCTTCTGGACAGATTTCAGTCTGGCTTTAGACCACGTCACAGCACTGAGGCTGCACTTGATAAAATGACAATGACAAATGAACTTCATCTGAATACTGAGTTAGATAAAACATCAGTTTGTGTGCTGCTTTATCTCTGCAGCCTTTGGTACTGTTGACCATAAAATACTTCTGACAAGACTGGACTGGACCATCCTGAGTGTGTTGAGATCATATCTCGAAGGCAGAGGCTACTTTGTTGCCATTGTGATCATAAATCTAAGTGGATCAACAAGACACGGCGAGCCCCGGGTTTGATTTTTGGGCTGCTATTATTCAACCTGTACATTCTCCCGCTAGGTCAGATCATACATGACAGTAGCATTGCTTATCACAGCTACGTAGACAACACTCAGATAGTATCGTCTCAGCTTCTTCACTCTATAAAAGCTAAGAGGATTTAAATAGCTGAATGCAACTGAATTCACAAATTAAATGCAGACAAGACACTGATTAGATTTGGCAACAAGGACGAATGAATAAAAGGTATTTCTCAGCTAGATTCGTAGCTATAAAGATGAAACCCTAAGTTATTGGGATTCATTGTTAGAGATCTTGACTCAAATAGATTCAGATTGAAGACTCAACAGCCACAACAAGGCGATAATATATTAGCATTTTATCATCTCAAACAAATAGCAGGCCTCATGTCCAGACAAGATTCAGAGCAGGGTGGGATTTTATAACGATCTCGTCTTATCTTCCTAAAAAGACTGTCAGACAACTTAATCTCGTTCAGAGCGCTGCTGCTGCAGTTCTAAGAGAACTGAAGAGATCACTTCTTTTCTTAGATCTCTTCACTGGCCTCCAGTTACTTATAGATTTTAACGTGCTTCTGGTTTAGAAATCACTCAATAATCTCCAAAATACAAAATACATTTCTGATCTCCTTAAAGAATCTAAACCCAGAATGGGGCCCATGGAGCCAGCAGGCAGCTGGTATAACCTCAGAAGTCAGAACCAAATAGGTGAAACTGCTTTTAGGCACAGTGCTGCACACAGATGAAAAAGAAACGACTGATGATCTGAAATGCACCACACGTTTAGCCGCTTTCAGATCTAAATGAAAAACTGCGGTTCCACTGTACCATTGATTGATTTCTTTGCCACACTTTAATTTCCTTTGTTGCATGTCAGGCAAACTTCTTATTGTACTGTAACAACTCTCTGTCTCCTGGTCTATTTTATTGTATTTGTATTTTTTTTATTTTAATTGATCATAATTTTTTTATCAAAACTTTGCTGCTTGCTTAGAGTAAGGCCAGCTACCCTGTGACAGACAACAAGCTGTGAGTGCTGACTCCAGAGAGCCTACGGAGTACAGAAAGTCAAGAAATTAGCTCTAAGAGAGGTGACAGTGAGAGAAGGTCAGCCAGTTTTTAAAAGGTTGCTTCAGATCAGGGCCAAAAAACATTGTACTAAAAGTGTACTAAGAGGGCCGTAGGTTAAAAGCTAAAGCTGGAGACATTCTTTTATATATATGTCAACAAAGAACAAAAATATATATATTCTTTCAGTCTGCCTCTTAACACTTTGACTTCCCTACAGTACCTTGTCTGTGCCCCTCAACCCAGTCATGTCTGCTGCAGATGGAGCTTCAAAGCACAAAAATAAAACACTGGTCATAAAGATCTATCACAGCTGAAAAAAATTGTTGGGGGTTTTCAGCTGTGGAAGAATATGCACAAATGATTATATCACAGCAGCATATGTGAGACTGACAAGCGCAGATGAATAAGCTATTACAGGCTTTGGTGACACAGGCAGGAGTAAGACAAATGCATTGGTTTTTTTCACCCTTTTTACATGTTGACTATAAGAACAATATGGAATATTATCAGCCTTATCTTTAATGATGGCATGCAGTGGAAGTAATGAGGGGACACATTGCTTTGTCTGTTCAAACAAACTGTACTGTGGAAGCTGGCTGGTGTTAAGTGTTACTTTTAGTGATGACATGTAAAGACAATCAACAAGTTGTTTTCTTACTCTTTCATATTTACATAGAGCCTCAGCCGTTCAGCTCCTCAGGCGAAGAGCTTTATAATTGCCCTCTTCTGTCATTGGTAACAGACTATATTGACGCCCTGCCTTCATCAGAACACAAAACATCTAACACGGCATTCTGTGAATCTGGCTGCTTAATATATCATAGAAAACTCTATCAGATCAGACTATATAAAGACAGCACAGCATGACTGACTAAATTGGGTTTTATGATGCTTCAAAAGGTGAACTTTTAAGGATTATGTTAATAATTTAAGAACATTTTGTGTCATTTTGGTTATTCAGCCACAATATAAATATGTAGTTGTGTTTACACTAATTAAAACTTTTTATGTCTTGTCTACACTGCTCCGAATCTACAACATGATGTAACATCAGGGATGGCACATACACACTACAGGAGGGCTGACAGAAATATAAAACATGGTTTAAAACAATCCGTGAATCCCAGGTGCCCGGTGCAGCAGTGAACACAGGGTGCTGATCCTCTCACTACAGGGAGATTAGGGAGCTCCCAGTGACTATGCAATATTCACATGCTTAACACTAGTAAAACGAAAGTGGTCACATGTGAGCACACATTAAGTGCTTCTCACAAACAGCTGCTCATCAACATTACACAGAGTTATTACTGTATTTAAGTGCTGACTAAATGTCTGCAACTTGTTTGATCATCCAGCCAGGCTGCAGGAGTATCAGTGGTTACTAAGGTTGAGGAAATCTTTCTTCTGTGTCACAGAATGGCTGTAAGATGAGTTAAAGAGTTGGTTCACCCTAATTATAACTCACTCACTTCTCTCTAGAATACTTTTGGTTTTATTTGTCCAAGTCTGGAGATGTCCATAAGGTTTCTGCCTCCACAATGAAAGCAAATGGAATTTAGTTTGTGCTGTTTGAAACATTTAAAACAATCACCATTAACATCTGATTCAGTTACTCTGTATAATCCATAGGACAAACTCATCAGTTTGTATACTTCTTTATTTCTTCAGTAAAAAGTCATGAAAACAGTGATCGGTTATCATGGACGGTGGTGGAAGAAATACTCAGATCATTTACTTGAGTAAAAGTAGCAAGACCACAGCGTGCAACGTAACTCAGAAGAGCAGCATTTAAAATTTTACTTGAGTAAAAGTGTTAGCATCAAAATGAACATGAAGTAAAAGTACACATTAGGTGGAAAGACCCATTTCAGAACAGTTATTGTATATGTAACTATCGATGCATCAATTTGTATATCACTGTCATTTACTTAATATGCTGCTGGGTAGGTTGTGAAAGTAACTAAAGTTACCAAATAAGTGTAGTGCAGTAAAACGTATATTTTTTTAGAGAGTAGAAGTATAAAGTAGCAGAAAATGGAAAAACACAAGTACAAGTTTCCAGCACTGGTCATGGATGGATTTAATCAGCTTCAGGTCTCATCTGAAATAAAATGATGACTGACATCTAGGCCAGAAAATAAATACGGAAACGGACATGAAATATAACTTCTTATATTGGAACAATGTAATACTTCATTTCAGCCAACCAAATATGATCGCTGCATCACTGCCCACTGTAACTCAACCAGTTCATCTCCATTACTACTTCTTTCTGGTCCCTGCAGGTCTCGGGTGATTGGTTCATCACATTCTGTCATCTGGAGCCAATGTTGGAGTCATTTTTACTGCAATGACCCTTCCATTGCTCCATTTCACAGAGTCTGCTGTCTGTCTTTTTCTCCTTTAATCTAATAATAGTATAATTTCTTCCAAGTCCAAAAACAAACAAGCTATTTGAGAGGAGGAACAACACATCAGTTTTGAGTGTCCCCTTTAGTTGTCTAGAATCGTTTAAAATTTATTGATTATTATGTCTTTTTTAAAAGGTGTACTTAAACAGGGTTACTGTATGTTGTAAACTTGTACATTTATGTTTGCATCCTCAAATTCTGTACTGTAAATTCGTATATACATACTTGAAGTTACAAACCTGCAAGGTTGTGTTTCTGACCTGTGAGGCAACAACACACACTTTGACATGTTTACTGCGTGTTGCAGTTCTGTACATAGACCCATAGTATGTTTTCAAGTACAATAATCGTGCACTGGTAATGAATGGTACAATATTCCACATAAATGGAGTATTCATTTTGCTGACATGTATAACCAGTTGTTACCCAGTGAGAACAAATTAATGCAAATTCAAATGCAAGTATTTACCTTCAGGGGAAATGAAGAGAGGCGCTACAATACAAAACAAAAGCCCAGTTGAGAAACGATCAAACCATTATCTTGTAACTTAACGTTAGCTGACTTATTAATATCTCTATTATGCATTCCATGTTTATTCATAAGGAGATGGGACGCACCAAGATCCATCAGGAGACAATGATCACATTGTAATGTTACCTCCACTCCGCAGTAATTAATCAGAGCAGCCTGTACGTCATAATGTCTGGAAAATAGAATCCCCTCTGTGATCAGGTGGTGGTATCTGAAGGAAAATGAGCGCCACGGTGCTGCTAGTAAAACAACAGGATGAAGCTTGTTTGATAATCACCGCTCGTTGGGTAATGGGTCGTGAGAGTTTCACCCACAAATAAGCCGTTACTTGCTCACTGGTAAACTACAGAGCAGCTAACCAGCCATGAATAACTCCACCAGACTGTTTCTAACAGCTTGACATATCAGTAACAGAAATGTCTTGTCACAATGGAAATGGAAATGCACTTAGAATGAAATAAAATTTAGATAGATATGTTACCAATGGTACTTAATGATAGCTAGTCAAGTGGCAGCTAAGAAAATGCAGCTTAAGTGCAGGAGAAAAATCTTTAAATGACATGGACGTCAGATGCATGATGGGAGGATTTGTGTGCTTCCACTCAAATCACAATATCAGGTTGAGGAAACTAAATAGGTTTTTAATTTGATGGAATCCACCAAAATAGAAAACCTAAAGATCTATTTATCCACTCCACCATCATCCCGTGTTTATATTTCAGACCACTCATCAGCTCTCTGCTGCAGCATCGACTCTAAGCCATGTATGGAGCCAAGAATCACTTTGTGGTCACATTCCCGGCATGATCAGGTCTAATTTCCATGGCGAAAATAACATGGATTTGATCACAGAGTGGCCATCATGGTCATTATGTTAGCTGGAAATTAAATTATAGGATACATGACAAGTACCAGGTCATTTAAAGGTTTCATTTGAGCTGCGTCTGTGAAAAGGCAGAACAGACGATCTGACAATTCCATGTTTGGTCATGAGTTATTTTCAATTTAGCATTCAGGTTTAATTGTATTTGCGCATGTGGCGATGATCTAAAGTGTAGCTGCTATTTGAATTCGTAGCACAGGGGTCAAAATGCAAAACACAGACTGTCAGCATTAGCATATTTACCAGGCTGCATATTTTCAAAAAAAAAACATTTCATGAAAATGTGACAAGAGCATTCAGCAGAGTTCAGGACAATAGAAGAGTAATAGAATAAATAATAGATTACACAGAGCTGACTTTTAAACTGGGATAACCATTCAAAACACACAGAGTAGACACAACGCTGACAGGTTTGCATTATTCATGGTCCACAGTCACATGCTGCAGCAAAGCCTCAGAAACACAGATGAAGAGAAGCTGAGCTGAATATTGCATTTTTATTTTATTTTATTTTGTTATCCGTAAAGACAAGAAGTGGAAGTGATTGAAGAATGATTTATATGAATGCGAATGTCACTCATTTTTAATGGAGGGTGTCACTTCAGCATTGTGTCTTTGTGTCTTTTGAGACACTTGAAGGTCTGAATTCAGACTGCTCCTGTGAACCAAAAAACAACATTATCAAATATCAAATTTTATAACAATTGATACTGACAGCATCTGTTTAGGAAACGAAAATCACCAGATAAACTGTCTGCTTGATGTAGATGTACTGTAAGATGAAGGGAAGTGAGCTTGTCATTGCTTTTCTTCTGTTCAGATCTGTACAAAACGAAAAAGAAAATCTAGAGCCATCGTGGGCAGCTGAACACTAGCTGACCGGGCCTCAGACAAATGCACTGAATTAACTAAATAACTCTCCTACTTTGAAGAAACTGATTCAAGTAGAGGGAGCTTGGCTCAGTAGCCACGACCTGGAATAACAATGTATACATACAGAGGCTGAAGCAGGGGATACCACACTGATCACTCAAAGCAACTGGCCATCAGTCCCAGCCAAAATGATTCCTGCCCACTGTTGTGAATGTCAGGACAGACACAGGTCAGCCTAGACAACGGTCATGACAACCTTATAGTGCATTCTGCGAATTAGAGGTCTTTGCTGCTTTTTTGTGTTTTTTGTTCAAAATTATGTATCGAATTGACTGTGGAAAAAAAAAATCACTATATATACAATGTTTTATAATTACAAAATCGAATTTTACTGCTAAAATTAGCAGCTGATACAGTGTACATGGCTTCTTAGGTTGTTGTTTCCTCTGATAATCTCCAAATTATATTAAAATACAATGTTGTGTAATTCTCCTGTCCGTGATCTGATCTGGCCTACTGGAAGTATGATGTCATTTGTTAACACATACCCTGAGACTTCCGGGCAATTAATTGCACCATCTAGTTAACAGCATCATGAGAAAATGTTCTGATAAACAAAAAACTGATAAAAATCAAAGCTAAAAAAAATTAATGGGTGCTAAGACACTGAATAAAGTAAAAGTCGTGATCACAAGCATGTGTTGTTTTCAGATAAAGAGATCATTAAGCGGTAACAGGTATAAGGTATCAGGTAAATAAATGTGTAACCTCAAGTACTAGAAGAGGAAATCTTTTCATTTCATCTGGATGGCATATTCTTACATAAATATATAAATACAGACACGGGTCCCAAACAAACAGGTCGTATCACCAGCAGCTGGCTAACTTAGCTTAGCACACACAAAGGACTTGAAAAGGGGAAGCAGCTAGCCTGGTTCTGTTTAAAGGAAACACAATTTGCCCAGCAGCACCTCTAAAACTCTCTAATTAGCACAATGTCTCAAAAACTGAAGTGTAAAAATGAAGAATTGTCATTTAATGGAGTATTTCCTGGTCAGAACCAGTTGCCCGGCAACCAACAGAGACTACATGAAGATATTGGTCCCCGTCCAAGAAATACATTTTTTTTCTCCCCTTTTATCACAGGTTTGTCATGTTTTGTCATTGATAAAGTTTTGAGTCACAACAGAAAAACCTCAACCCACACTGCCTGCTAAATCATCCCATCCTATTTCTGAGAGACTGTCACTGTTGCAAATGCGGCTCTCCACAATCTTGTCTGATGTCTCCTACCCGGATGGATTGAACAGGTGCCCGAAAAACTTTCCCCAGCCAATTTATTCTCGCAGACATCTGCTCAGTGGTGTAGCCGTGCCAGTTTCTTCCAAGACACTTCGCACATGAACAGTGCAGCTTGAATCTAGCCTGACAGCATTCACAAAATCCAGGTCACGGAGGACACAGGAAAGTGGAGTTGCAGTGAAGTAATGGACTAGATAAAACCGTGTGAGATGAATCTCTTAAACTCCTGATCTGCTCTATATTCAAATTCAACTCACACTTCCTTAAAATTAAATTAGATCTTTGATGACACACATCACACTGCGTCTGCTCGTTTCAACGCTTCGTTGAAGCTTCCTGATACTTACACAGATGAACGCTGTGATTTTGACTCAAGCATTACATCATGTGGACATTTTCAGGACAGACTCCCATGTCATTGTAAAAAGTAAGTTTGTCACGACTAAGTTATGACCAGAATTTATTCTCGTCTGGCGTGCCAGTTAGCTTAAATCGGCCTGACCATGCATACATTGTCCTCACTTAATCACTTAATAGTGGAGAGTTTCTCCGTATGACCAGCGTGCAGTGTCAGCTCGGGAGACTCCTCTAACAAAGTTACGATGTGTAGACGCACCGTATGAGCTGAGTGCGGTAAGGGGGTGCAGTAGTCCCCTCGGTGTGCAGACACTCTGATAAATATTGATGATGGAAGGCAGGCCTGTTGACATAGCAAGTGGCTGTGACACAGTTACAGCTGGCAGTGAGCTGGGGAGAGCTGCACTCTTGGCACTCATCATTCTCACTGAATACGGGGAGTGCTGAGCTGTGCAACAAACCCCTCTATTAGATCACAGTAACGCATAATGAAATCAATCTCTATTTGTGCCTGCAATGTAGGCATTTTCTATACATGTAATGCATTTTGAAATTGTACTGTATGTCTGCATAAAATGTAGCCCCTTTAACTTAGTTTTAGATTAAAATGCTGGTGAATCATGTTTTACTGCTGCAATCAACCGAGAAAAAGAAAAGACAAAAAGTTGTTCTGCATGTTTCTAACTCTTTATTTAATCCAGTTATTTTGACTACATATCTCATACAAAATGCATAATCAGGCTGAATTGTTATTACACTGATGTGCTGAACAAATCAGAGATGTGGGCAACGATTTCAGAGGTCTGGAACAGGCATATCCAAACCTGGCCTAGACAGGCAGACAGTGTTAATGTGGTCCAAATCTCCCTTTATTGATTTATTTTATTTATTTTCATTCATTCAACTTTTATTTGGAGCTGTCTTTTGAAGGTGTTTTTGCCTTTTGCAAATGGACCCTGTTCAGTACACACAAGCCAGTAAGAGCAGAAATGTTACATTTGCACTCATAATTCGGAACGCGAGAAGAAGCTCACACTGAAATAAGCAATACAGTGAGGATAGCAAGTTAAAGCAGCAATAAATAATTTAAACACAAGAGTCAGAACTTAGATGTTAAAACGCCAAAAAAGAGAAAAACAAAAGACAGAAAAAATGAGACTGAAATTAGAAACATTTTGTACGATAACAGTTAACTGAATGTTTTACTTCAAATGGTTGAGTTCAGCTGGAGGATAAAACACACATTCACTTCATTAACAGCATGAAATAGTCTATGGTACAATCACAGTCAATTACCAGCCACACTTAACTTCAAAATGCCATCTTATGATAATCAATTAACCCTCATTAAAAAGACTACCTTCTCAGTGAAATGCTGAATTGAAGGGTTATTCCTGTTGCAGCATCTTACTGTGCAACCCAGTCAGGCAAAGCTTATCATTTCAGTGTGGCAGGTTTATTTCCATAATGTTGAGTTCCACAAAGCAACTAGAGCTAAGTTACTATAGAAACCAATCCTTACAGACTTTTATGGTTCAGTTTTTTTGAACTTTTGTTTTGAATAAGCTTCAAGTCAAGCTTATCTGTGTTACTGCACTAGTCCAAGCGACATATATTTGCAACTATTTTACTTTGGAAATCAATTTTTTTGATAAAGCTCAATGTTGTCCAGATTACAGATTTAACCCTTCTACAAAAACCAAGCACACACTCCCATTCCCATGTCTGTCATATGCACAAAACTGGGTTTCTTTCTATTTGGTATATAAAGAGAATAATAGAGTACAAGTCCATAGTTGAAATGATAAAAAAAAATGATGAGGTAATCATGTCCTTCACAGTCCCGTTGTATGAGCAGCGTATCTGCAAAGAGGCACAACTGACACTTTCCAGAATTCAAAGTCAAACATGTAATAATCAAACGATAAAATGATTGTCATTAAAACATGTTTACTGATAAGAAAAGAATACGATCACGTGTTCCTAGAGGACAGTGGAGTCGTGTGGTTCCATGTGTGATCCAGCTCAGCATCAGCGACCCTGCAGATGCAGCCTCATCCACCCGAGGGAACAGCTTGTTTACAAAAGCACTGTCTCTGTGTGCCTTTGGTGCTGTTACGCCGAGATTCGATTTTTTTTTTTTTTTTATTGTTCAAAGAAGTCTGTTATTGCCATCAGGGTTTATATCTCATCACAGAAAGACATCAAAGGGAGATGAAGCATTCTTGCGATTCTTTAGAGGATGCCTGCTTGGGGAAAGCAGCTCCATCTCTTGGGTAAGAGGGACTCCTGAAGTTCCCCTTCCTCTACAGTATACAGGCCAGTATTTTTTCTTTGTCTGTTTGGGATTCCTTTCGTCTGATTTTCTTTTGTGCTGAAGCAGGGGATGAGCGATTTAAAAATTAAATCCGAAAGTAGCCACAGGATTGTAGGGCGATGTGACAGCTGCATATCACATTGTCTAAAATTATCCATTTTCTGATGGTGACGTCGATGTGAACAGAAACTGTTGCTTCTGAGTGCAGAGTACAGTGGAAATAAGGGAGCTACTCATGGATGGAAAACACTCTAAACAGTAGTGGAGATGAAAGGTCAGAATCGTGGCATTGTTTGGCAGTCATTCTACCACTTTTGTCTAGACTGAAATATCTATGTCTATTGGAGAATTTGTCATGAAATTTTACACAATCATGTTCCTTCAGAGGATCTATCACCTGTTCCTCTAGCTCCACCAGCAGGTTGACATTTTTAGCTACTGAAAAACCTAATGGCTCCATCATCAGTTCAAAATTTCACGTTCTCCAAAACTAAAGACCTTCCCATCAGCCTCAGCTGTAGTTTGTGTTTATTGCTTAATAGCAAACATCAGCATGCTACTGTTTACATTGTGTGCATGTTAACCAGCTGATGGTGGATGGTGAAGTGAAGTGTGCTGCTGTGCCTAATACAGCCATCCTCATTTCCATTGCATGGTAGGATTCGACTTGACTTGTTTGAAACTGTTCTTTTTTTGGATTTCCATTGGCAAAAGTTGTGAATACCTGGTACCTGGTATCAACTCCTGGTATGATTTCTGTACACATTCATGTCCCATTAATGCATGTTGCTAACTTAGCTTCTTCCCAAGAGTTTTTCTGCTTTCTTGTCTCGCAGGTTCTCATGGATCATGGCTATGCCTAGATCAGCAATTGGTTGCTGCCATGATCCTGATGATGTCCATTACAAATACTATTATTATTACAAGATTACTACTTTTAGTATTTCTATGAAAGTTTATAGTTATAATTAACAGACGACTGCCCACCAATGGGCTTGGTTCTGCTTAAGGTTTCTGCCTGTTAAAAAAAAGTTTTTCCTCACCACCGTTGCCAAGTGCTTGTTCATTGTGGGGATTAATGATCTCTGTAAATAATATTATAAAGAGTACGGTCTAGACCTGCTCTATATGGAAAGTGTCATCAGATAATGTATGTTATGATTTGGTGCTATATAAATGAAATTGAAATTGAAGTGAATCTCCCAAGCAAGCTGAGCCGATACTAAAAGGTGAAGTCAAACCACTGATCGGCCAGAGAGAAATGCCACCAGTGCAACACAGAGCAAGCATTCATTTCTCATTTTTTCCAGCTTTCAGTCGTTTGTCTTCCTGCTTTCATTTTTTTTTTGAAGTTTGCTGTGACAAACTGCCACAATACAGAGAATCAGCAATGGCATTCCTTCGATATCCTCCATTGTTCCTGATTGTGTCACGTTGAAAATGATGCTAGAGTAGTTTCACACAGAGTAGCATCAACTAAGAATCCCACCTATACTTTCATACTGAGATGGTACTGTCTGCAGTGTTAAATTAAACTGCGAAAACTACCTGATACCAGTTGAGTTAGTTGAGTCACAAATTGCTTATGTGGACAGGCACCGTGTTTGAATTGCAGTCCCAACCCAAAAAAAAGCCTTAAGTCCTCTGATCTAATGGGCAGATTGCAATGAAATTTACTGAGCACATTCATTGTCAGTGTCTAATTAACACTGCTGCCTCTGGGGACTGTTAGGAAGGCTTTAGGCTGCTTATCACTAGAAATTAGTATCTGGATTTCTTAAGACTGAGGCTGATTCCTATGAGTGTTGTGGAGGTGCTTTTTCTTTTTTTTACTTTGCAGCTCATCAGTATTTTATTCTATTGTATTTTTATTGTATTAAAATATACCGGACAACTATGACATTTCCCTTTGGGGATGAATAAAGTCATCTATCTATCTATCTATCTATCTATCTATCTATCTATCTATCTATCTATCTATCTATCTATCTATCTATCTATCTATCTATCTATCTATCTATCTATCTATCTATCTATCTATCTATCTATCTGGAGGATCAAATCTTTTTCAGCCATGTCCATGTTAGCTCTACCTCTCTTTTAATCATTTTGCATTTTCTATGTGTACATCACAATGGGGTAAACACCTTAGGAAAGCATTATGCAAACATACCACAGACTGGAAGATCAATAGACAAGCGTGAAAGAGAACAGAGGGCTTAAGAGAGAGAGGGGAGCAATCAAACTCTGATTTGGACACAGACAAGTGAAGTCAGCGTGACACCTGACTGAATAACATGAATTACAATACAAATTTTAATCTTGGTTATTTTCACCGACATCCGTGTTCAATTCTGCTGCTGTTCATCCAATGTGTGGCCATAAATTAAATCCTTTATCTTTTGTGACAACTCATTTGAACATGACCTCATTCTTGACTCAATGAATGTTGTCTTTGTCTTGCTAATGCCTGTGGTAATCAAGCACTGAAAATAGAAGTGCATTTGCTCTAACGAGGACAGCATCCATTTGTGCGTGTTGTATAAAGGTTACTTGAATCAGATGCTTCTTGTGGTGCCTATCTCTTTCAGAAAGCAACATACAGACAGAGACAGGAAGTCAATGATGATGCCGGTAGTGAATAATCACATCTGGGCTTAAACTATTTGTCTACTGTTGTTGCTGTTGGCAATATCACAGTTCTAGACATTTACAGTCTACACGATTCCTTGTGGGGATGAGCGTTTGCTTTCTCTAGCATTAACAAATAGTAGGAGGTGAGGTATCAGATTAGTGATGCCCTCAGGCAGCCAAAACACACATTAATCCTGTAATGACCCGCTATGCTGAAGTGAACACCATTATTTTTCAGATGACACGAAGGAAAAGTTGGCAAAGTGTCTGCTTATTCAATCAAACTGGTGGAAATCTGAAATCTCACCCCACGATATCACAACTTGGGATGCAGAGATCTGCAGATTTGACTTGAGATTCACATCAAATCACACTTGGAAACAACCTTTCCACTCTCAACTTCACAGCAGGGCTGGCAGCTAACCAAGACGTACTAGCAAGATTAAAATAAATAGCACTTTCACTGATTGGCCACTTAAAAAATTCCTTCCAACAAGTCAACAATTAGTATGACCACAATTGTATTAAGAACGCAATGGTTTAATAATCTAAACAACATCACAACAGCAAACTGGGGTGGATGGATTGATCAAACAAATACAGTACCTTGACCTAACCACTATTTAAATTAAGTAATGGATTCATCTAGATGGAGTTTATTTAAGTGCATTCATGAAACTGGACTGTCCTGATGTTTGCTTGTAAAGACAGTTTCAAGGTGTTGAACTTTAATCATTCATGTAGAACACAGCGGGTGCCGATGCTTATTTCAGAATGTCCATCTTAATATGTCTCATGTTCACACCGTTCACACTATTCTCATATTACCTTTTGCCCTTGCTTCAATACCACTTTGTTGGATAGTATTGAAATGCTGAAGGTCACTCAAAGACATTTTTGCAGGTATTCTTTGATAGAAACTGAGGGACTCTGAGGGGAAACTCTGGAGGTTAAACTTGCTGTTAACAGCGTAAGACTCTGACCTTAAAGGGGTGCAAAAGGCCCCATTCAGCTGGCAGCTCAAATATCAAACTGCAGAGAGCTATTTGCACAAAGATTTTTTTTTTTTTGCAAAACCACAGCTTTTCAAAATAGTCATCGGTAAAGAAGTCTGAAGGTTCTCAGTTGTCGAGGTCATCTTTATTTTTTGAAAGAGAGGTGAAATGTATTAATGGACCTTCAGCTAAGTCCAGTTGCTCCAGATTCTTGGATAGATTTCACAAGCAGTAATTAACCCTATGTTAGACGAGCGGTCATTGAAGGGAAAATTTGCCACATTTTATGTCGTTGTCCAATCAATGTTGATGTACTGAAGCAATACACTCCTCAGTGGGTGCTATAGTAACAGAAAAATATCTGCTTTATCTGTTTGTCGGTGCTGTCAGTTGACACGCACGGTGATGTCGTAGGTGTCAAGGAAGAACAATGGGGTATTTCAGCCTAGAAATAACAATAACAAATTGCAGGAATTCATTTGCTTGGCAGTGTTTAACTTTTGATTAGTATCCAGCAGCTATTCTCAGAACATCTGAAGCCTGCACACAATGCATCCTGATAGGCATGTAGGCACTGCCAACACTACTCTGCAAGTACTCAGCTTTCTCAGTCAATATAGGACACAGAGGAATGTAGTGCTTCTTTTGACTGCATTTACTATCAACGCTGGATATCAACATGATCATGGAAATATGTTTCCTTAAGTTTGCAGAAGGCACCAAAACATAAATTGTATTGGGAAACCAGACAACATAGCCATGGTAAAACTATAAACAATGCTGCAGTACTGCATACAAGATTATGCTGATGAATGAAAACCAAAACTTACTGAGATTCTGCAGAAGAAGAGAAGAAGAGAGCGAGTGAGCTGATGAGACCTTCGAGGCTGAGGCTGCGCCACATGCTTTGTATTTGAAGGACGTTGATTGATCATCTGTTCATAGTTGTCTTTTAAAGGACCACTTTAGTGGCTGCAAAATGTAAGAAAAACATGAAAAACACTATCTAGAGCCAGTGTGCAGTTTGTCTATTCGGGGCTTCAGGGCTTCTCTTTAGCAGAGGCCTCTCAGTGTCTATAGAACAGAAACGTAATGATCATCTAATTTTCACACAAACACTAATGAAAACATAGTTATGAATATTACATTCCTTTTCTGCCACATACACTGTTAACCGTAAAGTTGGAATAATTGTGTTTTCAGACACATTCCTCCTTTTATTCCTATTTATACACATCAGGTTAATTGTGGTTTAATTTTCACTCTGATTGTTTGGAAGAGATTGATCAGTAAAGTTTTGAGGAGATACATTTTATCTATGAAGAATAAATCACACTGTCACAATCATTTCAGGAGACGAGGTAAAACTATTTTACTCCAACTTTATTGGCAACAGTGTATAAAGAGAGCCCACGAATCTCACACACTGGATCTTTAAATATCTAGCCTACCGGATGCACATGTATATTTATATTCAAGTTATTATGGATGTAACTGTGTGGTCCAATTATACCAGATGAAATATTTCAGGACGAGGACTAAATTCCGAAGTGGCAATTTTACTGATGCATCTGAGTTTTCCTAAAGGACAAAAACAACTTATCTGAAAAAGACTGTGAAAAAATGTGGCCATTTTAAAATCAGACAATGCCAGTGTGGTTTGTAGCACAGCACTTTCTGAGATGTTCTTCAGGGGATAATTATCGTGGTGATGCGAGAGAAGAATGTAATTGTAACTACAAACCCAGTTTTTATTTTTTTTTATTTTTTTATGTCTCAGCAAAAAGACAGCGTCGGTTATGATGAGGTGGTATGATTTGCCAGTGTCAGCTGGCTGTGGTGTACAATCCCCAGTTGGGAGCTTAGCCGCTCTCAATTAAATCCACAACCGAGCACTTTGATGGTGGAGGGCTACACTGTGAATTAGCCTCTGTGTGAAGCTTTTGTGTCTCTGCCACAGGCAGAGTGCACTCACACTGGCCTCTCTCCTGTCCTTAAGCAGAGGCAGAGGCAAAAATTCTAAGGAAAAGGCTGAAGTGTCACTGTATTTTATTATACATCTCTATAATAGAAGACTGGGCAATGTGTAAATAATGATATAGTGTTCCTTCATAAAGTTGTAATGCTTTCTGAAAAGTTCTCGTCAGCAAGTGTGTTTCAGAGCACACTGGTGAATTTTCTTAATTACGATTTTGGGGTCCCAGTGCACTCAACCAGCCAGATTTATTTTTACAGCTCAGCTAAAATAAATGTTGATTACTGAGAACGTTTAAACTATTTATGAAACAGTTGTAAACATCTGGTTTTATTGTCAGTCAGTCAGAAACAAAGAGAATAAAGAATGAATCAATGATCATCAACAACACAAACTCATTAGAGAAACTAAGGACAACATCTAAATAGACCAAAATGCAATGCAGGCCACCTGCTTTAATGAGTGTAGAAACGGTCTGACTGCACTCCAGAGACAATAGCCTACATCTTTTCACTGCCATGTTTTAAGGAGGATAATCCAGGGCTCCTTTAACAACTCGGTTGCTGTGTTCACAAAACATCCTCACACTAAAAATAGCCTCTAACTGGCCAAGTCAGGAGAAACCTCTAAAAGTATAACATGTCAGTCCTAACTTTAAGACCCAGTGGACTAGGTCTTTCACAAAGCATCTCAACACTAAACCTGCTCCTATTTGAGAAGTTGTAGGTTAGTCAGTGGCTGGTACAGTAATTAAAATCTTTATAGAGCTTTTAAAAAGACACTGACTCAATCACTATTTTGACAGTGAAGGGATAATTAGTTAAATGGTTTATTACTTTTCATGATATCATTGCCAACTAAAATCAACAAATCAAGCTTATTTTATGGTCTTTACTGGATGGCACATCTATCTATTTATACATCTGTTTATGGATCCCTTTATCTACTAGCTAGCTATCTGATTCAATGATGTAGCTAGCTAGCAACATAATTTGTAACTGCCACGGTTAGAGCTAGCATTTTCAGATAAATGTCATTTTAAAAGAAAACGTCACAGACAGAAACCACCTCATCTGTGTTCAAGCAATACCAGGAGATATTTTGTACAAATGTGGAGCAGCATCGGTATAATTTGAATTTGACCAAAGGCTGTACATTGTTACTTTCAACCCAGACAGTCAGATGGCTAACACGACGGTTTAAAATGATTTTACTCCTGTTTTTATTAACATGTCTGACAGTGTTAATATTTTAATTAATATGTATGCAATTCCATGTCATTTTCAATTTGAATTTTGAATTTCATTTGATATTAATTATTATAAGTCATAAAACAAACAAAAGGACAAAAGATAAAATGATACAGGGATGGGAAAAAAAGCCAAATAATGCCTTGTTTCCATCGTGCATCCATACGCCACTACGAGCATTTCAGAACATTTTACCCACCAGATTTTGTGAACTTGCACAGATTTTTTTGTCTTGGTTTGTGTGCTTCTACCATGGATAAATGGGCTACTTAGTACAATTATTTCCCTTTTGTCTGCTTTTAAGATCCAGCAGCCGCAGCGCAGTTGGATTACACTGCAGCCATGCCAGGTGGATTCAAACAGCAAGGGGCAAAAGAAATGCTGGTTACTGTAGAGGGATGGAAGAGACGTCTGTTACTTTCATTCTGACGAATCCTTCTACAGCTACGTTTGTACTGCTTCTCCCCTATATTAATGAACATTGTATTTCCCATGTTAACCAGTCACAGTGAATAGCGCATAGCTTAGTTCTAACAGTAGTTTTAACAGCAGCCTGATACTTATTCTGCCATAGTATAATAGAGGTCCTGAATCACTGTTTGTTTTTCTCCTTTTCAACTCTTCCAATCAAAGTAGGACCACACACACACAGACACACACAGAGAGAGAGAGAGAGAGAGAGAGAGAGAGAGAGAGAGAGACATACACACTTAGCAGTTCCACAGGCTAAAACTGCAGCTATGACTTGTTCAGCTTTGTGATTTTCAGCCAAGGTCTTTCCATTCCCTCTCTCCCTGTAATGTAAGATGGTGGGAGCCCAAGTATGACAAAGAGTATATGTCTCTGTGTTTGACAGGGTGACCCAGTGGGCGAGGAAAAGCTTCTACAACTGGGGGAACGCATCTGGCCGACTTGGTATTATGACAAATCTCCCTCAAAATGAGAGTATGCTTGCAATATATTACAATGCTGGATAGCAGCCTCGTGGCCCAGAATGAATCCAGCAGCTGCGTCCACCCACCTCTTCCATTATCTGCTTGAGAAAATGATATTTTTTTTCTGAAGTGAATAGGTCATACAGTATGAATATGACTTTCAAGCAATCAGTGGATGGGATTATAAAAAAGCACATTCAGTTTTTAATAGAGGGACTGATCTGTAGCATAATTAGAGACCTTTTTTTTTTCTCCGCTTTTCTTCACACTTTTTTTTGTCACTGGGATGAATCATGATCCTGAACTATTGATGTAGGTCTACCTGTTGAAAATAAATGAAAATAATGTGCTGAACACCGTCCTCTAGCAAACATAACAACTTGCCGTTACCTGGGAACATCGAATCAAATACCTGAAAGTGAGTTTAAACCAATTTTGGTAAAAACTGACAACGGTGAAATTTTTTATCTGCGACTATCTGACTGCAAGTGAATAACAAACCTTGTAAAAGATCGTCTTTATTTGACAAAATACTCCACAAATTCTATTCAAGTCCAAGTCTGTCTTTTAAATGAAGGCGCAAAGCAATGCAGCTTTAAAACTAATCTCCAATCTAAACTCTAACATTGACGTGTCTATTTTTGTAACAAGCCTCTCCTCGTCCCTCATGATCACATTACTACAAACACTTGATTATTTGGTCTGCAGCAATTCTCAATGACGGATCGATCAGCCACCGGTCATATTTCCCTCCCAAAGCACAGGTACCCGAGAACTTCTAGTAGGGGGGAAAAAAACAATGCAGACGTGGATTTACCAAAATCAGCATGTGTGGTTAAAAAAAAAAAAAAGAAACACCTTGTCACACATTGTACCAGTCTCCCCCCTGAGAGATTACCAGGATGAAATCCCCTCGTTGGTGACTCACAGCTGAATATCTGTAGGAAATCAGCTGATTATTGTAAAAAATAAAGTGAAGACTGCTGATGTGTTGACAGTGGGTTCTGTTGTACAATTTGTAGATCGCTATAAATACGTCTTCAGTGACAGGCCTCAGTGTGACTGTGACATGGGATGATCACATGGATCATTAGGAACAAGTCAATTGTCAAGGATTCAGTCTTTTCTGATCTGATGCTTCTGCCAGCAGGACATCATTTGTCCATGCCAGAACTGTTACAAACATTTCAAATAAATCTGTTATTTGATCTGACAATGCAAACAGACAGAGAGAAACTAATAACCCACTTGGTAGAAATTAATTTTCCAGAGGCTAGCCTTCCCCCGTCCTTCCTGAAAGGCTTTGGATTGAAGGTTGAAATGACATTTGAAAATGCCTACAAATATTATTGACTCTTCACTTCCTGTACATTCATGTCTGACCCTGGTTTAGGCTTTGAAATTGATGCTTAAAAACCTCACACTGGTGCATAAAATGCACCTGAATGCAGGCAGTGAAGTATCTGACATTCAAAGTCTCACGGGGAGGACCCATACACCTCCAGCTTGATTTGTTTCTGCCGGGCATGAGGCTGCTGGCAAGGTGTCCCTTATTTTTTCACACTGAGGGTGGCAACCCTAGATTATGAGGAACACTGAGTACATGTGGACAGTATGGATTGTCGTACTGAATGAAGCTGCAGGCAAAGACTGCCTCTCACAGAGGAACTCATTCTGCTCAGGATTGGGTTGCACCGGCTATAGTATATCTAAATCCGTGATTTTGTAAATAAAATTCTTACTTTTAAATGTACTAACTTCAAGTTTGAGCGTACAGGATGTCTAAGCAAGTGAAGACCTTAGTCATGTGTAAATGTGTTGTTAGGAACCATCTGTTCACTATACAATCAAAAGCAACCATCTGAAACACCACAAGCTGTAACATCATTTCAAGTTTTCACAGGGGCCAAGCAATATATGAAATCTAACAGATGATCCTGTGTAGGCGTTTCCTTGTATATCCATACATTGAGAATGTATGTGTGAGAGTCATTCATGCAGTTTGAAATGAGTGTGCGTGTTTACAGAACTTATAAAAGACTTGTTATTAGCTGATGTTTTTGGGGTTTTTCCAGTTGCAGTGCAATACCACTGTTTGTATGTGCAGCTGTACATGTGTATTTGTTATGATCACCTTCATTATTTTGTCTCTGTCTGCTGTTGAGCCCTGGTTACATTGTCCACTTGCCCAGCACTGGTTCTGGAACGACACCAGCTCCGCTCCCCATCAGAATTGCTCCGTGCCCCAGGCCTGAAAGCCTCCTCTTCCCGGTGGTACAAATACTGACACAGTCGAGGCAGCTCGGCTAACACACTGAGCTAACATTAGCTAACAGCGGCAACAGTTGGCAGCAGTTTACTGTCCATCAGAAAACTTTAAATCACAGATAGTTGTTGTGGATCAAGGAGGGAAAACCAGAAAACATATATTATTATTATATTATATTTTTATTCTCCATAAAATATGATCCAGTTTCACCAAAATCAGTGAAATAGTTGACTGTCTGACGTGCATGCTGAACAGACGTATCGGTCACAGAGTGGAAATGACACCATTTACCTGATTACACGTCAGTGTAGCATCAAAATAATTTAAAATCTTTTCAAAGCTTCACAATGTTGCTTTAACATACAGAATTCCAAGCTCAGCTCCAGTCTGAAAGTCAACCAAACATCTTCCTTTAAACAGATCGATTAGTAGTTATTGCTAGTTTTGTCAGTTTGCTCAGTTACACCTGACACTCATTATCATACATTTGTAGTAAAACTCACCTCTACGTTTGAACTAGTTTTAAATTGATGACGTGTAAACCTCCATTTAAAAACCTGTGTTCTAACTAAGTTTGAAATAACAAACAGCTGGCAGAGGGGACTAGACAGTACAACAAAAAAGATGACGAAGTCTTCTTCTGCGTTGTTACTTTTGTCTCTGGTTCCAGTTTATGGGTACTTATGTTATGCTGTAATGTTATGTTTTGTATTCAGCGCTGGCAGATTAGGATGGCAGCACGGTAATTTCCATCACTTTATGGAAGAGGAAATTGAACCTTGTACCTTGTCTGGACTTTTTAAAAATTTTCTAAGCATCAAGGTTTTTTTCTTTCCCCGGCTAAAATTAGGAACTCGCAGGAGGTATTTATTCTACTGTGATAGGATTTATTCAGCCTTTTAGTCTGCAAAATAACTGATCTTATCTCGCAGCCTGTTAAAACCATTCGCTGCCGCTTATGAGATATGGAGGTGGTGCATGTATCTGAGACTGCTACAACTCTAGGCCAAAGAAGCGGAAAATATTTTTTAAATGGCAGATATTGTTTTTTTTTCCCTCCTTCATATTAGCCAGATTCATCACGCATAACTCCTTTGTCACAATTTTGCATGTATCAAGTACTTTTCTATAAACGGTAAAGAGTATAAATACAAATTGTCAATCAAAGCAGACAAAAAAAAAAAATTAAAAACTTGCAGCATGATAACTGGTTGTGAAGAAATTTTGCTGAAGACAGCCACTGATGAGTGACAGTGAGATTTGAATAGAAGGTACTTGTGAACAAAGGATGGAAAACATCGTTACACCAAGAATATCTGCGCCATCAAAATAAGAGCCAGGTGTACTCTGGGTCCATTTTATTATCCGTTTTGTAAATGCACTGCAGTCATTATGTGTATTAGACTGTAAATGTGCTGTGTGCATTTTTACTGGATGAAAGACAATGAGACAATAACTCTAACTTCCTGCTTAGTGAACAGAGAGAAGCACAGATGCAGCACATTTGTAGATTACTGAATATATGAAATGATTTCTTTCACTTTCACAAGCCCACAGTGCAATGTTATGAAAAGCCCAAACCCAGTTACTGCAGTAAAGAACCTTCCAAATGTGATTCTTGTGGCGGTGAAGTGCTGCTTTAGTTGCTTCTGCCATGTTATCTTGATTTAGTATTTATTATCCAAAATGATAATAATTTTTTAGATTATAGCATTTTTGCTTTTTTATTGCTGCCCTGGTATCGAACGCAGTTGTTTCCACTGTGGAGATCAGGACCTCCCTCAAGGAGCTGAGGAGACGTGACATGATTCAAAGGATTGTGAAGAACAAAGATATCACACTGCAGCAGAAAAGTGATCTAATCTCTGCTTTTTCTTTTGAAATAATGGCATGGCACTCAGCGCTTCTAATAGTATTCAGATGAAACTATCGGATTTAACACACGCAGCCTGTCACAACGTGTTGACATTCATTTATTTGGATTTAACATTTAGAACCGCTGATCTAATGCACGCTCAGCTGATGGAGGATTGTTTTTTTTTGTTTTTTTTGTTTTTTTTGTTTGTTTTTTTACTTCCTTTAATTATTATTCTTGTTATGTTCCATACTGACTTCTACCTTTTGTCTCTGTGTGATTGCTTGATTAGTCACTTTTCTCTAAAGTTGCCTTTGTGACTGCAGAGCAAGTCTTGACTTAATTTGTTTTTCAAACACTACCAGAGGCCATTTACTGCTACCCGTGCTTTGATAATTCACATTTTCTTCACAAGGGAACAAAGTCAAGGAGTTTTGTCGGGTTCTAACAGAGGAAGGGGAAAAGCAACTTTTTGTACAAGTTCAAATGTGATTTTTATAATGAGTTAAACTAGGTTTTATGTAGGAAAGAGACTGTTCTAACCACTGGACAGTGGACTCTAGTCAGTAATTATGACTATTTCCACAGTTCCCATTTGGGCCTCTTTCTTTCTTGGAAAGTTAAAGGAGTAAAAAGAGTCAAAAGAAAGCACATCAGAGCTTAATTGACTTTTCAGTGGAAAGAAAAGCTATGAGAGAGCAATAAAGCAGGGAAGGAACTGAAGGGCAATGAAGCAAGAAACATTAGCTTTGAAAACGAGCTCCATAATCCATGAAATTAAAATGAAGTGGCTGACCATGCCAGTCGGCCATTTCCGTCTTCTATTGTAGCACTGCTCATGTTCAGCTCCTTGCAGCGACATGCTCCTCTGATCTGTTCATGATTCTCCAGAGCTCAATACAGGAGGAATTTAGGAACGTTTATTTCAACCAGTACAGCTGTAGGCTATTTGAATATGAGAACTATGTTTATATTACGTGGACACAAAGGCCCACATAAAGATGCAGAAAAAAGATTTGAATCACTCAAAGTAAGTCAAATTCCCCCTCTGACGCTGCAATTGCAGGGCTTTTTTGTCCACTTGGCAGCTGTGAAATGGTGTTGCTAAGGCTATCTGGGGGAGCAAAGTATAGGCTTCCCTTTTTTTGGGGCTCACAGATCACCTGAATCTGTGACACCTTTCTGATTGCAGCTTTGTCAGGACCCTCTATCTGGCACAAAAACTACTGAGTGAATCGTCCTCTGATGCAGACACTGTGGAGAATTTAATTCGGGAAACACAGACACTGCAGAGAGTTTCACTCTTACAGATGATGGATGAGCGTGAGTTTTCAGATGCAGAGAACTCTCACATTTAGGCCCGAGCACTTCTGTTGATGGTGTCCTTGAGGGAAGCGTTCTCCTTCACAATCAGTGTCCAACTAACCAGAAAACAGGTCCAAAGTAAGTTACAATTACACTTCCCGGTTGTGATGAAATTCCCTTCCTGAATTCAAGGGCGGACTTTACCATTAGGCAAGTCAGGCCTGGGTTTCCCAGCTGGGTAACTAACAACACATCACTAATCTGTGTATGGCTCTGGCAGTATGTATCCTAGCATTAGCTAGTATGTTCCTTAAAATGCCAAGTGAAATGATCTAAAGTGTGTGTGCAGCAGGAGAGGGGAGTTGGGGGGGGTGGGGGAATCTGACAACGCACGGGAGACACTTTAAAGCAGAGGGATTAACCCTGCTCGACAGCTTGTGTTACCTCAAGTACATTAGCCTGCAGTGTGGCCGTCCCTGGCCCCGCCAATGTGGCGCATCGATATAAAACACTGGATATCTGACATATCATAATGACTCACCATTTATATCCATGATGGGGAGACCATGATGATGACAACAGCTGCCTTTCTTCAGGTTAGCAAATATGATCATATTTCTGCAAAGGAACTGCTGAAGTTTGTTAGCTAATTTTTTTATACTTCTACACATTGCACAGTATAGTTTGAAGTGTGAACAGTTAACATGGTGTTCAATTTTCAAGTTTAAATTTAAGAATAAAAAAATCTATCTTTTAATGCCTTTAATGTCGACAGTTATAGTGTGTTCTTTAGAAAAGAAAGAAAAAAAGTTCAGACACCGTTTAGTCAGAGATTTTAAAAGTATTGTTCTAGCAAAGGCATCAGAAAAAAAACAACCATATCCAACCCTAGCTACGGGGACCCGTAATACTACACTCTGATGTTTATATATGTTTAACAGTACACATTTAAAACTGTGTCCTCAAAATACTTTCTTACAAAGCTAATTCCAATCAAACAATGAAACGAAGGAATGAAATGAGTATCTTAGTTTTTCTAATTAACGAGAAAAATTCATGTGTGTAACTTTCAAGTATGTGGCTGCGGTTCAATCACTAACTATCTAATGCTATATGCTAAAATATGACATTACAGTACAAGTAGCAAAGCATCAAAGTCAGCAGACTGATACACTAAAATATCCATCTAAGTAAGCCTGTCATATAAAATCTAGGAGTGTAATAAATTGAACAAAGATGTGTTTTATTGCAAATGGGTTCATTGTAAAAAAAGACTAATGTGTTATTCCCTCTTTCAAATGTTGCATAATGTCGCTAGCATTAATTGCAACATTCTCAAAGGTCACCTGCTTTTTTTATTAATGTTAGTTACTTGACTCGACTACATGGCCGGAGTCAGCTGGAATTTGTTCTTACACTACAGCCTGGTAACAAGGCTCAGCTCTCAGTGTCAGCAGGCAGACAGACTGACAACATATTGCACAATAAATACAAATGCACGGTATTTCCAGGAAGCAGGGAGAGCTGTATTTTCAGAACAAGATGCATAAATGCAGGGGAACATTCGGCAGTTTCTCTGCTCCACTGACTCACTTGTTAGATGAACTGCTCAAACTTTCACTGATCCTAATTAAAGGGCCAAAGATAATGCAGGAAAAGAAACCCACATTCAAAGAAAGAGAGAAAGAAAAGGAGGAGCAACAAGTTTTCACATTCTTTATTTAAAGCTGTTTTAAACAAAATAAATAAATAAACATAACATTAACAATTGATCAAATGTGAAAAGATGAAGAGAGGGTTTTCACCCTCTGAGTAATTCCACTCAGCTCCACATTGTTTTGTTTTTTCTCTGACAGTTTAGCCTCTTGTAGCTCATTATATTGCTCAAATTGACTCTTTGGTTCAGTCTCACCACTTATTGGCAACATTTTTAGCCTCAGCAGGCAGCTGAGTTTTCAGCCAAAAACTTCCAAAAAGCCATTATATGCTACCTGGCCAGCACCAAACAGCACCCCATGTTAACAACTACTGAACACAGAGGAGACTTTAGCTGCCAAAGAGACACACAGACAATTCCCTCAGGAGTTGGTGGAGATTTGCATTCTCCAGGTGGACACAAGCAGAAGTCCAAGTTAATGCTATTGTTACCCTGAGTCTGCTTGATGTTTAAATAATAACAACAACAACAACAACAACAACAATAATAATAATAATAATAATAATAATAATAATAATAATAAAAAAGAAGATCAACTTTATTGAGCCCTCAATGGGGAAATTATTTGACATATATTACATATATAAGCTCAAAATACAACCACACACACAAACATACATACTTATGTGACTTACAGTATAGACAAACAAATGTACAGGAGGTGACTGGCACCTCTCCAGCTACCAGTCCATGCTCCATACTGTGATCCCTGCTGGACATGCATAAGTCACCCTCTGGTTCCCAAACCAAGAACCTATGGAATGAACACTTTAGCCATATTAACTTCATGAGGTGATAATATGGGAACTTTACAGCCTATTTAGATGCTCTACAGTGGCACTAATAGATAACAAATACAGGTTTCATTAAAAGTGCTAATTTTACAATTTGACAAATGTAATAATTTAATACTCTTACAAGTAAACGTATAACTTTACTACTACTATTGCAGTAACTGGGGGGGCATTATTTAGGGTAACATGTTTGGGTCCTTCAGGAAAAAAAAGAGTTGAGTTTAGTTAGTTGTGTTAATTTTATGAGTAGACTTCCAGAAAAATGTCTCTGAAACATAAAAAAACAGCTCATTTTTCTATGTTCAGCTGATCTGCTGAATAATACAATAGACTGGACTTAATGTATGCAGACCTTGGTTTTCCAAAGCAGGAGGCCTCCCCAGAGGGGCTCCAAACCATTTCAGGTGAGGCTCAGTGAATGGAAGTGGAAAGGAAAATATTGCTTTAGTCATAATTGAACACCAGGAGACCAGATTGAAATGCCTTAATGTATGTATTGGCTACAATACATACACGAGCTTAAGAGCTAGGTCAGAGATACTGTAGTTTTGGATAATTTTACTGCATTTCCCATTTTCACTGTAGGTGTCATCTGAAGTGATGTCAAACAGCACTATTAGGCTATATTGGCTCAAATGTTGAACCCAGAATCTACAGATTTTTATGATGCCTTTTCTTCTGTATTTCCTACTATTATATTCAAATGTTAAACTAATGTTTAGCTCACCTTATAATATCTTGTCTAGGTGGTGTTAGCAATGATTTGTTTTTCTTCCGTTGTGGGTGCTATGTAGTATAATGATGTGGTTGTATACCGGGAAATGTCACAAATTTGACACACTCTCAGACCAAAACAAAATTCAACATTTACTTGGGGAATAAACTGACATTGGCAGGGAAGCAGCAATATGTGTCAGAGCCTGAGGGGAAACCAGTAGAACAACACATAAAACTGTGCCGAGCTTCTTCAAAATCTACCCCCTCTCCTTTTTTCCTCCCCTGTTTGTATCTCTTTCCATGGATCTCACCATGTAATACCCATCCTGAAACTATACTTTGTCTCATCATTATTCCTATACTGCAAGCTTTTTTGGTCGCTTTATTTCAAGAATGTGAAATTAAATTGACAACTTGTAAACATATTTAATCAAAACTGAAACATTTACATTTTTACAAAAGCCACCAACCGTCCATGTGAGAGCAAAGACATGACCATTACTGTGACAATGGATGCTGGACCATTACCAAGCTCATCTTCCCAAAGCAAGAAGATGGAGACAAGTTCCCTCAACCAGATGGTCATGAGGCTCAGCCCTCAGTCTCACAGCAAGAAAGGAAAAAGAAAAGTGCAGCAGCCTCTGGGCATCCACAAAAGCACAAAGTAAACTTTAAATGCTGTTTAACGCTGAACAGACAATGCAGAGATTATCTGGGCACTGTGAGCAATCAGAAGCTGAGAAAGACATTAATCAAGTGGGACTGAGGGACCACACAAGTGACCACAAATTGGCTATTGAGACTGGTTGTCACAGAAAAACCTGGCAACTCAGAGAAAACAGACTCAGAATCTGTTCCGCCGACAACGAAATGCAGAGACAGAGCAACACATACCAAGAATGTGTCACTCTCTCAGACCAAAAGAAAGTCAGTACTAAGGGCTGAAAACTGACCATGCTTGTATGGCAGCGAATCAGCAAAAAGCAGCACATGAAGCTGTTATGAGCTCCTTCTATATCTGCTTCTTTTTTCGATATTTAATATCTACATATGATACGCATTTTTTGTATACCATTTGAATGATCTGTTGCACCAATTTATTATTCTTTTAATAGCAGCAGTGCACTTGTATGATGTGTTATAAGCTACAAACCGTGTTACTTAAAGGTTTTTACCAAGTGGCAACCTCTGTGGTTGTGAAATAAATCCTAAAAACTGCAGTTCCTTGAATGTCCACTTGAGACTGGCAACAGAATGAGTCAGTCTCCATAAGTCCCCATGTTAAAATGTCCAACTTCAGAAATAAACATGTTTACAGCCTGGTACAAAAAATACTTTTGGTCTCTATAGCTAATTTTCCCAGTTGACAATTGTACAGAGGGTGATTTTCTCTTCATATTTATTTTATTATTTTTTTTTCATATTTATACTGCCTATGCTTTTCACCCATGCTAACGGCATAGCTCAATGGATATCTCATCTGTAGACCACTTTGGTCCACTTAAATGTTGACGTCAACACCACATTCACCACACATTTAAGGGTAAACCAACTACTGTAGTTTACAGCTTGGAATTAAAACAATAATTCTCATTTCTCTCTCTCCCTCTCTCTCTTTTTTGAATAACTCTTGTAGACTGTGGAACAAATTATCCCTGAGAGAAAATACCGCCTGTGCTAATTCAAAACGAGACACAGACCAACGTCGAATGCTTCAAGTCAGTCATCCATGGCAAACTCAATTATAAAATGTTATTTATTTATTTCACTTTTCCACGTGGTGTTTTGAAAAAAAGACTGTAGTCCACCAAAACAGCAATGAAAACCAAGGTCAGGCGGTCATCACAGGGGAACCAGACAAACAACACTGTAAGAACTCACAATGGCAGCAGATGAATAGCCACACTGCATGGTATTCAATTCAATTAGAAAGTTACTTCGTGCCTTACAGAATGCAGCTGTGAGTGTTCTAAACCAGTAGAAAGAAAAAGCTAAATAAAATTCATGGGGAGAAAAAAAAAAAACAAAACAAAAAAAAAATCTGAAAGTAGGTTGTCATCACACGGACGCTTTAATAGGGTCCCATGGTGATTGTGCCCCCACTCATAAAATCCAATATTGCTGTAGACTCTTGTTCATACATTGGTTCTGTTTCTAATTATGGCCATGCTAATAAAAACTCATTTGAATTTCAGACAGAGAGTTCGGGTAGATTTTCTGCTCTTTGCACAAAACATCCAATCAGATGCTTTACACTGATTCGTCCTCTGCCACACAAACAATATTGACCAGACTAAAGGATTGTAGTGAGGATGAATTCGTTGGCAACCAGCCAGAACACTCCAAGCTTCAACCACAGGCTGCTATTTTACGCACACACACGCACACACATAATTCCCCCTGTGGGTCTCTGTTGTTGTTCTGCCTCTTTATGGACATGGCAATGCTCTTATTCTGACAATAAAGACTGAGACTGAAAGAGAGAGAGACAGAAAGAGAGAGAGAGAGACAGAGGGAGGGAGGTGGGCTGTGCCTCGCAGAGAGAGAGAGAGAGAGAGAGAGAGAGAGAGAGAGTCGTCGTGGGAGCGGTTTGCTCCTCCACATCAGACTCCTTCTAACCCTCCGTGCTGGAGGAGCGAGGAGGAACCTCTCCTCTGTGTTTATTTTCCACCTCTCTGCGGACACACGGATAATACCACACCACGGCTGGGAAGATGGTTTTTCTGCTGCATATGGTTACCCTTTACACTCTGAGCGTCTTCAGCGGAGCGTCCGCCGCCACCCACTGTGAGTATTTTACCTATAAGCTCACCTGTAAACTGCTCCATCCTCTCCTCTCCTCTCCTCTCCTCTCCTCTCCTCTCCAAGTTCTTTTCCCTTTACGCCCGGCTGGTAGCCTACCTTTGTCCTCCCGCTATTGCAGAGGGAGCATCTTGATATTTAAGACGTGCTGCTGTTGTTGTTGCTCATGTGAAGTCCACTTTGAAGAGTGGTCTACTTCTAGACGGTGCCCTTTGTGTCAGCAACATGCAGATCATGAACAAGTAGTTTGACGCGTCCTCGCAGCATGTTTCCGTTGAGCAGAGCGGACTCTGTGCGCGATGAAGGTCAAGCTAACAGGTCCATTTCTTTTCATTCACAAGTGTGTGTGTGTGTGTGTGTGTGTGTGTGTGTGTGTATGCATCCTTGGGTTACTCAGTATATCGGCTCCACACAGACTCCATGTGAGATTTTTAAAGAGTCGCTGTTTCGGACGTGTTTTGCTGATGTGTGTTGGAGAAACACAAAGTGCTGACTGGTCATAGCTGGACTGATGTTATTGTTGCTCCACTCCTCGGTGAAAATACACTTTAGACAGATCGCTTCTCCCCAAGGCTTGTCATTTTGAATCAGAGGCTGGAGAGCTGGAGCTTTGTATCTAGTTGCACGGATGCTTCCGAAATATGTGTGCAGATTTGTAGGAGAACAGTTTGGATGAAACATCCATCATTTATGTCATTTCTCAAGCATGAAACGACAAAAGTTCAGACTGACAGATGTGAAATGTTCTGCTTTCTTTGCTCTGTGAAGTACAGACATGATTGGATTTTGAATATTGCTGATTGGAGAAGAGGTGGTACATAAAGTTTAATCAATGAATCAAGAAAAGCAGACTAATTCAGAATGAAAATAATAACTGTGGTCATGGTGCTAACATTATCTTGTGCATATCATACACATGTACTGTGTGTGTGAGTGTTTGTTTTACTAATTTCTCTCTTAAAAATCTGCAGTGATCCTAACAAGCAGACCTCACATCCAGGTTTACACTCTTCACAGCCAAACTAAAGCCAAATCCTACAGACTGTAAAAAGTGCATCTTCTGGTACACACAGACACCTAGTTCTGGTGTTTGATATATTCTGTATATAAAGAAAGAAATGATGTAAAATAGCTTGAGTCAACTCTTTGTTCTGGGTTACTCACAGGTCAGATCTCCATCAGGTTTCTTGTGGATCTACTTTGTGGATTGTGGAAAAGTACTGATTTAGACATTCATGCTCCTCAGAGGATTAACCTTTCCAGTTTGGACTCTCTGGCTTAACTTTTCAGGCTAAACTGTTGATTTTGCACACAATAATATAACATCTCATTATCTAAGATCCTAATTTTACGGTCATACTATGTTTTTTTGGCAAGCTTGCATGGTCCTAAGGGATAAATGTATGATTTTTAATAACCCCATAACTAATCCCTGTATCTGCACCCTTAGGATTTTCAGTTCTCGCCCTAGAACCATGAATAACAAAGTCATCAGCCTAGTGCTCATGTCACACAACAATGCAATGTAAAAATCATGTTTAAATCATGTTAAAATGTAAAAAGTGATTCTACCGCAGGCGTGACGTCATTTGATCTTTTTGTTTGCTCTCTGAGGGCGACGGTTACACCAGGCCTCTGTTGGGGTTTAAGCAGTTTATGTTAGGTGAGGAGCTCAGCTAAACCAAGCTGCATTACTCATTTATGACAGACCTGTGCTTCTCAAATGTGTGCAGTGATCGGCTCTGACAGACTGCGCCGAGATGAAATGGTGAGATGCTCCTCGAGGTCAGAGAGCTGCCTTCGTATTTACCGCTGAGAAACAAAAGGAGGGGAGCAGAGACGTGTCATGGCTGCTTTGTTTGTCAGGTGGCAGCCACTTCCTCTCACTACACCCTCGACACTTTCTCTGGTTTTTCAAAGAGAGAATGGCAAGTACGTCACTGAACATGTCAGCGTCAGAGCTGTCTTTGATTAGCAAGAGTTAATTGATACTGTATTGACGTGACCTTTTACACTAATGGCCAAATGACTGGCAACAGAGGAGTGATTCATAAATGTGTTGGAATAACGATATTTTCCCCAGATTACAACTTCATTAACTGCAAATAGAAATCTATCTTGACTACAGGAAAGCTTAAGGTGCTCTCTAGAAATGATTTCTATTATAGTAAAACTGTGAAAAGTCGTCAGACGGAAGTCTTAAAATACAATGTTTGTCTTCAGTTCTGTGCACGATTCCCCCAATGACTCTTTTTCTTAGCCTCTTTTTAGGCTCTTTAGCTATAGTGCTTTTATTTGAACAAATACGATGGCCATATATTCACATATAAATGGAATATATAAATAATTATAATGCATTGATTAACAATTTAAGAATCAATAATATTACACCCACAGTAAAGCTCAGTTAATAAATGTGATATTTTTGTGGTTGGCTTCCTTTGTACCAGTTTTGTCTGCTGCTTTTAGTGACTAGATTAGTCAGGGATTTAGCTTGGCGCTGTGCTGGAGGCTGAAGGCTGCCTCCCTAAAAATAGGAAGAAAAACTTTCGCCCAACTCACTAGCCATTGATAAGTCTACATCAGGTTTTGCTTAATTGATGAATGAGAAGACAAAAAGGTGACTTAAAATCTTTAGTTTTATCCAGCAAACTGTCAAAAACAAAAATAAACGCTTCATTTTCTATAAAGTAAGAGCATAACAATCAAATCCTCATGCTGGAGAAGCTGCAACCTGCAGATGGCATTTTAATTTGAAAAATGACTCAATTAATTCATCTTAAGCTCTTTTGATCATCAATTAATCATTTAGTGATCCATCGACTAATTGTTTCAGTGCTAATTAGGTATTTGTAACTTCAGCCTGTCCACATTTATCAACACAGAGGTGATTGTCACATCATGTTTGGCATTGCTGATAAGAATAATCACATAATCTGCTTCAGCGAACATGTCTCCTTTCTGTACGCAGCCGGTGTTGGGATTCTTTTGAGGGAACGCTTCCTGCTATTAGTGGAAACATTTGCTTTCTGCTGGAAGAAGCGACGGCTTTCATTACCACATGAGATGACACTCCTCACCACAGGTCTGTGGGAGGAATATACGCTCTCAGTGATTCCCTCACAGCAGGTGGAGACCGCTGCAGCACGCATCCATCTTTAATAAGCTAGAATCGGTTTCCGATGTGGCGAAGAACCACACACGCATATTAACTTGAAATTTCATGCTTCAAGTTCGCTCAGCGAGCAGATACTTCACCACTAATTATTTCCCATCTGAAGCACGGAGAACGTACTGGCGCGGAGTTTGTAGAAATGACGGCAAGCGTGCATGCGTGTGTGTGTGTGAGACGCACCTGCAGATGTACTTAGCTTATGAATGTGAAGCAGGCACTCAAGGAACACCTACTGCTGTACACATTCAAGGCCTGATGAATTTATCAAGAAGTAAATGAGGCAGAACACTGCAGTGTGACAGTGCAGGCACTTTTCTTCATGTATACTATCGTAGATATCTTCTTAGACAAAACCAACTGAGAGACCGGCTTCACAGTGAAATACACAATAACTGACATGACATCGCATGACATTTGAATCAGTATACAGAAATATATGGTATGATTATGTGATGAGGATTACTCTGATCCCACAGGGATGGGAAGTGCTCGCACAAAACCCATTCTTATTGGAACTTATAAGTTTTATCTTTTTAATGTCATATTTTATTTTTTACAGTCAGTTTATCTAAACTAATCTGAACTAACGCGTTTACTTTTGAAATTAACCCCACCAAAACACAATAAAACAGGAATATAAGCAGCATTTTTGACCGGTAGAAATCTAAACTATCTATAGCAGTTACCATAAAAAAAAGCCTTGAATCTTCATGGGTGATAATCAGTTTTACCTGCTACGTTCCTTCTGTCATATGTTTTGTTTGATTTTGGACAGATTACTTGTATAAAAAAACATCTTAAAAAAATATAAAAAAGCAAAAAACAAAACAAAACAAAAAAAAAAAGATTATGCTTCCATCCTGACCGGTCTTCATCACAATGAGTTGATTTTCAAAGCTGGAGTTGAAGACAGAGCAGCACTACAGAGGGCTGCGTGTTTATTCGGTTAAACTGAGTAAATACAGCATGTCAAAGCTCTCTGCGTGATCCCTGACTGACTGCAGCTCTGCAGAGACATGAAATCAAGAGACTTCTACAGCTTTTATTTCATCTTTTTCAAAGCATTTTGTGTCTTATGATACATATCAAATGATTCGGCTGTGTGATCTGGAGTCTGCATCCTCACGCTGTTGTTTCAGGTTCATATTTGAATGCATGAAATGGCGTTGAACTAATTCACGTCTACACTACAGTCAGCGTGGCATATG
Source organism: Miichthys miiuy (assembly GCA_036365135.1). Taxonomy (NCBI): domain Eukaryota; kingdom Metazoa; phylum Chordata; class Actinopteri; family Sciaenidae; genus Miichthys; species Miichthys miiuy. The sequence goes on from CM071612.1 coordinate 20,117,452, forward strand.
TATTTTTATACAATCATGATATATATATATGTGTGTGTTCAAACAATGCATGTTCTGGAGAATTATTTGAATGAATAAAATAGTCAGACATGAACTAACCCCAATAAACTCAAACACTGTGGGCTTTCCTCAGACAAAGTTTGAGTAAAGGTGTCCTCTCACCTCTGTTTAGTTTACTTGCTTAGCTGTGGTCAATTCCAGGATGTCTATTGGATCATATTTATGTTATTTGATTCCATAAACTCTTAACAGTTGAGCCGAGATAGCCTGACATTATTAGTTTCTGTCTCTGTAAAGGTGGAACAGTAAAACTTACTGTATCTCTGTATAAGCAAATCACACACGTTTAAGCTATTCTATGTGATCCGCTTTTGATTACTAATGTAATAACTTATGCAATTTTTTTTTTTTTTTCACTTCCATTAAGTGAGTCTCCCCTGAAGCTCTGGGGAAGCCCGCTTCCCACTTTGAAAATCTCTGCTGTAAATGAAATAGCTGTAAAATTAAAGTACTTATTCACTTGGATGCAAGAATCGTACAAAGTTCTAATGGCTCATTGATTTACAGCATTGTTTGCAATGGTCTAATTCATCCGGTGATTTTAAAAGGGTTAGATACAGTGTACTCAGTTCATTTTTATATCATGTCAGGATATTTATATTATATTGCCCACCTTTATTTAAGAAGAAGATCTTAAATGTTTACTGTCACAATTAAAGCTGATGGTACATGGAAGCTTTTACGCTATCGTCCTCTGCGGATTCAGCGGACAGAGCAAAATGCTTTTTGATTGCAATGAGAGAGAAGAAAATACAATGGACACATGATGTAAGACTATTTAGAGAAATAATTTCTGCCCACTCCCTCTGGAGCAGAAAAAAAAAATCTATTGTGATAAATGTGGCACCAGTGGAGGCCTTTCCATTTGCAGCTGTGTTGGTCACACAGTGACGCTGTGCCAACTCCCAGTCTACAGAATGCAATGAATATGCTTCAAATAGCTGTAGAGTCTGAAAGTTTCATCCTGTTTATTTCCAGTGTTACTGGCAGATGGTTTGAAAGGATTATCAACACCCACTTTCTGTTGACTGTGCCAATAAGATTGACGCAATAATCAGAAAGAGACGGCTTACAGTGATGAAAAATGACACAAAGAGCTGATTTTTTTTTTTTTAAACAGACTGAAATGAAAAACAAGTTGTTAAATTAAAAGTAAAAAAAAAATAATAAAAACCCAAGGCCGGCTCATACTTGCCTTGCCAGATTTAGCACAGTTTATTATGTTCTCTAATTACATTGGTATGATTACCTGTGAATTAGACACAGGCCTGCATGTGCCGCCTCTATGATTTGATATCGATTATGATGTATTCATGGGGAACTGTAACAAACACCTATTATCTGGAGGTGCTGGTTCACAGCATCGACGTGCAGAGTAAGAGAAAAGGAAGCAGGATGCAGTGTTTTATTACATTTCAGCAAAAAAACACGGAGAACACACATTTAAAATATGTGCAGCAGGATCTCTAGAAAACATTCAAACCGAATACCTTTAGTCCCGTTCATTTTCTGTTCACTCTTTAAACACTGGTCATGTTTAGGAGTGCAGACACCCTGGAATGCATAGAACAACAGATTTTGTCTTTTAATTTGGAAGACTTGTCACCATTTGTGGGTAACCAGCAGTCATAGAGTGCATTTTCCTGTGTTGTTGTGGCGTATTCAGAGCCTTATTCAGCCTGTACTGTAGCAGCAGCTTTGAAAACAGACAGACACAGGCATCATATCTTCAAATGTGTCTTTTCTTGAGTGGCTGCCCATGCACCACCACACTCATATACAAAAAGCTATGTAAAGCTATAAAACCAAGACTCTATCAACTTCTTGCACTGGTGTGAAACTCCCTGAGCCTCCATGAACCATACTTTTGAGACAAAACTGCTGCTTACAAAAGCCTCTTTATATATATATATATATATATATATATATATATACACACCACTCCATGGGAACTACTCTACTTTCCTCTTTCTCAATTCTCAACTGAATTCAGACCTCTAAATCAATATCGGTTCTTTTTACTCGAAAGAAAATTATGCTTTTATGGATATCTTTATACCCAAATGACATACAGATAGTTATGAGTTCAATTAAATTTCTTTTTAGCGTTTGGACTATATCAAAACAAACTGCTCACTTTTGGACAGAAGCATGGGTAAATTATGCAGTAAATTAAAGTAATTGTCAGACATTACCCCATGAAGTTATTACATAGCAGTTCTTCTGTTATTTCGCCCAATTACTTAAATTACAAATCACAAAGTTTATATATATATATATATATATATATATATATATATATATATATATATATATATATATATGTTACTACCTTTGTGATTGTAGTTTTTCTTCCATTTTACTCCTTTGTTAACAAGATATTATCCCATGATTGCCATGTCTTCATCAAACTGTTATGTAAACTGCCCCCAGCAATTGTACAGTAAATCAACACAAATCCTGTTTCACTACATTTCTGAATGAGGGTTGAATAATTAATGTTTGTCAAATGAGATGTGTATAATTACTAAAGCTGTCGATAGCCAAGTAAAGCATCCTGCAGGCTGCCTGTAAATGCTTATAGGTCCCTTTAGATTATATGCAGTGTTCAGAGAAATGAAGTGCTACAGTAAACCAGCCCGTGTTTCTCAATCATTTGTATTGACGCGTGCTTCCTTGAATTCAGCCAGCATTTGGGACTAATTGTCAGCCGATACCTCAGCTCTACTCAGGCTATCTCTGAGCAGAGGTCACTGAGCCCCAAAGCCTGTTAGTCCATGCAAGGCATCATATGAAGCTTTATCGATACCACACAGAGGTCTGAGGCCGCTCTGTTACCAGATACTATTGCTGTACCCTTTGATATTATTGACTCTGTGGTCTGTGTTGACTGAACTTATGCACCAACAGGCTGCCTTTGCTCTTGTGGGGTTTATCAGCTGCTACAACATAAGGTTTTAAGCCGCCTTACTCTGCCTCTGATTGGCTCGTACCAGTTGGGATATCAAGGAAAGCCAATCAGAGGCAGAGAATATAAATGCATATTCCTGTGGATGTAGGTTAAAAAGTCTCAGTCTTTACTAACTAAAAACAAAGGGTTCTGACCACAGGTAGGCAGTCAGAAACAAGCAAACAAATCCAGATGGTAGATGACAAGAACAGGGTCAGTAAACAGAAAAAAAAGAAAAGAAAAAAAACAACAACAACAACAACAACAAAAAAAAGCCCAGAATCCACCAGGCACAAGGGAAGAAACAAGGCTGGAACAGTAGACACAACTGGCACAGAGTGAGTGGAACACACACATTAAATACTCTAGTGAGGGGAGGATAACAAGACACAGGTGAAACCGATCAGGGCGGGGCAGACAAACAACCTGGTAGGAAACACACAAAGGCAGGAAGTGAAGTGAACTGAAATGAGAGGAGAGCTGAGTTTTAACAAAATAAAACAGGAAACACTGAATTTATTAAAAAAAACATCATTGTTATCGTAAGCAGGAAAGGATGCGTGAGAGTTTGGCTTGAACACACTCCACATATGAAGAGTAGCCGATTCGCTACTTTCTTGTTTTTAATAATCTCTTTCTGGCTGATTTGTTGTTGTCGCAATAATCACTAAAAGAGCATTATTAAATGACAACTATGATAAATGACTTCACTTATTTATCAAGCACAAAATGCAAACAGTCCTTGAACGTTGTGATTGAAGAAAAAAAATAGCTATTTGAAAACATCTAGGCAGGCGGTAACTTGTAACACGTTACAGACTAATGACTTATCCCTTATTTTTGTGATTGAATTGCTCTCATTGGACCATCGTGTATAAATGAAGGAATATTTAAAATTGAAAAAAAGAATAAATTGTTCAAGAAAAAAACATTTGCAGGCCGAGCCGTGGGGCATAAACTGACTGCTGATTAATTGTTTCCACCAACAGCTTTTCAGCTCTTCAGTGATGGAGGATTTATGTGCAAGGACAGACACTTGTAAGCTTTCAGAGATCCATTTCAGTTATTCAAAACTGAAGTTCCATTTTCTCAGACTATACTGTACTTTGCAGAATATTTAAAAGAAGACATAATTGAATTATTTAAGTCCGGTAGGGATATTAAAACCAAAAAAGTTCAATCTGTTTTATTAAAACAAGCACTTATTTTGCACAAGGATATGAGTTTCTTGAACATGACCAACATAAACACCTGCTGTGGATCAACTGCTTTTATTCGACGGTTGTCATCATTCGAGGTGGAAGAAGCATGCAAATCCTAGCAGCAATACAACTTGAAGTTAAATATCTGCAACAAATGAGAAGATGTCTCTTTGAGCTGTACATATGTTGCAGCTGTAACTTTAATCACGCCGGTTTGATCCACCCCGAGAAGGGGATCAGGTCAGATTGAGAAGTCTGCTCTGATCTTTATTGCATGTTCTATTTTTAGGAAATCCCTTTGGCATTTTTTCATATAACTGTTTGTACGTTTCCTGAGACTTGATATCCAAGAGGAAACTCTGGCTTCCTCATATCTGGTGAGTCGTGTTTATTTGATTCGGGCTTGCTGTCGACTTCAGGTGCGATTTTGCCGCTGTGACTTGAGATTAAAATATCTCTCCCATGTGTGTTACAAATGGCACTTTGTTGTGATAATTGAGTTTGATTTCTTCGCGGAGCAGCATCTGTTGTGCACTCAGATTAAGACGGCCTTGCCAATGAGTGGAGGAGAGCTCTGGAAAAAGGGCTGTGTGTACAATATGGCTGGCTGAGTCAATGCCACCATCGTCCAATGTATAGCTCACAATGTCAAGGATGACAACGCAGCTACTTGTGTTATCCTGACAGAAAGTGAAATGCTATTTCTCTTTTCAGATATCTGATGTCTTTCATTTTATGTTTTTTTTTTTAATTTATTTATTATTATAATTATTTGTATAAAAGTTAATTAGAAATTGTCATTCTTTATGACAAAGATTTTGATTCTAGCGACGAACATCGAACAGGCCAATGAGCAGATTTAAAGCTCAGTCTGAAGCTAAATGTGTTTGAATAAGAAGAGGAGGCTTTTTATTTTTAAAATGAATGGATTGTAAATGGTGTGAGGATATTGAAAAAAGAGCATTAAAGGATAAGGTTGGCCATGTTCTATATTTTTCATATTGTCAAGAAATCCCATGAAAAGACCAAAGCCAACAAAGAGCTGATCCTACTAATAATCATTCCTCTGTGCTGTGTCAGAGCTCTTCTGTCCAGAAAAACAAAAGAAACACATCAGCTCACCAAATGTGTATTAATCCACAGCTAAAAATAATCCCCAAAGAATGCGCTTCTTACTCATGTTTGAGCAACATTTGCTAAAAACTACAGTGCCTAGCTGTTAATGGGAAATTAGTGTGAAAATGCTTCACCGTTTTAGAAATGCAACTGTATGTTTGTATGGCGATATTAAAGATTTAAATGTCATCACAAGATTCAAGAATGATTTTGGGATTAGAAAACCACCGACAAACACTTGTCTTTTCCTTTAATGAAACTACACAATGACTCTAACCCACAAATATGCTTGAATAAACCACATCCTTATTTTAGTATGATCCACGTCAGGTTAAGTGTGACCTAACTGTATCTGCAGCTCAGAGAGAGGTGGTGTGCAGGCGCTACTCGTTTTCATCTTACGATGTCACATGACACTTCTGTCACACTCTTCTGGTGGTCGTTCGAGCATTTCTGTGACGGAGGCTTTTGATTTCAAGAGAGATTATGTGTTCATCCTCAGCTAGCAGTTGTGTGCGCGTGTTCATGTCCATGTGTTCAGATGCGTGTCTGGCTTCATTTGGTTATGAGATTCAAGCCTGAGCCTTGCATAGAGATCGTGAGTCAGCTTCTGAGGATTTTTAGTTATCCCACAAGGCCAAGGAGCAGCTTTGCAGACAAATCTTCCTCCATCCATGAGTCTTCCTGACTGACAGCCAGGCATCTGGCTTAGGATCAAATCTGTAACCAACAACAAGGTCTATAGCACATTTTGCACATGGATGAATTTTCCCTGCACTCACACGGTACCTCACATTTTTGAATTTGAGAGCATGTTGTATTATGTGTTATACTATCGAGATATTGTTGGTTTGTTTCATCGTTGTTGTGTATGGTCATGCAGAGGTTGGAGCAAAGCATTTATCCAGGCTTTTGACATGTAACCTAACATCAATGAGATTTTGTCAGCTCTTCAGCCTGATTTGCATTGTGCAAGAAAAGATGGATGGATACAGACTGAACGGGAGAGTGAGAGGAATCAGAAGTAGGATCAAAGATAGATTAAGAGGGCTGTACTTGCATAACAATCCCAATTCCAGTTGAGATGTGTTAGGATGGCATGCCACCGTTCTCATTTTCCCAAACATCTGCAGCTCAGCCATAATTTGAGTCTTGGACAAAACAGCTTGATCCACTTTAGTCACACTTGAAATCAGGATTAGAGAAACCTCTTGGCAAGTGATCTGAGAGCAGTCAAATCAGGTCAGTTAAAATTCAGTGGTACGCCCAAAAGGAGAACGAGATCACGCTGTCAGCTCTGCTGTGCTCTTGTCTAGCAGATGGATGGCCAATTGCCACTCCAGATGTGTTCAGGATCCATCTGAACATGAAGTAGAATGGCATCCAAAACAAAAAGCCTCTCGCACTCAGAGGAGTAAACTGCACGCTGATGGAGAGAGTAGAGGGATAATTGTAATCAGGCTGGTGCCAGTTTTCATTATGTTCTCAGATACGGGCCTTAATGCAGCTCTGCACTCAAGTGAGACGGCAGAGAGGCTGCTGTTGTGCTATTCTTATTGCGGCAGGCTGGGTGGATCAGAGGAAGATGGGACTGACAGGTTTAGATCACTGAACTTGTAATCTGTTGGACGTGATGTAGTCTCACACTGTGGGATTAAAAAGAACACACACATGCACACAAAAGGAGCCATAGCATTTTCTGTGCTATTTTCAAGGGTCACCACATGGGTTAATAGACTGTTTGAGGTCTCTGAGAACTGGATAAGTGAGGCAGCTCTGTTATTTTTCCTAGTTCTTGCTTCAAAACACTACCACCGACAGGTAAAGATGCCCTTTGAACCAACATGTTTTACTACTCAGAGATGCATTTTTATTATTTATGTCATCTGAAATGGCAGGCATAAGTATTCTTAAAAAAGTCAGATTTGCATGTGAATTTTTATTTTTAAAAACATTTTTAACTGGTTTGTTTCTGTTTTCATTCATAGATAATTGCAATGGTCCCCTGGTATCCACGTTACCCCATTCATCCTTTCAGAGCTCCACTCAGTCCTCAGTCAGTTATGCTGCTTACAACGCCAAGCTCAACAGAAGAGATGGTGAGTACAAGCTGGGATGTTCCTGCATGGAATCAATATTACTATATGTTTCACATACGCACCACCCACTTGTTGTACCGGCAGTTCCCAGTGAACCTAAACCATCGAGGCAATGGAACATGAAACGCTCATACAGTATGAGCCCTTTTTTTAATGTTTCATATGGTTTGTTTTTGAAGCAAATGACAAATGAGCAAGGAGGCGTCATTACTTTAAAGAGATGAGAAAGAGATGGCTGTGTGCTAGGGTTAACCCTAAGAACTGCTAGAGTGAAGTTAAAAGTTTGAAACTAAATTCCAAAGTGATGTTTTGCAGGTACAGTGACTGTTGGCGAAGGAAGAAATAAGAGTCCTAGCTAATAAGGAAGTTCTATCTTCTATTGACTGAAGGGGGGAATTCACTGCATGCATCACTGCATGATAGCAGGGCCACGCGGGGGTTCAGGGTTGTTGTCATGGTTGTAATGGTAATGTACTGGGACTGAAACTACCTCATCGTCTCTAACCTCTTTAGTCTCACTCAGTCCTCTGATGCAACTCCTCTTGAGTAAAAGGAAACTGCTGTTAAATAAATATAACTCAACAACTACAGCTCCCATGAGCTTTGGACACACGTCAGACAGCGTCATCAAAAGCTAATTAAAGCTACATTTGGTGAACTCTAATGACAAAATCATTTAATTGTAGAAAAGATGCTTTATAATACAAACAGAAAAAATGACGGACACACTCCATTTTGTGGAGGTCATTGTGGGATAGAGGCAGGTTTGTTGAGCTAACTGGATTCTGCTCGCTATGAGTTCTCAGGCCAAGCTGTACACATTTCAAAATGAATCAGCTATTTTTTAAAGAACCGAGGACCTCCACGTGGCAGCTTGACTGTAACTTCACCTTGAAACCATTCATATACAGACACTCCCAGTGTCGACCGAGCAGAAACCACAACGATATACTGCTGATCGACAATATCGATGTTTAATGGATCCCCTCTGCCCTCGTTCAGGAGCAGGAGGCTGGTCTCCCATGGTGACTGACCAAGAGCCCTGGCTCCAGGTGGACCTCAGGGAGCAGATGGAGGTGACGGCTGTGGCTACACAGGGACGGTATGACAGCTGGGACTGGGTCAGCAGTTACCTGCTGCTCTACAGTGATACGGGCCGGGCCTGGAAACAGTACAGACATGAAGACGGTGTAGGGGTGAGTCTCCAGATGGAGTTTTAATTTGATCAGCTTTCTGTATGGCTTTGGGTTCATCATTGATTTCCTGTATATTACTCAATATTATCAATATTACTTTTATGTAGCATACTGGACCAACAAGCCTTGGTTGTGGTGACACAATTATAATCACACAATAATCACTTATTTTATTGGCTGCTCTGTTGTATACTGCCATTGACTGCTGACTCCTCACTCCTCTGACACATGCTGACAGGGCCTAGTATTTGGCATTATACAATAATGTCAATCAATCAACCAGGCTAAATACAAGCTTAACTTGTATGTTGCAGGTAATGTTTTGGCTTCGAAATATTTTGAATGTGTTCTACTCTACGTTGGCGTAGGGTTAACCCATCAGAGGCAGATTAGGTGTGGCTCTTTGCAGAATATAAGTACAATGGTACAGTCTTTTGTTCATTTTCATTAATGATGATCATTAATATTTATAATTTTATCACGAGACATCATCTGTTCTGTTCTCTGTTAACCATTCTGTCGGTGATGCTGAAGTTCAGGGTGAGATGACACATCCACTCTTTCCCTGACACATTTCAAGGTGTGGGAAAAGTGGAAAGTGCCTGGTGTCGACGCAGTCATTAGACTTTTCTTTTGTCCTCCATGTAATGTCAAAACTTGTTAGGTCAGCCCATACAAAGATTCAGGGTCTAAGAAAACAGCCCTATATGTTGGCATATGTCATTAATTCTTTATTGTGTTTGCCCCAGTTATGTCAAGGGCTGCTCCAAGATGTTAATTGTTTTTCAACCTGGCAGTCCAATTAGCAGAGTGTGTAGTTGCCCACTACTGCAAAGTGGTCTTTTTTTATATGGTGCGGAGATTAAAAGAGCACAGAAATGTTAGGATGAATATATAATATTAAAAATATTCAAATATAACAACAAATAACACTTTATTAGCATTATGAGAAGACCTTTTCATATTTGTAAATTGTAATATCATTGTAAAGACCAGATACTGGACGTTAAAGACAGGATACGATATTTGTTTATGTACCATATGGCTAAACAATTTTTTGTGGTTTCAGAAATCTAACAGAGATTCATTTCTTTATGTAATCAAGGAACATAACTCAATGTTTAATTAGAGCCAAAGAGTTTCCCACAAATAGGATAACATAATATATAATGTGTTATCCAGTAACAAGTGTGCACTCATTGAAATGCCATATAAACATAAAGTATATTCTGAGAAACAGCTCACAGCTTCTTGCACATACTGTCAGTTCTCATATCGTTATGTCTGAAAAGGGAAATAAAGCAGAGCAGAGCAAAGATGAGACATTATGTATAGATATTACCAACATGACCCACATCGCCCTTTGTAAGTGACTCATGAGAGAAAGAGAAGAGAGCATTATTATTTCAGATATTAAAATTCAGATAGCACCCAACCACGGTATACAGTGCCATATCATACAAGTCAGAACAAGCAGCATCATCTGAAACTGAGCAAGCATTAAAACCAGGCATGACTAGTTTTCATATTTACTGATGTGTATTAAACGCACACTCACACAGACAATTTAAAGCTCACACCTCCCTGCTTTTCTATGACGTTCAGGTGAGCTTGAACTTAAAAATATTACAGACAGCCAATTAGTCTGCAATTTTTAATGAAAGTCACGCCCTAGCTCACTGACTAGCACTTTTACCAAGACCGTGCTGATAGTAACTCACATCCGTCTGGCATTTTAACAAGTGAAGCTCAAAGGTAACGGCTCACTGCCAGAAACTGAACTCCGGGGGACTAATGAGAGAGCAGCAGCTGCTGATATAGCTGCTTGCTCTCAGCCACTCTGAGCTAATGCCGAGCCAAATTAGCTCCATGGAAAAATTAGCTCTTGAAAAACCAGGGGTAAAGACTGACAATCCTTCTGCTATCTCTGAGATGCGGCAATGTTTGAAGATAAAATGAGATATAACTACCAATATGCCACGCCAAATGTTATGTTAGGAATTCCTGATGCACTGACATCTTCAACAAAATGAACATCGAATCACATCAAGGCTTTGACATATAGTAAACGCATGTAGCTTCCTGTGCAAATATTCTAATTTTGACATATTTCTCCTTTTGTTTATCTTTGCCTCTGAACCCTGTAATGATTCACACGTCTGTTTTTTTGTTCGTTTGTGTTCTGAGCAAAGCCTGCTGTTTAACAAGAGGAGCGTGTGAAACAGGAAGGCACCCCTCTATGAGCTGATAATAACCTAATTAGAATAAAAATGACTTATGTGTGAGGAATGAACATATTCTAGCACTGAGTCCAGATTACCTTTATTATGCCCGAGAAGCTTTACTTGAAAATTAATCAATCAATCAGACTTTATTTGTTCAGCACTTTCCATGCAAACAAAAATGTAACACAAAGTGCTTCACACAATAAAACAATACAAAAATAAATATTTTGTATATTCAGCTGTGAATGAATTTACTCCTTAAGTGGGGAATTTGCACACTCATTTTCATGCTTGTTAGCAGTTCAGGTAGATGGGGAACTAACAAGAATTAAAATGTGTTTGCCTTTGTGTTAATTTGTGTTTTACCTGAATAATTTCCTTCTGTTAATTTCATTCCTTATTGGGCTATGGTTAGAGCTGGACTGATACTGGATTTTTGGGGACGTTGCCAATGAAATAAATTCCAATACTGATTTATCAGCTGATATTCTACGTATATATTTATATATGAATAAACACACATGTTTTTGTTGTATTGATCTCTTGAAAATGGTTATTGAACGAAGATAAGATGAAAGCAGAATATATTACAGTTTAATAATAAACTTTATTGACCACTGAAACAGTAGGTAACTTCACTGGAAATTCAAGGATCATCAATAAAACACAGTGGATGCTGATGATATATCAGTTGGGCTCTAGTTGTAATGTCTATCTGTTGGTCAGCTGGTCTACCACTTTAGTCCAGACTGAAAAATCTCAAATACTAAAAGACACTATGAAAAGAGTATGAATCCAACTGACTTTAGTGATCCCCTAACCTTTCATTCACATCCGTGGTTTTGAGTGAAATATCAACTGTAGGATGGATTGCTGTGACATTTTCTACAGATATTCAATGGTTGAATTATAAACCTTGCATCTAGAACTATGATTACATCAACAACAACAAAAAAATCTGGTATCTTTGTTTATGACCTAATATCTGCAAAACTAATCACATCCCCATTAGCTGCAGATGCACTTTGTCTTTAGTGCAAGGTAACAAATGTCATCATTTTAACAGCCTAAATTATGATGGTGAACATGGTCAGCGGTGTATCTGCAGCATGCTAATTCTGCCATTATGAGCATTTTGTTTTGTTTTGTTTCCTGCAAGGAAAAGTAAACAGAATATATGTTGCCAAATGAATAGGTGAGGCAAATTATGAGACTGACTATTGGACATTACTCTGTGCTGGCAGGATTGAGCTTACTGATGTAAATGTCATGGAATGCCCAGGACAGCTTCAGAATCAGCACCCTGGACAGTGGCTGGAACGTGCCGTGCTGATGTTAACATTTAGCTCAAAGCATCACTGTGGCTAAGTACAGCCTCACAGGGCTGCCAGCGTGGCTGTAGGCCTGTTTTGCATTGAAGAAAAATCTTGACAGTATCTTGACAGTATTAGTATCCAGATAAAATACTGAAGAAAAAGCTAAGGCTTTGTTGATCCTGGTCTGACTGCATATGATCAGGAATCGCTGTAGTATTTTCACTCATGGCAAGGTCATGTCTTCACAGCTTTCTCTTTACTGTGTATTCCTTTGGGCTGTTTAACTGTCCAATGACCTTTTTGGGCATACTGTATCGTCATCTCCGCCGGCAGCAGGATTTATCCCCTAGTGAGCTGATTAAAATAAACGTATGTGCCTGTGCTGTATGCAACAAAACGGAAAACTGACTCAAGGGAGCTCATCACTGGAGAGGAAGAGTAAAGAGTTTTAATGAATGAGGAGAGAGACTGTTACATGGTGACAGAAACATAAATAGAAATAATGAAGGCTCTGTGGGGTTAGGACTGTTTATGTGGATAAGGACTAAGCTTGGTCCTCTGGACCTCTGGAAGATCTTTTGTACCCTCAGGCCTTTATTCCGAGGCTTTACTTCATCTCCCGGCAGGAACACACAAGATGATCTGTCGCAAGTTTTTCCTAAGTGTGAAAGAAAAACAAACGTCATAGCTCAGGACACCCTCGGTGGTGTGCTTGTACTCGTATTGCTCTTGAATACTAATGACTCATGCTGACGTGCCTGAGTTTTGTTAGCTAATGGATAGTTAGAATGATTGGTGTCATGCCATTGTTTCCGACGGCTCATTATTCTGAAACCCCAATAGTCCAAAAAATGTCCCATTGGACCGAAAGCCCATTTGTCCAACAGCCCGTATCCCAAAAACAAACTCCGATTGCTCTGACGGCCCATTGCTCCAAAAATACACAATCTCCCTGCAGTTGTTAGTTCAGTGACTTCTGGCCGTATCCGTGGCGCTGAATCAGCGGTGGTTTTGCCCTTAATAGGCTATCTTTCTGACCGTGATCTTTTTCTAAACTTAACAAAGTAGTTTTGGTGCCTAACCAAACTGTGACCATTGCCTGCAATGTATCTCAGCAAGCTTTATTTTGAAAGTCTAACCAGACGTTCCATATTTATTTTTGCTAACTTAAACCACTAAGAGGATACCATGTCAGTGTCATATTTTGCCTGAGGTGTGAAAAGTACGCAGTGGCCTGGGGTGTGTATTACACACTTTGGCAAGATACCGGGTTGGTGTATTTGGATCAGTGAGCCTTCGGGGTCTCCGGCAAATGAGCTTTGGGTCCAGTGGAACACTTTTTGGACTATTGGGGCTTTGGAACAATGGGTGGTCCCCACATGATTGCACTGCAGCCTCAGTCAGAGTTAATTTGGTTCATTAGATTTTCCAGATGTTCAGTGTGGAGTCAAGTGGAAAGACAGGATTAATAATTCTGACAAAATTAAGAAGCAGAGATTTTGGTTTTTAAGTGTTTTTTGCACTGGTTTGAAGTGGGCAGGGTGTGATGGGAAAAGCTATCCCGATCACAGTCTAGTAATATTTGAATCAGCGTGTACGACAGTTGGTGGATTATGTGTACATTATGTCCCCAACAATGTCAGTCAGACCAGATCAAAGCACACCCACAGTCCTGATGTAGGAGTTCAGATGTTTTTGACCAATAAATAATGACTGTGGATATTTTTATTCTGAATTTTTCCGTCGCCATGAAGTAAGGCTTAAACTCTGAAGTTACTTTTGAGTGCTTTAGAAGACAGCTGTATGCAGAGCAATCAAAGTGTGTCCTCCACAGCCTGAAAATATCAAAGGCATGGCTAGAGCACTATGACAGGCAGCAGCAAGTTCTCATCACCCTGATATCTAATAAAACACTCACAATAACATTGAATGTTTTGGCTAAAAGCATTTAGAAATTTCTAGTTCTGTGAATATGTATGTCTTGGTTTTTCAAGGCCAGCGTGTTTCTCTTATTTAATTTGGTTTAAAAGCTGTTTGCAGTGCTCAAGCAATACATTTCCTTTGACCAAATGTTTAAGCCCCAGTGCCATTTGTTAATCCCTCCTGTGCAGACGTGAATTACTCTGCATGTGTAAATAAGCCTGCCTCGTACGTGTGTTGAGACTCAGCCACGAGGCTCTGCTCAGTAAATGGCTCAAAATGGGAAAGTGGTAGCATAAATCACAATAATAGCCTTAACAGTTGCACAGTTGCCTTGATTATCTACCAGAAGGCAGCATCCTGGTGCATTCAACAATTCTTCTGCTTTGCAGCATTGTAAAAGCACCGGATGGTCATTTGTGCTGCTGGTCATTGTGTTTCTGTTGTTGCGAAAAGTTGAATTATTGGCCTTGTCTGCCTGTGTTGAACTATTCACAAAAGCCTGGAGCACTGTCAATGATCTATATTTTCTGTTCTTTATTGTACGAGTACCTATTGATTTGATATGTCACCTGCCTTGAATCGGTTATGAAGAAGCTGGTCATCAGTCATTTAAGAGGAGAGGTTGTTTGTCTCTGTTTCTGTCTCCATTTCTCTCTGTTTTTCTGTTTATGTCCCCTGGCTTTTGTCTGGCACAGTCTGAAGTAGAAGAGAGGTGGAAAAGAAAAAGAAGAATGACATCTCACCATTGTACTTAGATGGTTTTGCTTTGAGATCTGCAGGGTGAAAACCAAAATACGAGAGCCCTTATTTTGCCCCTGGCTGCCTCAGTGGTGATTTTTTTTTTCCTCACATGGACTTGTTTGAACGGATATTCTCACATTTCTACACCGCACAATGATTCTTATCACTTTACATCAAATAGTATGTTCAAGGATAGGAAGAAGACATTGCCCTTGGGTTTGCTTTGTCAGCACTTTGTTGTTGTCTGTGCTATTCAAGGATTGAGATTTTTATTCTGCTTATATTTCATGTATTCAGCTAAAAAAACAGACTTTTCTACTCCCCAGTAAAAAAAATTAATAAAAAAACACAATTTATTTCTGAGGTCATTTGGCTCCACTGAGAGAGCCTTGGTCATTTGCTTTACATCACTTTTATGCTTCCATCATAACCACAACCTTTGTCCCTCTGTGGTCCCGCAGAGATTTGTTGGGAATATGAATTCGGAGGCCGTTGTCCAGAACAAGCTGTCCCACCCAGTGAGAACACGTTTCCTGCGTTTCGTCCCTCGCGATTGGAACCCCAGCGGCTGGATGGGCCTGAGAGTGGAGGTGTACGGCTGCTCGTACAGTGAGTAACACACACCTTGGAGTTAACACCACACCTTGAAAGCACATCTTACCTCTGTGCTCACAAAGCCTGGAGGGATCTCTCATTTGTGCATCAGGCTTTGCAGCTCCACTTCTGAGAGAGTAATGAGAACTATTTTCTTTCCACTTTGGTTGATAACGTGCTGTTTGACGCTGCAGACAGCAGTGAAACAATTATTCAAAAAAAGAAAAGAGTCAAGGTGTTCAATATATACCTGCAGTGATCTCTTCACGTTCAACACTTCCAAAATAAAACTTGAAAATTGGATCCAAATGTTGTATCGTCTGGTGACTGTATTGTAGTCCTGGGTTTCAGTTGTGAGAAAAATGCTCAAACAATTAACTTCAGCATAATCTTCTCACAGTGGAAGGGATTATTTTGAACACACAGGGTGATAAAGTATGTAGTGTTATATACTTTATGTCCTATTTTTTTCCTTGTTCTTGCATTTTGTCCTTATTATCTCGAAGTGCAATTTGATGTCTCCTTAGTGTCTCATGTTTAATGTATTTCTGTTTTTAATGCATTTCCATGCCCCTGTAAAGCACTTTGAATTACCTTGTGTCTGAATGGTGCTGTATAAATAAACTTCTCTTGCCTTGCAGCGAAACTGAAAAACACTCCCAAACACTCCAAAACCCAATTTCTATACTCTGTCAGACCAATTTTTTTGTTTTCCTTCTGACAGGTCTTTTCTGGTTTAGATAGCAGACAACTTGTGGTATTTTATAACTTTGTTTACACTGTAGCAGCTACTAAGATAACAAAATGCTGATTTTACTAATAAATGTCACTGGAAGGGACAGTGTGATTTGTAAGAAATATGACAGCACACAAATACAAAAAGCAAAGACAGATAATAAAAAATACATGCGCAATGCAGCTCAGGTGATAAAATACTGACTCACACTAACACAAGCGGGTCAATTAATATCAAATTCATCATTTACTTTCCTTGTTTATCTTCCCCATCATGACTTAATTATCTCCTTGTCTCAATTAAATGCTGTTTTCCTGAGATAAATAACTCATTATCTCAGGATGACTGAGGCTGTTATACTTCGAGTATGAAAGAGAGTCTATCCACGTGGGTTTCATCATTGAGTCATTGTTCTCTGCCATGGCAGAAAAAGGTGTCCCACATAACAGGCACGGTAACAATGACAAAGGGGTAACTAAGTGGGCCTATTCATAACATGCAGCATACAGCGGCTAGCTTCAGGCAGTGAAGCACACACCAGATGTGCCTTACAGACAGAAGGAGTAGTCAAGGTGCGATAGCGGGGATCTGCCAATCCTGGGAGCAAGTATAAAAACTGCTATGCCAAGACTCCGCTGGTGTGTGGGCTTTTATAGAAAATAATGCCGCCAGTGTCTGTAACCAGCAATGTTGGTTATGAGTTATTTTAAGATAATGAAATCATTTTTCATCCGGTGTTTTTTGATTCTCAAAAGAACACAGTTCAATTATTATTTGGGCATATCATATTGCATCATAAAAGGCTTGTATTAAAGTGATTCCACACCGGGACGTCTGCATAGCTGATAAAAGGAAACGCTGTTCACACACGCACTCACATTTCTATCTGAGCAGTCCTCAATAAAACACACATAATGGGGATTCACTGACACACCTCTCCCACACATTGCGAAGCAGCACTAACTAGATGAGCCAGTGAATTAATGCACTGTGAAACACAGTCAGAATATCCCAGAGTGATCAGGTTTATGACGCCCAACCACCACATAGCAGTGAAGAGTATTAATGTTGCATAAGCAGGTATAAAACTAATACTGCCTCATATAGCCCTTATTCCCCTAGTGGTCAGTATATTTTTGGATGCATGCCTATGTATATAAACTACTGAAAATACCTTATGAATTACAGTTACTGATTAATGAAACCACTAATCTCCCAAATCAGACTGAGACAGAGACACAGGCAGGCTACATTGCTATGCAGCTCATTCTGCTGCATTACAGACTGTAATCTATACAGGAGTGTATCTCTGAAGCAGGATTATATAGAGATGACACTGAGGATGCCCTCATACTATTAACTGATCTCAACTATATTATTCAGGACTCCCTGAAATCTATTGTATATGAATGAGGAGAGAGAAACAGGGAGTGTGTAATATAGATTAAGGTTCTCTCCATTTTGTCTGGGGAGGTTGCTCGTGTGGGTGCCACAAGGAGAGAAAAAGCACGGAGTACACAACTCTTTTCCTTCCTCACTCTGATCGCTGTGTATCTGCCGAGCTCCCAGCACTGCTGCAGTGTGACAACACCGAAGCCAGAGCACTTTCAAACAGGGATCACCAGAGCTGCGTGTCTCATAACAGACTGTTTCAAGACTGATTAACCCGTGCGGCTATTTGTTATCGACTCCACTGTGGATAGACTGTGCCGCCTGTTATTGCTACTTGATTACATTTTATAATTGTTGGATTGTTTTGATAGAGGTGATGCAGAATGGATTATTATTTTGTATTAAATCTAATTTAATTATTGCATCCAGTGGCTGTGCTCTGCCTTTGTGATCAGTGGCTCGTCCAAACCAATTTTGTGCTATCGCTCACCATTACTTTTCCCGAATCATTTCATAAACTTCTCCTATTTATTGCGCTGTTGTTTTTAGCCCTCTTGTAGCTTTACACATTTACTTCTTGTTTACTTTCCATTTCTTTTCTGCCAGATTTATCCACAGATTTGCAGAGACTCGGGATGAGTTTTCGTGAGAGTATTTCTCATGAGCAAAAATCAACCACTCCAGCCCTCTAGCATTAGATTAGTAGCAGTACCATACAATCTTTATACTTAAGTTGGCTGGGATATTTTTGTTTGTTTTTAAAATGAATCCAAGTTTGAGCCTGTAACACACAAAAATGATTTAATGCTAGTGTCAAAATATAAATTTATAATTAGGAGCAAACAAACACAACAATTATCAACAACATTACCATCCAACAATTTCACATTTCTGTTTTTCTGTTTTTCTGCAACTGTGACTTTCATTATCATATTAATTGTTTGGTACAAAATGATGTGGACATAAATATAAGAACAATTACCCAAAACATGACACTATAGTATAATTACATTTTAAAAACAGTACAAACTTGTGGAACAGTTTTCTTCTAGTTCCTTGAAAGTACAGCGTGCAATACTGACTGAAGAGTTATTCTGATCTTCTTTTAGAGTCCTACGTGGCAGACTTTGACGGCAGAAGCTCCTTGCTGTATCGGTTCAACCAGAAGTCTATGTCAACGGTAAAGGATGTGATCTCTCTGCGCTTCAAGAGCCATCAGGCCGAGGGTGTTCTACTGCATGGAGAGGGGCAGAGAGGAGACTACATCACCCTTGAGCTTCACCGAGGAAGACTGGACCTCTACCTCAACTTAGGTGCATTCTCTCTCAAAAAAAAAAAAAATCTCCTTCATTCATATTCACTAGAATTTAGTCTCCCAGTGTGTATGAGTCTTTTTGATTATTTCGAGAATCATTGGCAGGTTTAGAAAATACAGATCCTTTAAAGCAGGTGTATTTTGGAGGATGTTTTTATGATGGAGAGATATTACAACAATGGGGTGGTTATCATTTGTACATTTCACCTCATTTCCACCCAGTAATGTTTTTTTTTTTTTCGCAGCGTACCAAAGACTGGATTTATGTCATATCAAGTCAGATTGCTGTTTTCCAAGCAAAGGGATTTGATGTGATGTTAAAAAATACTGACATTTCTGCCAATAAATGACTTCAACAATGACTTGACTAGAGAATAATATTAAAGAAAAGTAATCGATAATTAATTATTTTAGTAATTTATTAATAGAGTACATAAAACACACAAGTAACACAGTACTTATCTTCAGACCACTGTCCCTGTTTCTATGCTAGAATACGTCACCTGAGTCAATGGATTTTGTGTGTTCATGATTTTTTTTTTTGGCTCTGCCTATCTGCCCTCACACATTTACAGGCTCTCTGTGGACGATGTAAAGCCACTCACCGCGCTCTTGCTGTTTTCTTTGTGTTTCCCCAGATGACAGCAGGCTGAGATTCAGCAGCGGCCGCGTTGCCGTCACCGTGGGCAGTCTGCTGGACGACCAGCACTGGCACTCTGTTCATATAGAGCGCTTCAACAAGCAGGTTAACCTTACAGTGGACTCCCACGCACAGCACTTCCAAACCAAAGGAGAAGGACACTCACTGGAGGTGGACTACGAGGTGAGTTCATGTGATGATTGAATTATATAAATTGAAAGGGAGGAAGCAAAAACAGCCTGGTAAATGTGAACATATCACTTAATGAATTTATCCAGTAAGGGCCAGACAACCCTATCATTACTAACACAGCAATGAGCAGTGGAGTTATTAATAAGCCTTGGAGCACAATGGTAAACAGAGTCTAGCATAAGTAAGCCCTGCAGAAGGGGCATGTTTTGAAATTACATCTCCATTATGAATGGTAGAAAAGAAAGAAGAAAGAAAAGTAGAAGAGACAAGTTATTTTTGTGGTCTCAAGGGAATAACAAACTGCCAGGAGGTTTGTCGACCTCTAAAAACCTTGCACAATTCTGGTTTTATTCAAGTTCTGAACTATATTTTAACGAAATAAATAAGGTAGAGACCTTTTAATTAATTGTCCACTAAACCCCTCCTCCAGTCAGCAATTGTCCTTTCACAGCTATAGCAGCTATAAGCCAACACAGCAGTTCAGTCAAGCTTTAGATTTCTCTACAAATGCGGTGCACATGGTGGTCTCCATATACAAAGAGTTTAAAAGATGGAAGCTTAACAGGCATGGGGGGCAGAACCCTCAAAAGTTCAGTTTAAATTTGCACAACTGCAGCCGATGTTGAATTACAACACATATGTACTCCTGGATTGTTAACGTGAACATTCCAGCAAATAATTGGCAATAATAATACTCCATTATAGGAATTAACCTGTGTCTTAGAAGGTTTCCATTCCTCTGGTGAGGCTTTTAAAAAGATTTTGGAACATGGCTGCAGGGGTTTGCTCTCATTCAGCCACAGGAGCATTAGGTGTTGGGTCATCAGGTCTGGCTCTCAGTCAGAGTTCTTGTTCATCCCAAAGATGTTTGATAGGGTTGAGGTCAGAGTTCTGTGCAGGCTATGAAAAACAGCGTTAGACATGTACACGTACTAGATAGAGTTACTCTACATGACAGTTTTGTAGTGAGTGAGTGTTGTTTTCACACTTGCTGAATCACTGGCTCAGCGGTTCATCTGGTGACAATATGTGTGTTTGCATGTATTTTTAGACAATTATGTGTTAACAATGGTGATGATGGTGGTGGTGATGATCAGAATGTGGATTTCATTTTAGATTTTTGCATCCAGTGCTAATGGGTCTACCTCTTCTGTTTTCCTTTTGTCAAAGCTGAGTTTCGGAGGTATCCCACTGCCTGGTAAACCTGGGACCTTTCTGAGGAAGAACTTCAACGGCTGCATGGAAAACCTCTACTACAACGGAATCAATATCATAGACCTCGCAAAGAGACGCAAACCACAGATACACAGTGTGGTGAGTGGCACAGATGCATTCTGATTTTCAGGCAGTGTTGCACTTTTTGTGAAGATGTTGAAGAACACAGTTATATGGAGACTGATACTGGATTTTTCAATATTTAAGTTTTTAAAAATCAAGCTTTCTCAAACACAATATATCATCCAAGATATGTATTGAGCGTGATATTTTGAAAATAAACAAACACACAATGCAGGGATCCAGTGTCTACTTATTTATTGCATCACGGTGATGTTTCACGCACAGCTGCTCTTCATCAGGCTAAAGTGACAATGCCATCCTAAAAACATATATATTTCATACAGTCACACGATACAATAACATCACCTGAGTCTCTGATGTGACAATGAAATAGCATACAGAGACCACAATGACAGCACTAATACACAGAGGATAGAACTTCCAATTAGTGGGTTTAGGGAGTCACAAAAAGGGGCAAATGTTCATTGTTGTCTGTT
The DNA here is from genome assembly GCA_036365135.1 of Miichthys miiuy. Taxonomy (NCBI): domain Eukaryota; kingdom Metazoa; phylum Chordata; class Actinopteri; family Sciaenidae; genus Miichthys; species Miichthys miiuy. The sequence continues at coordinate 20,138,924 of CM071612.1, forward strand.
CCTCATTGAGGCCCTTGTGTCTAGTCCTTTGTGTCTACAGTGCAGATCCATAAAAGTTCAAGTTTCAAGAGACTCTGTCTCTGTGGGAGTTGGACAGTTCAATTTCCAATATAAGAGAGAGATGCATCACTGTGGTTCATTAGATTGAAATGGTTTGCCAAAGGGCTCTTTTGGTTTCTGATGGTACTTCTGTGTTCTGAGATTCAGTAGCATATGCTTGTCTCAAAGATTACGCCATGCAAGTCTAAGTACACACGGCCGGTACAGTGAAATTACGAATGGATCATTAAATCTGTTTTTGAGGGTCTGGAACTTGAACATGTATATCACTCTGTTGGTTTTACATGAAATGATACTTTAACAGTGAATACTTTCCCTTTGTGTGGGTGTGAATGAATTTACACTGTTGACAGTTACCACATTTTTTAATTTCCTGGTTCCACAGGATTCAGAACATAGCATTGGGATGGTAGTGGGATATTTGGACAATCCACCCCCACAAACATGTTTCTGATGTTTGAGGGTCCATGGCTACAACCTGACAATGTTTTTGATGGTTGTGGGCATTTAGTCAGAGGTTAGTAGTGAATAGTGCAGGTTATCCTGTTAGCCACGGTTTTAGTCCTGGTGGTGGTAGCACTCTGTGTCCAGATGGTTTATTTTACAGTAGAAGGGTCATGGGCCAAGGTGTCTGAGTTTCGCCTCAGTGGATGTCCATATGAAAGAATGGCATCAGTGTGTCTTCTGTATGTTGAAATGTATTGCAGGAATACACATTCTTAGAACTGTTCAGGATTTTCTCCTTCTCGAACAGGCTGACACACAGCAAAGTAAAAACTGGACAGAATGTCAAGGCCAAACATAAAGTAGTTTGTAGTCAACACAATCTCAATGAGCTCACTGCACTTTTTGTTCTTTCATCTAAGGAAAAAAACTCAGCTGCCCTTAGCCCCCCTATATAGAAACATTGGTGTAGCAAGACCATCCATTGTAGTTTTAATTAAATCCATAGAGTCTTTGATGTATGAGGCCATAGGCGTGACACAGTGCTGAAGGAAATTATCTACAAACACAGATATATTTTCTGTTACGCTAAGGAGACTATTGCAGCAACAATGTGATTCCCCAGTGGGGTACTGCTGTAGTCTTTATACATTTTCGTTAAAGTGTAAAACTCTGCTGTTATGTTCATGTTCAGTGATTTCCCGTCATTGATACATGCATGTACTTTAGATTTTATTTCTGTGATCCAGTTACCCAGTCACCAGTCCACCAGTCTAGGGCCAAGTAGTATGTATCAATAGATGAATTCTTACATTTAGGTGGAATAAAGGCCGATTTATCTCAAACAGTTCCATGAGTCCCATGAGGGTTATCCATATTGAAAACATAGTTAGACTTCTGGTTATCTTTAATTATATTCACGACTAGGTGATACAATCCCTTGTTTGTTAATACTTTGAGGCCTTGCTGTTTTGGGTGGAAATGATAATGACATCTCAGTGTCTTTAAGTGGGTGCCCTCCTTCCCCAGCACTTCACCAATGAAGCCAATACACCTCCAGAGGGTTTAGTGATGAGGCCTGGTGTCCCATACTCACCCCCTTTACATCATCTCATTCTTGATGTTATTTCGGCACCCAGATATTGTCTCTCCTCTTAAGCCAGAGCTGCTGGCTTGCCCTTTTAGGTCAACATCAGAGAATGCTTTGATGGTTTGACATTGGTCCTGACTTCAGATTCTCATGTCCTTAAGCAGCCTGGTAGTTGACATGCCTGCAGCCAACTTCCACTGAGAAAACCTTTAGCTTTCCAGCCATGTTGTTCGGCGTCAGCTGAAAACTCATTCTTAAGACTTTTACAACCACAGGCCTTGCACAAAACATCGTCCCAGGGCACTCTAAGTTCTATGATGTAGACAGTACAAAGTGAGGTTGGTTGTGGTGATCTTTAATGTGAAGCAGAACGTCTGTCCCAAGTCTGCCAGTAACTTCCAGTCCAGTGCCACTCCCAGCTTCACAAGACCAGACTGTTTGAGATGAAAGTTATGAAAAACCTTTTGCAAAACATGTTAAAATCTTTGCAGTGGGATGTAGGACAAAATGACAGTCCTTTATTTTGAGCAGAGATGTAGTACTATAAATAGGATGACTTGACAGGTTTATGACATTCACTTCCACCACAACCTGCAGGTGTTGTAGGGCTCTCTTGTGGTGTTTTTGCCCCCTCCTGCCCGTCTCCCTCCTCAGTGGACTTGGGTATGGAGGGCTTGTGTCTGTGCTTGGTACTTTCTAAAAAAGGTTTCTGTAGAGAAGTGCTGGATCCTGAATCCATGTGGAGTGAGGAAGTTGATGCAGATGGACTAAAATGTAGCATTGTCTCCTACATTGTTGTCTATAATTATATAAGTGGACATTGGAGGCCTGTTCATTTGTTTATTCCATGATTAACTCACTCTCAGCTCAGCAGCTGGCCTCTTTTGGTTTGAAAGTGCGTGCATAATCCTATCTGAGCTGACATAACTGTGGAAAGATAAAGTGTCGTTCTAAATGACACACATTTTAAAATTTGCACTGATATACAGTATAAGCCAATATTAACCAATATATTGCCCTATTGGTCAGCTCTGTTGCTGACACATATGAATACTCTTTGTTCCAGGTCAGTAAAATTATTCAGCTTCCCCTGTAGATTCAGTTAGAGTCTGTCCAAATGACTTCCTGCAGCTCGGTGTAGTCCCAGTGCTTCTCTTTCAAAGAACAGATTTACTGCTTTTAAAAACTCAGAGATGTGAGAAAGCACTTTACCATTTGAAAGCCTTCTTACAGAGCAGAGGATCTCTACTAGGGATGGGAATGGATTTTATATTTAAAGAGAGAAAGTAGGAGAGCATACTAAGAAGAGTCAACCTGTCAGTATACCGTTTATTGCATAGACTGCATGTGTATATATACACACCATACACTGTATATCTTAAAGTTACACTGAACTGCATAATTACATATTTCATACATTACATATTGCATATATTGCAAACCTGTGTGATTCTATGATTACTGTACAGCGCAGACTGGAGTCTCTGTTTAGTGTGACAACCTTTGACAGCTGTATGTATAAAAGAGTTTTGCCTGAACTGACTCAAGATGTCAGCTTTCTTATGACAATGATTTACAGTATATATTACTGTATATTATGTGAATAAATTGACAATAAAGTAAACAAAGCCAACGGCATGTGAATAAAAGAGCTGTGCATCTGCAGAAAAATATATCCAGCTTGCGAGCTGTGGGGTTAAATGGCCTCTAGGGTACTGCAAAACCTCTTTGTGGTGCAACTCACTACTGTCCTACTCCACATCTTAAGATACAATTCACAATACAGTCTACAATATTGCATGTTTCATTTTTGGTTCGATGTATTTTGTTTAAACTGAACTTAATTATGAATGCTGGCTAAATCTATAGGTAACCCCTGTTTTTTGGGGTTTTTTTTTTTGCCATAGCTGCAATTTATCAGCCCCTTGAACACCTCCTATGCTACAAACATACTAACCTCAGCATGCTAACATAGTTACAATGATAATGCCGAAGCAGGGATAATGTTTACCATGGCATTTTTGTTTAGCACATAATCATGTTAAAATTTGCTAAATAGCAACAAACACTATTCATTTTACAGGTATTTTTTTGATAAACCAAAGTATTGGACAGATGACAACTGGAAAGTCAGGAGATCAACAAAGTCATTACGATTCATCCGGGGGCGATATGAAAGAGCCAAATGTATTAAATATCAGTGCAATCCATCCAAAAGCTATGGACCAAAATGGTGCGCCAGCCGACCAACAGTCTGACATTGCCATCCTCACCTGCCATGCCGCTAGTTTGGATAAAATCGATGCTTTCATTTTATTTCTCCTCGCTGTGAGGTCTCGCATTTTTCTCTCAACTGATTCGTGACGATATTTGATTAGTCAGATTTAGGGCGTTCTGGTCAGAAATTGGAAGGCGAGAATAACGTGAAAACAATCACGACATCCATTGAGATCCTAAGTACTATATCATTAAGTCCAAGTGTGTGAATGGATTCATTCGCAGAGTCAACCCGCCCACACAATTCAGATTGGTCGGCCAAAGAGCCACAAGCCACATCTCATCTGAGACATCCTCTGCCTTTAAAGTCTGATTGCTGCTTTAAAAGGCCTTTACTGACAACAGAGGCAGAGAGGTGGAAAGAGACTGTCATGATGGAAGCTGTAATGGAATTTCAATGGGGCTATCTCCCTGCGGTTGATGGGAGGGAATCACATTGAGAGTAAAAGAGCTGTGATTGCTCTGTGCTGCCCTGCAGGCACCGGGACTGATGGGACTCTGACCTTAGCAGACACCAACGGTCTGTGTTTGAACGAGTCTAACACAACCTCAGCACTGTACAAAATTAAACTGAAATGTAAAGTTAAATGTTTTGTTTTTGTTTTTTTATCTTTGCTGCTCTACTATATTGGGTTGGAGCAAATATATTTCATGAATTCATCTTGTATCTGGCCTTTTCTTCAGAGGATCTTTTCTTTTCTAAGTTTGTTTTCTGTGGCATTTAAACAGCCCCTGAACCATGTGAACTTTGTCTTTGATTTACAGGGAAGTGCTAAATGACAAGAAATGGAAAATACAATGATTTGGCCAATTATTTTACTCCATATGACATTCTTGAAGGATTTTGGCAATATGCTTATTCACTTTCTTGCCAAAAATGGGTGAGAAGATTTGGACAGTAAATATGAACGCTACAGTCCACAGCTGGATGTTTTAGCTTAGCATAAAGACCGGAAACAGGGAGAAACAACTAGCCTGGCTCTGTCCTAAGCACTTCTAAAGCTCATTAATACGTCATATAATGAGTTCAAGGTGACGGAAGGCTGATTTTGTTACCCTGGGGACAGGCCTATCTAGTTTCTAATCTAAGATAAGCAAATAATCGCCGGATATGTGACAGATGTGAGAATGGTATCGATCTTCTCATCTAACCTTCTGTAAGAAACAAAAACGTATATATATATATATATATATATAAAATATATATATATATATATATATATATATATACGTATATATATATATATATATATATAAAATATAAATATATATGAATATATAAATGTTTCCCAAAATGTCAAATTATTCTTTCAATCATTCATAGCATACACAAAATGTGGCAGCTCCTCTTGAATCATTGTGAAATAATACTGCTGCATACTGCTGATTCGTTGACAATTGATGACAAATAATTCAGTTTGACTGATTAAAAATTAATATTATAATTAAAGTTACTGTCTTGCTCATAGTTCTTTAACCATCTGTTCCCTTTTTGTGCTGGCAGCATTTATTTCCAGACATATCACAATGAATTTCACGAGACCTGCTTGCCCTAACATGTAGCTGAAGACGCATGTTAATCTGTGTCCTTGGGTTTTGTTATCCTCCAGGGCAATGTGACCTTCTCATGTTCGCAGCCCCAGCTGGTGGGCTGTACCTTTCTGAGCTCCGGCAGCAGCTTCCTGTCACTTCCGTCAGCAGCGTCTGCCACAGGGGGTTTCTCAGTTCGCTTCCAGTTCAGGACATGGAACCCGGATGGACTGCTACTCTCTGTGCAGCTGAACCCGGAGCCCCAGAGACTGGAGCTGCAGATCAGCAACACCCGGCTGTACCTGACCCTCCACAACTCCGGACGACAGAAATCAGAGGTGTCTGCTGGTGAGTCCACAGTCTTCATATGTACACACAAAACATGGATTTGAATAACTGTGTTAGTGAGGACGTGAGGACTTTGTTCGCTCCCACAGACTTTTCTACTTTATACCTGCGGTTTATTTGAATTGCGTTTTTGCATTGTGTTGTTGTCAGAAGCAAGCTCTAATATGAATATATCATTATAATCATTACACATTGTGTGCATATCATACTTAGAAGTGTATTTCTTCTGCAGAGTCACATATTCGTGACTCTATATATATTTGCATGGTGGTTGAAGGATAAAGATCCAAGGATTGACAAGCAAGTTTGCTTTGAAATATTCCCTTCACTCCAATGTATCTTAGGAATGAAAACTAAGAACCTGGAATTTCTGAAATAAGATGAGACGTGTGTTTCTGATTGGGTTGCAATCCAAACAAAACATTTCTGAAAGACCAAAATTTTGTGGAGAGTAGTAGGAGAAGTCTGTCCAAACTATATTACAGTATGAAAGATAAGGAGACCGTGCAGAGTAGGCAGTTAAACCCACATGAGCATAATTAAGTTTGACTAAGAGTGAATTAGGTCATCTGCAAACCTTATTGGAGAGAGGATATTTGAGACATTAGACAAATCATTATTATAGGTAAATAATAATGACGGTCTAAGAATGGACCCCTGCACGACAAAGTTTATCCTCTTTGTTTATCAAGTCAAGAGAGCCGAACAGACTTTCATTATATTCTTTGACAATAGAGTCAGGTGGGCGATAAATATCACCAATAACGTTCTCTCCACCAAAGACACCAGAGAGCTCGACAAAAACGGATTCCACCTCAGCCCCAGCTGACTTCAGGGAGAGATTATCCCTAATTTTAAATTCATAGTCACCAAGAATAAACAGAAATACTCCACCTCCGCATCTATTTTCTCTTACATAGTGAACCAAATTGTATGCAGGTAATTTAAATATTTCTCTAGAGTCCTCTGTAAGCCATTTCTGATAAAGCAATAACAGAAAAATTGTGTTTGCGTGAAGATAAATAATGAATGAATTTGCCATATTGCCTTCTTGTATTCAGAGGAATCAAATGATGAAAAAAATTCAGGTCTGGGTCAACATCAAAATTGTAAGAGTAAAGGGATCAAAAGGGCTTCGAGGTCATTGCCTTTAAAATCTGATTTGTTATAGTTTATATTCTGTGTAAAGAATAACGTCCTGTGGTTGTGTGGTTAAGTAATCAAAGTGCTGTATAAAGTGTTGGTCCGCTTTTGTTGTTGTGGGTTCTGAGTAGGTGGATGGACAATAAGTTCGTCATATCTCAAATATGCACTGTCACCTCTCTTTCTTTCGAGGTGCTTTCATTACTTGAGTACTTTTTTCTTTCTTTGTCAGACATCTTCACTGAAGTCCTCTGATAGAGACCCTGGAACCCTTTTTAGTCATTTCTAGACTTACCTTGAGATCATAGAGTTGCTTTGACAGATCGTCCTCCTGTTTGCTTCAACAACAGGAAAAAAGCTTCAAAGCTTGTACATCCAAATCTTCAGTTGATTTTTCAAAGTTCAGTAGAAGTTCTAGGTTTTGGCAGGATTACTCAGACTACTGTTGGACAGAAAACCAGCCAAATGTGCAGCTGCAGCCATCCTGTTGGTCAAGTTTGAAGGTTTCTTGATTATTAAAGAGTGACTGATCTATAGGTGCAAATGTTTTATTACGCAGGAATTAAAGATGTTCCTGTCGAGTTAGCCAGTTAACCAGTGTTGTATATTTACAAAATATTATAATGTATTCAGCTGACTAGTCAACATGCGAAACCCTAGAAGGAAATACATTTAACACATTTCTTAGATCTCTCATACTACGCATTGTAGTAACACCAGGGGTTAAGGTGAGATATGGCAGATGGGGTAACCATAAGATCTCAATAGGCTGTAGCACATTTCCTGCTTCACAAAATGTGACAATTTGCTACTTTTATCTGTTTTTCTGAATGTTTTAAGGGTTTTACGCTGTTTACTACGCTGTTAACTAAATACCTTATTAGATTATAATATATTAGATATAATAATAGTTATATATTTCAAAAAATAAATGTAAAACAGAGCTCAGTCAGTTGGTAAAAAAAATAAAATAAAATAATGGCTGTAATGTAGTCCTAAAACTAACTCTGAGACCCATAACCTTAAACTTAACCTTACAGATGTGTATATGTGACACACACACACACATCTACATGAGCATGCCGACTCCAAAGTGCCCTGTCTGCAACATGCACTGTTTCTTTCTGCAGGCTACTGACTAAGTCATTTGATCCACTTATTTTTATCACCTTTGTCCTTAATGAACTCCAAAAAGTTTATTTCTTTGGAATTACTTGAAAAAAAATGTCATCATCCTCTGTCTGGGATTACTTGGCAAAGATAATAGAGATAACTGTGATTGTTTGGGGAAGCCAGACTTTCAGCAGATGGTGAGCTGGAGGGAAATATAGATGGGGAAGACAGCCACAGCTAAGGGACAATATTCCCATTGATATAATTTACCACAAGCTGCATTAAATTACCCATCAGCCTTAGAGCAGAAGCACATGAGGAGTATGACCTGGAGTCCTTTTGCTGTTTGCAATAACAAACAATAAGCATAAGTAAAAGTTGCATGGCAAATTCATTTAGCTGAATAAAGTGGTAGTGTAATATTAGTTTGATATGAATTGACTTCACAGTAATATGGGGTATTTATCCATTTATTTACCCACTTGTTTTCATTAAGATTCACAGTTTTTTTTCATTCCTGCCTGACTGAATTTTTGGAGGTCACAGCTGAAATTATTATTGAGCAAGATCTCTGATAGCATCATGGTTATAAATCCAGGTGGCTCATCTAGCAGCTCAGCGCAGAGATGGCCAACATTTTAAATATACTGATATATAATCCCTGGGATCAATTCTGTAAAATGCTTAATTATTTTGTGTGAATGCGATACATACAACACACATGGGGTAAATGCCATGTGTTGTGTTATACTGGGGGCAACTGGAAATCTTCTCTGTGATGGCTGAGTCATAAGCAAACAGTGAGGGTCAGTAAACATGAGCATGTGGCACAGGGCTTGGATTATCTTAAGTTTAAAGAGTTACCTGTTGCAGCCAGTATATTGCCCAACAGTGCTGCTTTCAGCTGCATGATCATTAATAACCTGAAAATGCTGTGCACATAGTGAAAATGCATGCAATCCAAGCTCCGTTAACACCCAGAGAAGGGAAAATTGGGAGTTAAACATAATTAAAAGTAAGTGGTTCATAGATTAAAGAGTCTTCTCACCTTTCTCATCACTGTCCTCCCCTGGTACAACAGTATCACATGCCTCAGCAGTGTCAAATGTGCAATGTCAAAAGCACATCCAAAATGAGCTACTTTTTTTTTTTTTTTCTCACTTCACTCTGCATCTACTGCCAGTTGAGGTTGTTAAGGACTTGAGGCATCTGCCACTGCAGCTTGGTGCAGTAATGACATGATACTGTCACATGAAACTGTGTATTTCCTGGAGGCAGCACTGGGGCTCAGAGATGTAGTCTCAGACAGGAGACGAATAGGCAAATGTTTTAACTGTCACGCAGGTCACTGATGTGATACAAAAAGAATTATATCTGTGTCCTAGATAGTACTTTGACACTTCAAGCTTGGCCAGCAGTAGGACAGGAAGGAGATGATGAGATATACTGTATATGAGCTGAATGGGGAGGGGAGGGAAACTCTGTCTGATGCTCGCCAGCAGTCCCTCGCGGCTACACTGCTTATTCCATGAAACAGTCAATGGGGTGGAGAGAAAACGCCCATGGCACTCACAGTCCTCTGGGATAAAAGGTTGTGCTGTAAGCGAAAGGCATCACTGGATTGCAAGTGAAATTCTCGAGTTTTTCCAAGAGGCCGGACTGATCTGATTTTAGACGAACTAAAATAACTTCCAGTGTACTGTGCACTCTGTGTGACCGTCTTGTCCCCTCTGAGCTCCCAAACCACACAACAGCTCAGTGTGGATGCTAATTTAGTCTGGGTCCAACACAGTTAGAACGGAGGTGTGGATCAGTAATTTCCATTCACAGCTGCTGTTTTTGAAGGCTCTGTTCTTGAAGTCTCTGTGAGATGTGCTGTCACTGTCAATTTAACAGAAATGGGTTGTAGATCAAGCTGAGCTGGCTTATTACTCATCTTTTGGGGTTTTGATAGATTTTTGAAAGACTGAATGATTTTCAGATGGAGTTTTATTCCCAGATATCAAAATATTGGATTCAACAAACGGTCAGTCATTTCAAAAGCAGAGGTTTATGATAGTTTAGCAGAAGGGAAAATGTGGCTCTTGAATGAAAGACATTGGATGAAAGAGCACAAGTTATAATTAGGGTGTTTGAGCAAGTTTTATACCCTTATCCAGTAACGAGACAAGAAATTTGCTTAATGAGCATCAGGGAGTTTGTGTGGGGGAAGTGAAATCCGGTTGTTGGCTATAATCAGTGGTGGATGGAGTATTCTGATCCTTTTTAAAGTAGAAGAAATATTTTTAAAGTAGCAATACTAATATGCTATAATATTCCTGTACCAATTCAGGGTCTGAATTTAGTTCAGTATTGTCTTGAAAATGTATTTCAATTCACCCAAAAGTATCAAACGTTTTTAATATGCAAGAAACAAAACAAGCAAGATTAGAGGTGTTTGAATGTTAATAATGTGCTAATCTAATGTTACATAAATGTTACATTAATGTTGTAACAAGCTTTGCACCACAAAGATGAACATATTTCTATAAGTAAAGGCCAACCCTTTACTGCACACTGCGTTAGACACTGAATATGATTAGCTATTAATAAGCCTTAATAGCCACCATCAGTAATCAATACACAACCATTAATCAATAACTAACAGCAGTCAACGTCACACTACTTATCATACTTAACTGTTACCTAGTGTTTCTGTAACAGTGACAAAACAATAAAAAAATAAACATATTAGCAGTTTGAATACAACTAAAACTCTCTGCGCTGTCGGGAAAATATGACACCAAACTCTCTGTGAGAAATTTGAACATTTGACATTATAACGCTTCCTTACGTGTCAAAACACATAAAGACAAAGAATGGCATATGTCGACAGTCTTCTTGTCAATTCAGCATCAATATAATCCAGAAAGATGAACTGTATTTTCATCCAAACATTACATTTAGAATTTTGCATTATATACTCTGCACTTCTGGTTAGATGCTAAACTGCATTTCGTTGTCTAAATACTCATTACTTTGTGCAATGACAATAAAGTTCAATCTAATCTAATCTAAAAAAACAACAACTTGCTGACAGTGTTATTTTAGTGGCAGATGAAGGCCTGAGGTGAAATTGTTTAAGATTTATCACTTAGATAAGTGTTGGTTGGTGGATCAGATACACGGCAAATGAAACATTAATAACATAAACACAAGTAACTGCCTGTTTTTTCTGCTTCCTGTTTGATGCTGAAGATCACACCTTCCATTTGATAATAATAAATATGTTTGATATTATTAGAAAGTCAAGGTGAGAAAAAGAATGGTATTTCCACCAAAGCGACTCTCAACAGACTCTTATTTCACTGGCTGCATACATGATACAAAGCAGCTGGCCTGAGGTAACATAGATGTAGACCTACACAAATTAACTAACAAGCTAGCGTTCAATAGTCCCAGTCCAGTTGCAGAGCTATTTGTGTTGGCAAAGCTAATAAAAGGCGCTTGTAGAAGTGTTGAGGTTTTGCTGTGATTATCTCCTATGACTGAATCACAGCCATGATGATATTCATTACAACATGACAGCAAACCTTGAATGTGATACTGCTTTATTATATTATCAGATTATTATTACTGAGGGATAAATATGTAGGCAAGTACAATAAGTCTCTGAGATGTACAGTGTAAACAGTGTAAAATACAAATGTTGAATATAGTATGTTGCTTAATACCGCTGTACCGCCATAGTATTTGTCCACAGTATTTGTACACAACAAATATGAAGTTGACGTCAGAGTCATTCCTCCTCATTTACACAATTCACAATTCTGCTGACAACTTCAGCGAAGTAAAGAAGTAAACTAATTCCACTAAAGTGGAACTAATCAACAACACAGGACAGTAAGCAATATTACATTAGAGGGTATAAGCCCACCCTCAAAAAAGTGATATAGTGATTATACAACAATAACCAACTTGAATAGAACATATAATCAAAGATATTCATATTTGGGACAATTTGCTCTCAAAATAAAAACATTTTTTGTTGGAAATACACACTGTCTGACTAATACCTGGAAAACAATCAGTCACAGCAGTATATTCCTATATGTAATGGAAGCCATTTTACTACTCCAGCAAGTAGTCCCAACTACTAAACTAACTAACCAACTAACGTGAAAGGAGTTCCCGAACTGAATAAATACCAAACATATGGACAAGAAACTGAAAAAGAGATATCTGCTAGACATTAATAAATTAATAAATATTAATCAGTTCCATGGACAGATTTTGGTTCTACCTCCATGTATTTCACATGCATTTTTAATGTAGCAGACAGACAATGCACAGCTGATGGAGGGTGTGATCCAAACATATGCGATAACTCCAGATAGTTGTAAAGTCCAAAAGTCAAAATGTGTTGACAAAACATGGATGGAATAACCAAAATGAACAAAATTCACAACATTTTTTTATCTAGCAAAAATATTCTGCTTCAATCCATATTTGTATATTTGTTGGTCTTTCAAAAACAACATTCTCTCTGCGGCCACCAAACTGTTTCATCTCCGACGGGCTGCACACAATGGCACTTTGTCTAATGAATGATGGTCTAACAGCACCATAAATTATATTCATGAAAGAAAGTTTATTTAATTATCATAGCAGCGGGGGTCATGCAGCAACTCTGGCAGTTTGAATGTTACCATGGAAATGCCAGGGTAATATTTTAGTTATGAGCATAGTGTGATGTCATCCTGATTTAAGTACAATGTGTACCTGACCAATCAGATTGCTTGGTTAGAGCTATGTATAATTAATAATAAAAAAAAAACAATAAAATGACTATGACTTGACAAAAGTAGAAATTCTCAGTCTTAACGTGAAATGTTCTTCTCCAGGGCACAAAGTCAACGATGGTCTGTGGCACTCTGTGAGTCTCGACACCAGGAATCTGCACATCACTTTGACTGTAGATGGTGAAACATCGTCCACAATTGAACTGTGGGAACAGCTGGAATCAAGAGGCAACTTTTATGTTGGAGGTTAGTGGATTCTCACAGCTTGTTTGCAGTGTTCAGACACAGGAATTCGTTCTCTTCAACACAGTATTTCTTGAAAGGTTCATAGAGTCTGTACAGTAAAACTAGAGGTTGCCTTATGTGTTTCCATCCAGGTTGTCCCACCATGGACTGTCAGCACCAGACTCCAGCCTTCCAGGGATGCATGCGGCTCATATTCATCAATAGGCAGCCGATGAATCTCAGTCACATACAGCAAGGATTGCTGGGCAGTTATAACGAGCTTCAGTTTGACACCTGCAATATAAGAGACAGGTAAAGTGGTTTGAACTTCTTATTTACACTTTTATTTAATTAGAGGACAGTTCTTACAGAGATCGTACAGAAAACTTTGACACTCAACAGTCAAAATGTGTCAAATCTAAAAATCTGTAAAACATTATCCAAGCTGGCAGTACAGAGTTATTCATGCCCACATTGTTAATTTGTAGAAGGCAGTGTGTTGTCTGCAGAGCTGCCTGAAAGTCACTGACATCTTGTCTTATAGAGACAAACACACTGACAGGATCATCCAATTAAATTGCAGCAGAAACTCAGCAACACCTTTTCTGGCAGAGGACTATGCTAACAAGCTGCTCCCTACTGGCCTGTGTGGCGTCCCTCCCTATCCCTATCCTTCATTACCCCACACAGCTGTGGGCTCTGTGAACGGGATTGGCAGACCTATGAGCTCATTGAATGTCTGCATGTGGCTTGGAACATTTATAGGAACGAGACAAATGCGCAAACTGCAGTTTTTTTTGGTTTTTTTTTACCTTGTATTTGCCCTGAGGAGAATCTCTCCTTTGTCAGATTTCAAACTGTCTGCTTTCTAGTCCAGATTGTCCGCTGTCAAAGGATATGCAAACACAACAGCGCTGCCAGTCTGTTGTGTCTGTAGGCGAAGAGATTCACTGCAGGAACTGACAGAACGATGGAATGAGTTGTTTTCTTTTCCCAGACAGAGATGCATATGTCTTATGCATGTATATGTGTTGTTTTTTTCCTTCTGATGAATGAGTCCAAAGGTGGTGTGGCAGTAATTTATTGTATAAATAGCTCTTGGTAACTGTGTTTGGTGGCTAAAACATGTCTAAATATTCTAATAATAGAAGGAAAAATCCTTAAAGCTCAACTACTTCCACATACATACGGCAGAGGCAAGGGATTTAAAGGTCCAGTCTGTAAGATTCAGGTGGCTCTAAAGAATATGGCAGAAATTCAATATATTACACTGGGGAACACAATTTTTGTTGAGTTAGGTCTGACAGCTGTTTTTAACAAATTTTTGGGTGCGGAATCCAAAACTGATCTCAGTTTTTCTCTATCACGTCAAGTTTTTGAACTATAGGATCCCCGTTTTCTTAAAAAATATGAAAAATGCTGTACAGATAAGTGCTTGTTTTATAAAAAATTTCAAATACTGACATTCATTGAAATATGAAAGAAACAGACTTGGAATGGTGAAACTACCACAAATCTCAGGGTTGTTTAGGCATTTACGACGAGAAGTAGCAGGAGCAGACATGATCTGGGACAAAGGAAATATATACCTATGTAAATAAAACACTAAGATGGAATAGTTACAAGCTTTGAAAACTACAAAAACAGCATAAAACGATATAGAACTTACAACGGTATGCCCATGGTTACAAGGTTAAGAGAAAAGCCAGCACAAATCGTAATCAGCAGGCAAGTCTTACTACAGCTAATCAGTGGAATTTTGCTTATCTGGAGGGTAAGCTGTGGAGAAAAAACTTGACGTGCTAGAAAAAAACTGACTGCAATTTTGGAATCAGCATGCCAATTTTAGTTTTAATCAGCATAAAAATCTAACTCAACAGATTTTTTTTTTTTCAAATTGTTCCCCAGTGTTATTAGTAATTATGTTTTTATGAGTGTTAATCACGTGGAAATAAAACGAAAAACTGGACGCCTTCCTGCTGGGCAAACCTGCTCAGGGGACTACAAAGCCCACCTGGCCTCGGAAACCCCCAGGAGGAGCTCATGTCGGCGGCATCTGGAACGCCCTACTGCCACTGTAACCCCACCCGGATAAGTGGAAGTAAATGGATGGATGAAATTTTATTTTTTTCTTAATCTTAAATAATAGTTATTTATAGTAACTGCATAATGTATTTCATAAAAAGTGGAGAATGTTTTTAATGTGTTCTGTATTTACATGCATTATGCAGTATATGTCTATACAGTAACAAAAAATGTGACGTTTACATTTACATAAATTTACACATCAAGCGGACGCAGATCCAACAGGATCATTAAGTCTAATATTCACTCACCTTTTAGCTCCAGTTTGGTCTCCTCCACCTCCTGGGGGAAATATCTGGCTCGTTAGCCGCTAAATGTTCCGCTTTCCTCGCCAGCTAAAAGCTAACTTTGTTTGTATGTCATTTGGTGCTCGGCTGGTAGGACGGTGAGTTCATCACAGCTGTCTGCTGCTGCTGGAGAAAAGGTCAAAAAGTTATAAAACCAAACTGTTAAACCAAAACAGCTTAGCTCTGACTTGAAAACTAAGTTTTGCTCACTGTTAATCTAAAAACGAAAGCACGAAAAAAAGCTGTGAAATGATGGAAACATTTTGTATTTTTTCTCTTGATCTCTGATAAATATTAATAACCACTGCATCATGTATTTCATAAAAGAGAGGTTGTTTTTGATATATCCTATAAATGAAACAATGTATCTGCATGCATTATGCATACACACAGCAACAAAGAAACGTATGCAGAGCTAAAATAAAATTAGTGAGTGGGTGACATCCACACTTGATTCTTCCTGTTCTGTACTTGATGTCTTTGCAACAGCTCCTGTGCTGCGAGGACATCACACGTGAGGCTGCTGCACTCAGCTTTGCAGATGTTTATTACGATGATGTTAACTTTCATTTCCCTTACTGTGGCCTCTTTAATGACCCCTGTGTATGAGAGAATGAACTTTTAACAGAGTTAATCTCTTTTTCTCTGTGTTTAATTAAAACCTGCGACTCAATTTATGGTCAGTGTGCACTTAGGTGTGCTGGCTACTGCAATTCCATGACCTGTAAGGGCAACCATGAACACAACAGAAAATAGCTTGATGGTAATTAAACCAGTGGCTGCAACCCTATCCATGTTGCGGCTGGCCCGCTCCGCTGCAGTTAATAGGTGGGAGATGAAAGTGTATGAAATTATAGATGCATGCTCGAAAGGCTGGCAATTATGTGAAACTGAAGGAGGCTTGAGGAAGGGACTATTAATCAGAAGAGTGTGGTTTGAAATTTCTGTGAAGCGCTTATTGTGTCAAAATCCCATTAACAGGCATTCTAGTCTGAAGGTGACAGTAATGCTTTTATTTTTAGAGAAACACCTCGACGTGTCAGCTTTTTCAAATTCAGACAAGGGCACAGTATGAGACACTATTGTTTCACTGTTGTTTGGGATTTTTAATGAAACATGAAGAAACAGCAAATTAATTTATTGGGTGGGTTCCAAAGCGGGTGTTTATAACTACATACAAAAGAATAAAGAGTACAGGGAGTACGGGTCTTGCTTACCTGATAAATAAAAGATCAGGTTTGCAAACATGAACAAAAGAAGTATCTTTATTGGGACCTAACACTAATGCCTGAGAGGTTTCTATAATGTTTTGTTTTGCTGCCAAGAAATTTGAATTGTTTTGTGCTGCCGCTAATAGCAGAAGATAAAAGAGTTTCAGCTCTAGTTGTAATACCTTTTTATCTTCTGCTAATAGCGACAGAAAACAATGATTAGATTAGTTAACATAATCAGCAACTGTTAGCAACTATTTTGATAATAAATTCAATAGTTTGCCTATGATTGTAAATCCACAAAAAAAAAAAGAAAAAACACCAATGTAGATTTAAATTTAGACAGGTTTATTGCATATTATTGGATAAAGGTGAACAGAGATGATGTGCTGTAGGAGGGATGAGGGTCAAGGATAGAGGGATGAAGAGATGAAAGCATGAGGGTAGAGGGATTAGAGGAGAAATCGGAGTTGTCGATTGATGGAGAAGAGACGGAAGAGATAGAAATTGACCGGTGACTGACTCTGAGTCGGGGGAACTGTGTTTCAGAGCATGGTTCCTGTGTTTGAATGAAAGAGAGGAGAAAAGGGGGAGTTCAAGACGTGCTCCTTGTTCCTGAACCTACCTATAAAACATTTACATTTTTAAATTTTCACCTGCTGGTTTATATTGTTTTTTTAAATACTTCAACACTCTACAGACAAGCAATGAGCAGATAAATCAAGACTGAACATAATGTCCTTAAAGTAAACCATTGTCTTTTTCAGATGCCTTCCCAACCTGTGTGAACATGGGGGCCGCTGCTCCCAGACCTGGCGCTCCTTCTCCTGTGACTGTTCAGGAACCGGGTACTCTGGAGCAACCTGTCACAACTGTGAGCAGTTCATCTCACTTTCATTTCTTCAACTAGTCTCAAACCTGCTATTACACCCCCTGCATCTCCCCGTATATTTGAGGTCTACTGAGCTGTGTCATTTGATTCAGCACACACTGACACAGCTGTCTTGCTCATAGCTTTCTTCAACTGAGAGGCAAAGCAAAAACTTGCCCCGCTTCAGCCTGACATGACCTTACAATCATCGCTCCTATTCTCGCTCCCAGATTTCTGAGAATCTGTTTTTTTTACTATATCCTTAAATAGCTTTAGACTTGCTGGCTTCAGACCGGCTCCACATGTAGCAGTGTTTCCTTACGGGTGTCATTTTTTGACATGCTCCCAACATCGCCTTGATATTTGTAGTAGAGACGGCTGTTGTGTGATTTCGCTGCCCCAGAATACTGATTTCTTGTTTATATGCAAGCGAACACAGTTTTCCTTGCATGTCGGAGGGTACGTGACAGATAAGAGCATCTGCTGAATTAAAAGTATTTTTAATTTAACCTCCATAAAAAGTAACTTTTCCTCATGTGTACCTCGAACTTGCTTAGCTGAAACAGTAGTATTTGAAACCCATTAACAAGAGAGCGATACTATACATAAAGTTTAACCTTTTCAAATACCAAGTGTGAGGAATGGATTTAACAGTCCAAAGATTAGCATAGTGAACCAGCTTAGAACCTGTAACCTAACCCAGCATTACTTCTAATGCTAAGCAGGATTTCATTCTAAATTATTCTGTGGGGTAATGTAGTAGAAAATTGCAATAGCATATCCACTGCATAGTTGTGAAGCTGGCCCTGGATGCTTCTGTGTCACAGTGTAGTGTAACATTAGCGGCACTGTCCGCTTTATTATTTGATTTGGTCAAACGTTCATAGTCCTTCTCCAAACGATAACGCATAACTCTTGACTCTGTCCTGTTTGTCCAGGTATGTCTAAGAATTCTGAGTGGTAAATCTGCCACCATACACGACTGCATATGTGCAGATGTAGCAAAAGACACTAAAGGGGATGGGCTCAGTTTTGATTGGTGCCTTAATGATACGAACTTTAACTGGACAGCCTTCAAATGTTACAGTGACTATATTCCGATCAGTGGTCATATAAATAACTGTCCTGTCCAAATAGGAGAAAATATGGAAGTAGACAGAAAAGAAACATGTTACCAACGACATTTTTTTTTTTTTTAGGATGAAAACAATGTCTTATAAACAGTTCATAAATAAAGATAGATTTTGTGCAGTCAGATGACTCAGGCAGCTAAAAGTTGTTGTATTGTGGGATGATTCTCGGGGGATTAACTGATTTCTGTCCCCACACGGCTTCTTCCAGCCATCTACGAGTCATCTTGTGAAGCCTACAAGCTGATTGGCAGCTCCTCGGGCTTCTACTCCATTGATCCAGATGGGAGTGGTCCCTTGGGGCCCACACAGGTATACTGCAACATGACAGGTGAGATCATTGTGGTTCACATGTTGTCACCTTTACTCCTTTTAATTTCCATTGAGAAGTGGCAGAAAGCACAGAGTAAAGAGTCCACTCACCGAGAGATCACACTGCATCGATCTACGTTGCAACTATCTGACAGTTTACCATCCAGTAATAAATCATTCCGGACACTTCCTGAGAGTTTAGAACATACAGTATCTTTGAGAGGTCAATACCTCCATAAATGTCACATGTGGTTACACTGCAAGAGTTCAGAATTTCAGGGTGCTTTTACACTTAACATGTTTGGGTTAAATCGAGCCCTGGACCAAACAAGCAGGCCGAGACCACTTGAAAAAGAAAGTCTCGATCCACTATCAAGCAAAGTATTTTCTGATAGTACGTGATGTTAGCATAATTAAATCTAAACTTCTATTAAATCCTTCTGCTGGTTGTGAGCTTTGCAGGAAGCAATCTTAAAATCAATTAGTATGAGCATCGTAAATATGTACATAAATCGTCAGCATGCATGGGGATTTTCCTTGATCGATGAGTCAGTCCAAAGCAGTTTGCAAACTGCAGTCTGCTTCCGTCCTGCGCTGCGTACTTTGCTGGTTCATTAGGTCCATTAAAAAAGTATGTGAATATTTCTGTACATGACACCTCTTCTCCGTCCTGTCTCTACCTGTCATTATTCACACCTTGCAGTCAATTTACAGTCTAATGTTAATGTTTATAATCAATAATTTCTTCATGAGCTCTTCGAGACCAGAGAACACACAGTGGACCTTAATATACACATTAGAAGTATTCAAAGGCTCCATGATCTGCTGTCTGTCACCAGAATTTGACTTGCTGACTAATAATGCCAGCCTCCAAACTTGTCCATTTATTGAGTTACCAGTCATATATGTCAGTGTGCTAAGGAACCAGACCAGAACTAAAATGCAACAAAGAATCATTTTTTCCTTCGTTCTGGACCAAATTAACCAAACTACAGATGTGAAAGCACCCTTAAATAATTCATTCATTATTCCAGCTAAGCAATGACAACACCCTGATTTGTTGTGTCTTAAACTTTAATTCGGAGGGAAGGCAAGGTATCATCATGCCACCAACAAATAATGGAATCAATTAGCCACAAGAAGCACCTTGTGCTTTTCGGGTTTCACTGAATTCAATAGAAGTAGTGGCTCTTCAAATGAAAGAGTCGTGACAAGATACCTTAACAAGCATAATTGTCTAAAGCTCCACTAGTGGCCTCCAGAGACTGCAGTTTTCATTAGAGCGTTTGGTCATTAAAGTCAAAAGGGTTAATCCCTTTGCGAGCTCTAATCTGCTCAGTAAATTTCACGGCAGTCTGTCATTAAATTATGAGATATTTTGTGTGCCATTGACTGACTTTTTGGACCATGAATATTTGCTGATTAATCTGCTCACTGATTTTGGAAAGACCGTGGTATGCGTGTTGTGCATGGAGATTCAATGAGCTTCTCGCTAAAGTAAAGTCATGAGTTCGGGGTCAATAAAATCATTACAAACCATGCTCTGATTCGCTGATTTTTGATGAATTATTTACAGCATACATTTAGTACAACTTAGCAGGACAGTGCGTCTGTGTAGTTTTATGTTAATAGAGGACAATCAGTGGTCTTTTGAAACTTGGACCTTTCATTTTATCTCCCCGTCAGACCTGCTGCATCAGTGCTATCTGTTGACGGCAAGAACACAATGTGCTCCGTATCACCTGAACTGTCACCTGAGATGTGACATTTGACAGACAGGGAGAGGGACACAACCTGATCCATAGTCCTCATGACATATAGGACAAAACATATTCAGTTCGGTTTTGACACTGTGGAGACAGTATTCATGACTTAGCTGTCACAACTTCCTTAGTTACTCTGTCCTTTGCAAGGTTAACGCAGCGGTGATGTTTCAGAGGAGAGCGCTGACACCTCTTGCTGTCTGGTTCTGGCATTTTGTGTTGTCAGTCTTCCCCTCACAAATTGTTTGGCAGCAGATACACCTCAACTTGACCTCAATTAAAGAATCTATTAGAAATGTAAATAACTCTAAGCTTGACAACCTGATGTGAATAATCACAAAGACGAGAGGGATTTTCTCGAAGGCAGAGTAAACATGAAATTCGCATAATGAAACCTGTGGAGGAAGAGTTGGAATTCCTCATCTGATTTTACTGTACAAACTCTTGACTACCTTTTCTATGTAAATCAGTCAGTTCATAACCAGCAAGAGTTAGAAATTCAAGTGTCTCATGCAGACTGTTTAAAGGACTTCCTCTGTTGTGACAATTGTGTCTTGTGTCACTCTAAAGCTTATTTTCAGGATGTTTGAGGTTCGGGGATCACAGAGAAGGTCAATGGAAAATTGGTGTTTGCATTCATTTGTTTTGTTTTGTTTTGTTTTAGGGGTACAAAACTGCAAAAAAAACCTGTGAAATGTCACCAGCAACACTGACAACACAGAATGTCAGACTGGTCGCTAATGATGCTGAGATGTAGGCTACTGTAAAAAATGGCACACAAATGGGTCATACTGTAGCAATTCCATAGTAACATGATAAATCAAAACACCTACTGTAATATCATTTATTTTTATCAGCTCATTAATCTTCTCTTGTGAACTTTAAAAAAGAGCCTGTCTGTTTTGGGAACATTTTGTGACGGTGGTGCTGTAACGATTAGAAATGCAAATTTTCTGTCAACACCGAATGTCAAATTTAATTTAAATTTAAATTTAACTTCATGTAATGATGAATTCTAAATATCATGTTTTCCCTTGATAACTGAGAGTGTGACATTTTCTCTGGGAAATTAACAACATGTGTGCTTTTGTATATCAAGGAAAATGTGCATGTGCATTATACAGTATGCAGATGACGTGTTCATGTTAACATACCAACAGGACACAAGTATGTAGGGGGTTTATGCTAACAGACAGGTGTTTTTACACACTTTGTGGACACAGTGGGTGAGATCATGCTAACGGACTGTCTTTTCACTTATTTGAAGTCGTTGACATTACACCAACAGTCTTGTAGCTCACTATTTAGACAGTGATTTCAGTGACTTTTACACATATGTTTTCTTTGCACAGGAAGGTGTTGATGACATGATGTGTTTAGAGAGGGTGTTTCTCAGTGATTTCATGCTAATAAATATGTGTTTTTTTGTCTTTCAGAGGAGAAAGTGTGGACAGTTCTGACACACAACAGCACAGCTCCAGTTACAGTCCAGGGCTCCTCTCTTCACAAACCTCACATCATGAAGTTCAACTACAGCGCCTCAGCTGAACAACTTAATGCCATCGTATCAGGGTCGGAGCAGTGCCAACAGGAAGTGGTTTACAACTGCAAGAAATCCCGCCTCTTTAATACAAAAGGCGAGTGTTAATTTTTCTTCTGAATTGTCAAACCTGCACCAAGCTGTAGTATTTATGAGTCGAGATCAAAGACCAAGAGATAACCCAGCGCAGGGCACATTATTAATTTCTTTATTTCACAGCTCAGACTCAAGGGTCTGCATTGGTAGAGGCGTGTTGCTCAAGGTACCGGTGAGACATGAAATATGATCCAGTAAGTCTAGTTTGAGTAACACATTAACGTGTTTGAAGGCTTATCAGATGCCAAAACAATGCACTGCACTGCTGTGACACAGGATTTATGTCAACTGTTTTATGTTTAGTTAGCCAGAAATACAGTGTTCTAGTTACAAAGTGTTCCACCAGGAGTGTCCGCTTGCACGTGTTTGACTGGTCAATGCAGCTCCACAGCTCAGAAGAAGTTGCATTGTGTCTTGGTTCAGCTTTTTTGCTGGCAAACCCTATGTGATTTTTTTTTTTTTGCCAGAGCTTTGCCTTCTGTATGGCAACCCAACTGATTCGCCTGGCTGGCCTCATTCAGATGAATGAGGGGGCTCTGTGTTTCAAGTCGAATCCATGGCCTCAGTGTGGACGTTGTGTGTCTTGAATGTTCTGCGCTTCGCAGCATCAGGGGAGTGTTTGTTGTTAAACTGTGAATTGAAAGTCAGGCTGTCCGCGCTTTGTCACATTCGGAGCTGCTTTGGCCCTTCGACATCTCACCTTCTGCTTCGCTATTCTTGTTATATTTACAAAATAACTAGAAAGGCTCCCAATCTTTTTTGTATGCGTTCATCTTCAACAACGTTCACGTCCCAGATTGCGTCGTTCCCTGGGTGCCACGCATGTGAAAACAAACAAATTTATTCTCATGGCAGACATGTGGAAGGCACAAAGGCAATTTTATAGAAACTGTCTGAATGTTTTAAAAGCGGCCTTCATTGTTTGAGCAGAGACAACTCTTGTGGAAGAAGATAGATATTTTGTCGTCTTACTTTCCTGAGCATGTGGACACAAACAATATCGCTTTTGACGACAATCATACTTTGCAGCATATACAAAATAATTATCGCACAAAAATGCACTTACCGTGCTAATTTACAGGGGGGGAAAAACAACAAGCGCAGCTGTTTGAAGCAGCCCACTGGGATTACAGATGCAGGCATGTGCCTAGAACTTTTGAAGTTCACCTCCAGTTGTGGAGTGTGACTGAATAACATATCCCCTCTCTGCCACTGTTCCTGTCAGCCTCTGTTCTGGTACTGTCACTTAAAACACATTCAGTCAATTAATGTGTTTGTAATGGTGTTCAGCTGTGGCCTGATTTGCATTGTTAATGATTCTTTATTTAACGGCCATAATAAATGAAGTTTGGTTGGAGACAGACTGACAAGTCTGTGGCTTTTAATGTGACAGCGAAGTGACGAACACTTATAACGGCAATTAAACACTCCTCTTAGTGCCCTGTCCTTCAGCATCGCTTGTTGTTTCCACATTCTTATTTGTAGCCAGCAATATTTTGTCCGTGTTGATGCATTTGTTTTTCCATAATATGCTCTATGACGCAACTTGACATTTGGAAAACCTTTATTAAAGCCTACAACACACTCATCTTTATCCTCCTGACTGGTCTGGTTGGTTGGGAAGATCTACATGGGCTCTCAGAATGATGATGCTGGCCTTTCCAGCCAGTAGCTGCTGAGATCTTGTTTTTTGGTTTTTGGTTTTTTTGAAGTTAAATTAATGACTCGTACTGTAGCGCTCTGAAATACCAATTTTTGATTAAAACTAATATGAAATGCAAGACCTCAATCCATCCATCCCTTCTGTAAAAGCTTATCCAGAGTCACGGTGGGGCTGGAGCCTATCCCAGTTGACACTGGGCGAGAGACGGGGTACACCCTGGACAAGTCAGCAGCTCATCACAGGACTAAATTCTAGACCTGCTGTATGATATATGTTTTGTTGAATTGTATACTTTTGAATTGTATACATTATCGGAAATATAGAGAAATAATTTGATTCAGGTAATTCTTACTTTACTTTTCTTTCTTCACCTCTAGTTGCTAGCACCTCTGGGTATGTCAGGGAGTGAGGGAAGGAAGTGACGAACGTGACTAAACGTGAAATGAATGAAACGTCACATAGGCTTTCATCAGCAGTGGTGGTTGTTCAGCAATGAGCAACAACTCCATCTTTTGTTATTGTTTTGATGTGGATGACCCCCAGGCAGACCGAAATTGCATACTGTGTGTTGAAATGCACTCAAGTGCAATATCACAATCAACTCGGAGTCTCATAGTCTCATCAGCTGAAACAATTTCAGTTATTCGTACCATTTTAATTACTAGAGTGGGGATTTATGAAACAGTTGTCAACAATGTGGTTTCTACTCATTTCAGTGAAGGTGAGAGTAAGACACATTTGCTTCCTCGCTGTAAACAAGTCCTGTCAGTATCGAGCCAATTTGAGGGGAGAGAGTGAGACTCACCTCTCCTTCAGGAAGTATTGATTGTTGCCTTTTTCTATTTGTGTACCTGTTCAGCGTCTGGATAGTGTTTTAAAACAAGCAGAATAAGGAATGCGGTGTGTTTGCAGTGGATCCAAGGACACCGATAGATGGTGAAGATGATAAAGTGTGTATTATTTTCTGCATTTGTAATGCAAATGTTGGCCGGCTGGCTCGTGCGGTGAAAACTCACATTATTTCCTTTCCTGCCTGTGTTCCGCCATTTAATACGAGGAGCTTTTGTCCTTCCAGTTTTGGCCAGACTGTTAGTCACAGACCATCAGCACCGGTTTGGCGAAGATTTCCAAAGTGTTATTTACCCAAGAGCAGAATTTCACTTCTGCAAACACGGTGAACTGATGGAGATGGGATATTGTTTGAGGTCTCAGACCCACTTGGTGACTTGGTGTTCAATATGTGTATCCACACATAAAAACCTTGCCTAATGCAGCTATAATGTATGCTGAGTTGGAAGAAAGCACCATAGCATGTGACACTTGATTATGTATTGTGACATGTAGCTTAATGGGCTTTTCCTCGCTAGCTGGCCTCATCTCCAATGCAGGGTCACGTTGTGTGACAGATGATTGAAGCTGGACCACTTAACCCCACAGTGGAGGTAATGACTTGTGCCTTTATGACTTCGCTGTAGCCTCATTGACAGTCACAGACAACGTGTCAAGAAATGCCAGCAGAGAATCAAAACACATGCATTTATTCAATGAAGAAAATAACCATTTACCAAGTGCACATTTCAGGAGGAAATGGGCCCATGAAAGAGGTTTATCAGACCTGTTTTGACTTTAAACCAAGCCTCTTGTCTAGTTTCCTGTAACTAACTTTCTAGTTTCCGATTATATCACTTTATTTTTAGTGTAATGACTTCATCTTGGTTTGAGTTTTGCAGAAATGTCTCTGTGTCCTCAGCTTCCAGCACAGGTTTTAATTTTATTTTGCTTATTTAACAGAGACAATATAGATGCTTTGTCACATAAAAATAAGAAATGCAACAGATGTAATGTCCATAGGGCACGCAGCTCAAAGTAACACACAGCCCCCGTCTCTGGTTAGACTTCTAAATCGAGGCTAAAACAGTCAAGAACCAACAAGAAAAAACTGAATCAGGATGAGAAAAAACATCAAGATACATAAAGCAGACTGTGTACTTGTCCACATGCATGTTCTTGTGTGTGTGTGTGTTCATGAATGGGTGTAGCTTTGTTCACATTCATTTTGTGCTTATTTAGTTTTTCTTCCCATGTGTACATATGTGTGCCTATATGTGTGTATATATGTATAAGTGATGGTAAGGGATATTATATACTATAACATACTTTTGAATGTTATATAAGTTATAAATATGTTATATAAGTGAGACGTGTGCATGTGTAAAAATGCACACACATGAATACTTAATCTGTTGATTTATGGGGGGGTTTATTTTATATTTAAATATTCTCAGGATCTAAACTCATGTTTGCCTTTTGTGTTTGACTTCTTCATGCCTACATTTATTTGATTGACTTCATTCTCATTATGTCTCATATGTAAGTCTCTCTGCACAGCTGCCTCTGGCCAAACAGGATTTCTATAGCATGCTTTGTTGTCTTTGTTCTTGTTTTGTTTTGTTTTGTTTTTGTTTTTGTACATTTTATTGCAGTAGAGCCGTAACAAAGATATTTATATCACAAGGAAAATTATGTTATATATATTATCCCTTACCATCACTTATACATATATACACACACATATAGACACACATATGTACAAATGGGAAGAAAACTAAATAAGCACATATATTAAAATTAGAAATAAAAAAAGATCCACTAATGGCAAAAGACAGGACATGTCACAATATACAGGATAAATTTACCATCTTGGCGACAGATGAGCTCTATGAAATTAACCAAATAGTCAGTGGAGAGAACAGATAAATAAGTAGGAAATAAGAGGTTGCCAGTGATTGAAAAAAATTGCATTTGAATCCCGCAGTGAGAAATTGATCTTCTCCCGGTCTAAGAAAGACATTCACGTAGCCAAGAGGCACTGGAAGGCAGTGTTTCCATAGGAGGAGGATTCTTCTTTGAGCTATCAGTGAGGTAAATGAAATAACGTGTTCGTTTCACCGAAACACGGTTGTCTTCTTGAGGAACGCCAAACTGGCGATGGCTTGAATTGTTAGCCCTAGTATCTCAGAAACAACCTCAAAAAAGTGATTCTGTCCGACCATAACCATAACATACTCACAGCATACTTATCTGTAAATCTTTCAGTTCACTTCCACGCACAGTATACTTGTTTTTTCTGCATTTTAAAAGCCAGTGAGGCAACATCAGTGCAATCCTCCAAATATAACCCATGACCTTGACCTACTTGAGCTCGGGCTCTGGCGCTAGCAGACGTCAGGCTGTTTTGCCATGGTCACTGACTGTCTGACTGAATTCATTGTTGCAGATGGCAGTCCGCTGTCATGGTGGCTGGACCGGGAAGGAGAGAGACGGAGCTACTGGGGAGGCTTCCTTCCTGGAGTTCAGCAGTGCTCCTGCAGCCTGGAGGAGAACTGCGTGGACATGAACTACTTCTGTAACTGCGATGCTGATACGGACACATGGTACATAGTACAGACACATACAGTACAATTTCAAGCCAAAAGGGGCTTTTGTTCTTTGCAATATGTTTTTATTGAAAGATGTGCTTATTATATCATTGAGGATAGGTTAAATAATAACATAACACCTCTCTGTATAATGCGAACACAAGCATCATGCAGTTGAATCAATACTTCTGTGTAACAACGGAACATTATAACCTTCATGAAGACAGGATTCATAGCAACACTGTTGTATTAGTGGTTCCAAATATGAATTAACCAGACCACAAGAGACAAAAAAAATCATTATCTCTTCTAATTATTTCATCAGTGATCTCTCATAATCGCTCTGTGTGTGTCCATAAACTGCCACCCTGAGATAATCCATAGAACGACTACAGAGATTGAATTTATGACTAATTATTCAGTTAATTCCTGAAACAATTCATAGAGAATTTTCCCTAAATCGCTAAAAAACGACCTACAGAGCAGCTCCATGCATCTATCTTCGACGATTTCGTATAGCAGTGTTTACTCTGGAATGATGAATTGCAGCCCATACATTGTATTACAATTATGATCGAACAAATCATCTGACTCGAGAAACAAAGGCTGCATTATAGTCTCTGAGTGTTTTTGTTTTCGGGTATGTTAATCCACTCCTGAGCTTCTCTCGATTCAGCTCAGTTTGCATATTTCCAGCGGCAGTTGTCTGCATTGTGATAGATTGCTCCCTTTTTAATGTGTTTACTCTGCGTTCTGTGCTAATGCAGAAGAATGGATGGCTTTATCTGGACCCCCATAAAGGCATCCAGCCCTGAGGCCTTTGTGTTACTCTTTATTAATGTATTTCTCTTTCATCTGCCACAGGGCTAATGACACAGGAGTCCTCTCCTATAAAGACCACCTACCTGTGAGCCAGATAGTGATCGGAGACACCAACAGAACGGGCTCGCAGGCCGTCTACCATATCGGCCCTCTGCGTTGTTATGGAGACAGTAGGTGATCACCTCAGTGTTGAAGCTACCGTGCCGGATTTGGTTGCAGATGGAGGTCTTGATTCCCAGGCTTAGTGTTGATCAGATTCAAACTATACTCAGATGATATCTTCATTCCTCATGTGTTTATCCAGGGATAGAAAGTTAAACTTCATCTGTTCAGTTTCAAGTCTGACAACTGGCTGATTATAACCTCGTAAAAATCTGCTGGACCTCCGTCCTGTACTAGCTCATGTTGTGCAGCCAAGCGGGGGTGCCAAAATGGAGGGGAAACTCAGGGAGCAGGGGGCAGCACTGGAACATGAAAGAGATTGTAGATATTTACTGCTTCATGTCCCAGAGTGAGCTGTAGACACAGAGCAGGGAATTTTTAGTAGCTCATCTGCAGTCAAATGTAGTTCTTATTTGAAGACCCGACTGGTGATAAAGACATCAAATGTGTCACGCTGAAGTGTGTCTAACATTATATGACGGAAGACGTCAGAAACAATACCTGTGATGTGACCTACTTTTGTTTGTGGACAATGGGCATGTACAGTAAATGAAACTAAATGAATTCATGAAAAGCTGCTGCAAATAACTGTAAGAGAAGCACTTTTCTGCCAGTAGAGAACAAAGTAGTTAGTCGGAATATCTGTACTTGGTTAGTTGCATGTTTCGATAAATGAAACCTTTATTACCCTGAGGGGAATCTGCTTTCTATAAAGAACAAATAGAATGCAAAAAAACCTTATGTAACATATGACCTAAGCATCATACCATGTGATCAGAGCTTGTTGGCTGCTGGACAAAGCATTTGTAATCCACATCCTGGACATGCTGTGCCTTCATCATGAAGATAAAAGTGCACATTCAGACCATGGGGGGTGCAGTGTGTCTGCTATGATCTTCTGAGCTAAATTCACAATGTACTAGTCTGTCATGTGAGTGATACTGCACACCTGCTCCTCACTTATCTAAAATCTCTTAAAACTTTAATATATTTTGATGTTTTCTTGAAAGTGGACCAGTGAATGCTGGCTCTGCTCTTTGAGCGGAAAGGCAAATACCGTGATGTTGTTGCAAAACCTCTTAGAGAGGAGGTTGCGACAGACGGTCGGGTGTACAAAGTGTGTGAATTTTGACACCAGAAACCGCAGTTTGCTTTCCGTTTCCTACCAGAAGTCAACATTGGAAACACTGGCGACAGATCAGATGTCATGTTCCATTAAAGTCCTCCTTTATCGTATTTCAGTGCTGCAAATGGGACGAAAAGATGGAAGTAACAGAAACATGGAGCCATTTCTACACTCTCTTTTCCTTTTACTACTTCCTTCTTTACTCCCTTTCTTTCAGAGTCCATATGGAACGCAGCGTCTTTCTACCAGGAGTCCTCCTACCTTTACTTCCCCACCCTGCAGGCTGAGCTCGCCTCTGATATCTCCCTCTACTTCAAGACTAGTGCTCCTTCAGGAGTGTTTCTGGAGAACCTGGGCCTGAAGGACTTCATCAGAGTGGAGCTGAGCTGTGAGTCAACGTTCAGAGCCAAATAAGAGAAGTGCAGCATTCACAAAGTACGACATGACACAGACATGAACACAGAACAGCTAAACATAAGAACACCCACAAAAGCTGTCAGTGATTTTCTGTTTTTTTGCTCTTCTCAGATGGAAATGCTAGCTGTACTGCAGCTGACAGTTTAATTTCCCCAAGAAGCAGGCTGTCAGGTCTACACAGCATGATGTAATCCTAATGACACAGTCAACAGCAATGCAATGCTGTCATAGGAGACATTAAAAGCATTTCCTTACTACTGCTAAAGCAGAAATACTTAATGAATACACCGCTGGATACGAGAAGCCAGGATTCATGAAATTACCTCGCAGATTTACTGTAACGGAGAGGAAAAAAATAAGAGGAAGCAGTTAGATTCACGGAAAAGACTGACTCGTTTACATGAGCGTCAATAAAAATAAAAATAAAAAAATATTCTCAAGGTGTTTGGACTGCAAGAAAATTGCAGGCATAAGAGCCTATCGAACAGCACATTTATTAAGCGTACATTAGAGTGCACACCAGTCTTCAGAGAAGTAGTTTCAAGCACCAGTAGCTTGATTTATTTATTTATTATATGGTGTTGGGAAAAGGTGAGAAACTGTTGATTACAGTGTGTTTTGTTCACAAATCTGAAGGAGGGGGTTCTCAGGCCATTATGTATTACTGCAGTATCAGAGACATTCTGAAATATTGACGAGCTGTCAGCTGAGCCCCCTCATAAATCTATTCAGGTCATCAAGTTTTCCCAGTAGCATTGTATCACATTGCATCAGAAAGGGAGGACAGAGAAGACATAAAACACCTAATATCACATTCAGTCTGACCTGGCTGTGTGTGTGTGTGTGTGTGTGTGTGTGTGTGTGTGTGTGTGTGTGTGTGTGTGTGTGTGTGTGTACAATTCCCCACCCGACCTCCCAGCTCCCTCAGTGGTTACTTTCTCCTTTGATGTTGGAAACGGTCCGGTGGTCCTGTCTGTGAAGTCCCACCTGCCTCTGAATGACAGACAGTGGCACTACGTGAGGGCAGAGCGCAACGTGAAGGAGGCCTCCCTGCAGGTTGATCAGCTTCCCCTCCGCTTCCTGGAGGCTCCAGCTGACGGACACCCCCGCTTACGGCTCAGCAGCCAGCTGTTTGTAGGTAGGCTTGTCAACAGACTGAATATACCTACAGCTGAGACAGGGGGGTTATATTTAAAGCTGCCTCTTTTTATTGGCCATTTTGATCAGACAGTGCAGTTAACGCAACATTCACACCATCACCTAAACAGTTTACACATCTGGTATATACAGACTCTCTGGTCGCTCTGTTTTTGGTCTCCACCAGTGTCTGAGGGAAGGCTCTTTTGTTGCTAAACTGTGCGTTGCTCAGCACAGCTGCTCTACTGTGTTCACCAGCTAGTCGCTAACTGTGTTTAACTTGGCTGTTTGGTATGCAGGCAGTTTACAGTGGAAAGCTTCTTCTTTACTGGAAACAGCTGCCCGCTGATGGAAATGAGGTCAAGAGCAGTGAGAGTGAACCGAAACAATTTGCGGGAAATCAAAACCAAAACAATGAGCTGACAGTAAAAACCCTCTGTTAAAGATGAGGGGAACTGCAGAGGCTGGTGATAATTTTCTGGTGGTTTACCATGAGCAACACGTTTCACATTACACACAGTCATTATTTTTCCACTGTTAATATAAAAATATTGATTAGTGCAGCTTTAAAGAACAGGTTCAAAACAACTCACAGACCCTATGTACTTTTATTTTAAGAGGCATTGGCCCCTGTAGTCATTCCTCCTCTCTGAAATGGCCTTAAAGTGATCCTTCGGTATGAAGAAATGCCTGTTTTGCGCCATAATGAACTCTAAAGTGCAGCCGAGGCTTCCGCAGTGTGAGGTAATCAAATCAAGGGTATTTTAAGCACTAATGTTCCTCTTTGTGTTTTCTTTTAACCAGCAGGGCAAAGATCCTTGATTTGACTAACTCAGACTACACAAGTTGTTTTTAGAAGCTTTGGCTGAACTTGAAGTGCATTTTTCACACGGAGCAAGGACTGTGGATTTTGCACAGTGCGGTCAACTACAAAGAGGAGAAGTGATTACAGCTAACGATAACACTTTAAACTTACATTTGTCCTCTGAGTATTGTACTAATATAGACTTGAAAAAATACAAACCTGTCCTGTAAGCTACTGTGAAGAACTAATGTATCTTATTATTTTTTCATTATTGCTATGGTTCAGGAACAGGCTGCTCTCTTTCTCCTCTTTCCCCCTCTGACATTTTAATGTCTCCTTAATAATACACCATCCCTCTGGAGGAGACAGAGACACCATTAAAAAAAAAAAAAGTCTGTGTGTGTTTTTTCATGTGTTCTCATTCTAGGCCTCAGTTCATGCACTTAATGGATCATTTGCTTTTAGAAATCATTCATCAGAGGGGTGAAATGACAAATGAAAGCAATAATCCTCTGTGGACCTTAGAAGAACTTGTCATTAGCTTAAGATTTAATTGTTTCATATTGAAGGTACAGAGGTTAAATGAAAATGTAATAAAAATGTGAATGTTTTAGAGTTTTAATGAAAGAAACACAGATAATAATATGATTATTTTGATTTCTAAAGAATTACCCTTGACATTTTAAATCTTAAAATCTGGAACAGTAGATAATAAAAAGTGGCGCTAACAGACAGTCAGACAGAGTATTTGTCAGATTTACTCAGCTTATTAGTTTAGTCTGAACAACCCTTTTCTGATATGACGCCACAGTGATTAATGTTTGTTTAGGGTTAAGTTATGTTTAGGATTATAATATATATAATATATGTTCATGGAGTGTCACCTAAGTGTCTATAAATAATCTGTTAATCATCTCGAGACAACGAGAAACGGTTGAAATGTTACAAAACAAGATTTGATGGTTTAAAAAAAAAAAAGTTAAATTACCAAAGTAGTTCAAAAATAGAACCTACTGAGTTCATGCTATGAAGAAATGTCACAACATTACAAGATTTTGTCTACATCGCACACTAAATCTGTATTTTGCCAAACCTCGATGTCACCCGGCGCGTTCAAAAATAACATTGTGAGTTCAAGTTCTGTCGTATTTTACCCAAGAGGTTTAACGCATCAACTGTTGTGACGGGTGATGGAATATTGAACAACACCGTACTGCACTGAAATGAATATTGAATTTCTCACCTACTTTACATTGTATCATAACTGTGGAAATGCTTTAAATAGACTGTAGCTCTTCAGTAGATTATGTAACACGGTATTTATTATTTATCTAAAAGCTCCTTCCATGTTTATAGATGTTAGTGGCAGATACAGCTGTTCTTTAAGTAACAGAAGTGGTATTTAACAATTAATATGTAATGTTTCTGTCTAATGACCACACGGCTGTAACCCCAAGCTTTATTCCCATCCATCAATCATTGTGAACACAAAGAGACAAAAAACAAGGGTGAGCACAGCTCTGGGGCAGTAAACATGTTAAGCTTCCACATAGACAAAATGAACACCGTTGTCTTAAAATGTCTAAGACATTTGAAACTAGACCATAACTAAATGAAAACAAATCATCTCTCTGTGTTTTCGCCGCTGTTTTATTAGTCTTATCGCACATAATAGATGTTTCCTCCAGGAGTATTTGACGAGGTTGGAAATCTTAGAGAAACATTTAAATCAACTAAAACTGAAGCAATTCAGATGTCTGAAGTATAAATAGCAATAGCGAATAGCATTTTAGCCAGAACTCCTTGATTAAAACTAAATCAATGTTTACTGTCATAATTAACACTCAACAGTAACTTGATGCTGGCAGCAGGTTTTTTTTTTTCTCAGATAAATTATAGGCATAGCAGCGCGATACATTTCCATCATCAGTCTGCCATCTCTATGAAGCATAAATTAGCAGCTGTCACCATGTGACAAACATTTGCTTTTAACACATTTCCTCTGTGCGTCTCACAGTGAAACGTGTCCATTACATTGTGTATTTCGTCTTAATGAGGTATAACACTCTTTAGTCTCCTCGCCTAACGTCTGTCCTCGTCTCAGGAGGAACAGCATCCCAGCAGAGAGGCTTCCTGGGCTGCATCAGGACTCTGACCATCAATGGTGTGAGCTTTGACCTGGAGGAGAGGGCCAAGATGACTCCTGGGGTGAGCTCCGGTTGTCCTGGCTACTGCAGCGGCTCCAGCAGCCTCTGCCACAACAGAGGGAGGTGCATCGAGAAGAGCAACGGCTACGTGTGCGACTGCTCCCAGTCTGCCTACGGAGGAACTACCTGCGACCAAGGTGAGTATTCATCAACAAGAAAAGCTTGACACTTAATGCAATTCTTTCAGCAGATTAATGTTGATTACAACAAACAAATAATCAATCAAGTCAAGGTTATTCCATTACAGAGCGTCAATAAAAATGCAAGTAATGCAAGAGGCAATTAATACTTGTCCTGACTCCAGACTCCAACAGCATTTAAAATGC
This sequence comes from Miichthys miiuy, assembly GCA_036365135.1. Taxonomy (NCBI): domain Eukaryota; kingdom Metazoa; phylum Chordata; class Actinopteri; family Sciaenidae; genus Miichthys; species Miichthys miiuy. The sequence goes on from CM071612.1 coordinate 20,173,314, forward strand.
ATTAAACCAAATTATCTCCTGCAATATGTGAGCGCAGAGCAGAGCGCAGGCACCAACACGACTACACCTCAACACCCAGTGCAGATAAAAGAGCAGGAGTCTGAGCAAACAGCCATATAGACATGGCAGAGTGTTGGAAGATTAAAATTCTGGCTACAACTGTGGCTAACCACTCTGCACTGTTTACACAGTTTACTCTCGCCGTGTGTTAAATATGAAAGTGGAACGCGTGCCAGCGTACAGCTAATCTGACTGCTGTTCAAAAATATTTCTTGCTTATTTCAGCCACACAGTTTGATGTGTTATTGTGGTGTTCAGAGATGTCACCTGTGGGTTACAGATCCACGTCTCTCTGTGAGAGACGATGATTTCAGGGGTGAAATGAAGTTCTGAGACAAAAGATGGTGTGATGATGTGATAGTTGTCAGTTTTCCTTCAAGGTATTTGTTTTAGCCTATAAGTATTTTGTGACAGTGGCGGCCTTGAGCTGCTTGATGCTGAGCAGACTGCTTGCTTCAGTGTGGTACTAGCAGACACTATGGTACTACTGAGAGACTCTCACTGTAAATGTGTTATTGCAGCAGTTTGAAACAAAAGAATGATGTAATGATGTCTTGGTGTGTTGGCATACTGTGTCTTCCATTCCTCCCACTCCTCCCTACTCCTTGTTAAATTTGGCTTTTTTCACACATAAAACAGAAGACGCAAAGGCCCGCTTGTTGAGGGAGTTTTAAATGTCAGCGCCTGTTGAGGTAACAGTGCTCTGAATGGCATTGATCGACAACGCTCCCTGCGGTGCTGTTGCATCCACTGTTGTTGTCAACCTTATATCTGTGTCATCGTCTCCTCGTGGAAGGGATTTAACTGCTTCACTGCTGCTTCAAATGAAGTTTATTACTATGACTCCATGTGTTGTAGTAGTGTGTGTGTGTGTGTGTGTGTGTGATTAGCTAGCTACCACCAAAAGATTTGTGGGTGAGAGAGGGGAGTGAGGGTCCTTCTTGTTACTTGAGTCCTTTAAGACAACACTTTTGTTGATGTTTAGCTGCAGCCTCGCTCTCTAAGATGGACACTAATGCATATCTCTGACTTTTTAGTAGGCTCTCCCGCCCAGAGTTTGATACAAAGCCTTTGGTCAGACAGTCACTTCCCTCCTGCTGTGTATATTTGGCAAACTACAATTTTTAGCCCACTTTTTCAAGGGTGTGTTGATTTTTCCATCCAACCCTTTCACACTATAAGATTTGTTGAACGTTGCAGCCTCTGGAGGCCATGAGCTCTGTTTTAGTCCTTTAATCCTGTTTCATAAAAGAGCTGGAACAGAGCCCCCCGCACCTGAGCACCTTTTTTTATCTCTGTGTGTGTCCCGCGCGTGCAGAGGTGTCGGTGTCCTTCGACATGGAGTCCTCGGTGACCTACACTTTCCAGGAGCCCTTCTCAGTGATGCAGAACAGAAGCTCGCAGGCGTCCAGCGTTTCCACAGAAAGCAGCAGCCGGGCCAGAGAGGACGTGGCCTTCAGCTTTGTCACCTCCCAGAGGCCGGCATTGCTGCTGACTGTCAGCACCTTCAGCCAGCAGTACATCGCTGTGATCCTGGCCAAGAACGGTACACACATGTTTTACATTAATGCATACATGAAAAATGATCTACTACACAGTAATAACTTCTGGCAATGATATATACAGTTATACATTTCTGTACTCTTTGAACGTGATCACAGACATGGAGAAAACATTAACTTAGCCTACACAGCCAGCTAAGTAAATTTAGCATCTGCTTTGTTAGCAACAACTTTAATTATATTTACAGACATCATAGTAATGCTGCTAAGTAGTTCCATTACAGACTGGTTTTTAGTATATATTTACATTCTGTTGTGTTCGTATGAAAACATTGTATCTGAATTCACATTATGCAGTCATTTGAAGTCCTGTCAGATAAAATGCGGTGCAGTTTGTGCAATGATGGCAGCCAAAATGTGGGTGGAAACATACTTTTTGACAGCTGAAGCTCTCAGTGTTGCCCTCAGGTCTTAAGCCTTCAGGTGGAATGACAGTGATGTTATTTAACAGGATGACTGTGAGACAAAATGTAGCTTTATTTTGAAGGGTCCATGGGTAGTATTCATGGAATCAAAATATTTTCCAGTTAAATAGCTCAGTGACTATATCAGGTGGCTTGCATGCTCAATTTTTTAGAATTTGTATAACTCATTAGGGCTTAAAACCTGTTAAAAAACTAAACCAAAGACAAAAACCAATGCCACAATTTCTGCCTGCAATTATTCAGCATTGTTCTGTTCAAAGACTCCATTTGTGAAAAAAAAGAAAAAAAAGAAGAAGAAGTAATTTTACCTCACAGAACACAGTTTTTATTGTTTTTTAGTTGTTGAGTTCAGATTGACCGAGTCATTTCGACACAAAAACATGGGAAGACAGGTTCCAAGATGCTGTCACACATGTAGTTTGGTTCACTTTTTAATTTTAGCTTCTATGTCACACTGATTTATCACAAATAATCCAAAAGGTGTGAACGTTGGACGGTAACTCGTGCAAGTTTGTTTGACAGTTTTGGTGACAGTCATCAGCACTACATGCCATATGCATTTAATTGACCTGAGCAGATATATATAATTGTGATTCTGATGATTATTAGCCAGAAGTTCAATGGGATCGCACCAGAATGGGTCATGGGGTTGTGGAGAAGAATACAAGCTCGACTCGCCCCTCTTCTCTGTCTTAACCCCTTTTAACTCACAGGCTGACGTGCATGTGTTACCATGGTTACCAAATTAACTTGCATAATTACAGAGTGAATGCTTCCTTGACAACGGGTTAGTCCATTTTATGTCCGTACCACAAACGAGATACACTGTCCACCGGCCACTCGAAAGCCAACAGAGATTGTCTGTTTGAATAAAAATGATTCAATTACAATCCCATTGCACTCGAATTACCATATAAGGTTATTTTTAAACTCCGGCAAGAACCAGTTGTAAGACATGCCAGTCAGAAATTGTGCACAATTGGAAATGTCTCCGAGGCCATTTACATTAACACCAAACAGAGATCTAATTTTTGGAGAAATCTCAAGTTTATTTGCATGTTGAAAGGTGTTGAGGCGAACAGAAAACAGCTAACGTGTATCGTATTTCTGCCACAGCTGCCAGCATGAATATAATACTGCCCCGACAACTTTGTGCAAACAGACTCTAGGCTAATGAATAGACTTAACCTTCAGTTCTGCTCCTCTTCTGCATCTTTCAAAAGCCTCTTTCTTCATTGGTAGCCTCTTTCTTCATTGGTAGCCTCTTTCTTCACTGGTAGCCTCTTTCTTCACTGGTAGTCTTGATGACCAGTATACTTAAGCCAGCCCATTAGTCCTTGTTTATCCAAAGAAAAACAAAAAGAAAAGTCTTTATAAGACCCAAATGTTATACTTTAAGGTCCTTGGTAATACTCTTTACATTCTCAACTCTTTCAGCTCCTGACACAAGAAAGGCCTCAAAGCTATAAGCTGATGGCTTGTAAGCTGTATTCGAACTTGAGTAATGTATCATGAGTGACACCTATGTGCAATTGTTATTTAGTAAGTCTCCTAACACACCCTTTTAAATTAAATCTGAACGCCCATGTTCCTCGGGTCTCTGTAAACACTGAAGGGCAGAGGAGACACTTCATCTACAATGACCTCCATCTATAGGAGCACTCTCAGGATTTGAAATGAATCACAAACACAAAGCCCTTCACCTGCAGACCGGGAATTGTAATATTGACCCGGCTCCACTTGACAATGCATATCTTTCTGACTCTATGATCTGGCAGCGATTGTGTGTGTGTGGGAGGAACACTGAGCACTTATTGACTTCTTCAGTGTGGGAGCGAAGAGCTATGAGATAGAGATCTCAAAAGGCAATTGAAGAAGTTTAGATATAGAGGTCTATTTATAAATAAGCAGCCACATCATTTCAGTAAATAGGTGTATTCACTTCTCATGTAGAGCATTATAATGCAATGTACACATACTTGAAGCCAAAGTGGATGTGATGTGTTTAATATAACACAGTGTTTATTTCAGAGGACTGGACTCGAGTCTTTGGATTTTAAATCTGCACTGAGCAGTGAGCACAACATGAAATCAATCACCACAAAGTGCTCAGATGGATTTCGACAAAGGACTGCACTACATGTCTTTTCATGCCTTGTGTCCAGGGAGTCTGCAGATCTGGTATCACCTTCAGACAGACAGGAGTCCAGACGTGTTCAGCCCTGCCCTCAATAACCTGGCAGATGGACGACTCCATCGAATCAGAATCCACAGAGTGGGCAAAAACCTCTACGTACAGGTGAGCAGTACAGAGGCCCTGAAATGTTTAAAATTCTGAAATACTTCTGTGTTACAGCGCAATGCTTTTCTTTTTTATGATCTAGTTTTATGTCTGTATCAGTGCAATTAGATAGATACCCAGCTGTAGTTATGGAAGTTCAGATGTCCATGTTTATGTTTCAGTTTAGTGTGGACCTACTTTAATGTGTGAACAACATTAGATAAAACCTAAATGTCCAAACCAAACCCAAATCTTCACTAAACCTTCCTGGGCAGCAAAACATCTCAAAGCTATTAGAGAGAAGATTAATTCATAGTTTGACAATATAATCTTAACTCACAGTCCACTTATTAGCTTTGCTGAGTCTTCATTAGCAGATGGAATTTGCTCTGCACTAAAGAAAAGTGTTTTGCTTTGTGTTAGCTCCCTGAAATCTTAAGCAGACCTAGTCCAGCCCAGGCTGGGACGATATATATATATATTTGGCTTTGATCGTGGATCAAAGATGAAGGATTAAAGATCAAAGATTAAGTGTGTGTGTGTGTGTGTGTGTGTGTGTGTGTGTGTGTGTGTGTGTGTGTGTGTGTGTGTGTGTGTGTAATTGACATGGTTGTGCTGGTTGAGCATTGTATTTACACTGCAATGTGTTTGGGAACACATCTATTATTTATATCTATGCACCAAATACAATATTTAAATACATGTAGATCTTAAATAATTTATAAAATGGGATATAAATATCTCTGTTTTACTTTGCTTCTGTGATGTTGATCAGCCAGTAGGTGAATAGTTGACCCCATGACACACTTTAAAAGACAGACCCCATGTTTTGGGCGTACATACTAATCCTGCGTGGCTTAAAACAAAGTTTCCTTCGCTCATGTTAGAAGTCACAGTAGATCTACTGCAGCCATATCTGGAGCGTCTTCGATCTATCCACAAATCCGCACAGCCGCAGCTCCAGCCTGCACAGCCAGGCAGAGCAGCTGCAGCTGTGCTCACAGCCTGTGGCTGTACGCTGTCTGAGCGTTGCCTTTTGAAAGGAGTAATGAGCAATAAATGCAACATCTAAAGTGTCGCATGGTCTCTCCTTCCTGTATTATCTGCAGCGTGTTTCCCTAAAATGCCACTGCGTTAGAACTGAAGTGGACAATTTAAATATTGTGATGGAATGCAAAAGTACTTCAGGAAAAAAAAAAAAAACAATTGCCACAGTGATCCTCAGTGGCAAATGCATGAACTTTTTCATGTGGCTGTGCAGAAGGCAGCCTGTCTCAGATTATGCTGATATGCAACTGTTCTGCAGAAGTGAGTTCATTCTGCAGCAACATTTAGTGCCAATGCAGGAAGGAATGTGCGCTTCATATCGTGCAGTGTAAAATGAAGATGGAGAGGTGCGTTTGCCCTCCAAGTTCACAATCTGTTTCGTACTAGTAGTTGACGTCAACATTTTTGCTATTTATAAGTAACTTATGGTGGACTGACACACCCTGGAGTATACTTTTACTGTATATCACTGCAGCAAGGTGAGAGGATAAACCAGTGGAGGTAAGCAAAATAAATTCACGGCATGTTAATTTGTTTTAACCCGAGTGGTTTAAGTGGCCCGACATGAACCACACATGCAGATGTACTAATAAAATTGGCAAACAACATTTTGCAGATGTGTTCAAATGTTGAACTTTATTGTTTATACATGAACTTTCCCCGAAATGTATTTTATGAAGCTAAATAGTTCAGCTTTTGTCAGCCGATCAAAAACAAACAGCAGTGATATGTTGATTTGCTGGTCGAAACACGTCTAGATGAAGCTAAATTCAGTTGACTAGTTAGTTTAGATGTGTATTTAACTATTTCACAGCAGCTAGCACAGGTCCTTCATTCCAACAGCTGTCGGACTCTTGACTTTTTTCTATACATTTCCTATTTATGAATATTTTCTTATCCACCATGTGTACACGAGCTGCTGTGACAAGTGAATTTCTCCAGTGTGGGATCATTAAAGTTTGTCTTGTCTTATCTTATCAGATAAACTTTCAGTCCACTGAGCTGAACATCTAGACATCATTTGACTTCAAATTCACCAAAACTAAAGCTTCCCAGACAGCTAAAAATCTCAAAACCATTGTAGCGACTGTAGGCCGACTGTTATTACGTGTTTCACACTGACTACACCTGATGACAACTGAGCAAGAAAGCTCTCAGAAATCTCAGGAAGTAGACCTTTATAGCATCAGTGGAGGCTCTCCAAATCCTACAGTGTTTTTTTTTTTTTTTTTGTTTTTTGCACATTGTCAAGGTATAAGTGATGCGACTGAGTCAGCATGGTAGTGCAGAAGTGAAAGGTTGAAATCACTTCAAAGCTCACTGTGGGCGGATATGCTTTTGTGTGAAGCTGTTGAGAACACAATTCTCAATCTATAATGTATTGAAATGCTCTGCTGCTGCTGCTGCTGGTGTTGCCGTTACCTCGGTTTGGATTTCTTGTAATCGGCTTGTTATTTGATTTCTCCCCACTCAACCAGATCGACCAGGACATCCACACAAAGTACACACTGTCATCTGATGCAGAGCTGATCTTAATCAGATCCCTGACATTGGGCAAAGTCACCAGTAAGTCCACCTATGATAAAATGGCTGGAAAAACCCTGCGCCTCTATTGTACTCTTACTCTAACCATTCATTATTTTCTTTCATTCTCCATATGTAAATCAAACATGACCATCACTAACAACATGTACCTTTCACCTATCAACTGTATCTCTGCAGGAGGAGAACTTCAATGAGAAAGTAATGCAAGCAGCTTCTAAAGGTTTCATTGGCTGCCTCTCCTCGGTCCAGTTCAACCATGTGGCGCCACTGAAGGCAGCGTTGACGAATCGAGGAAGTTCACTGGTTACCATCCGGGGTCCACTGGTACAGTCCAATTGTGGCGCACTGGCAGAGTCCACCTCGCACACACTGCAAGGTAAAACATTCAGTCATTTTTCAAGTTGAGCTCCATGCTGAGGAGCAACTGGAATATAATTTGAAGCCGAACAAAATCTTGGACGCGGTGGCGTTGTCAGGCCTGCAAAAACGCATGTGAAATGAGAAATGTGCCAATCATTCACATGCAATCTTTTATTCAGCAAAGATGTCACAGTTTTTTTTTGCAGCCCTAATTAATTTCTCTTTCTCTTCTGGCCTTTGCTTGTTGTTTCTGGGGAGCTATATTTGGCTCTTCATGACCACATTCTCTCCTCTCTTCTGTGCTTCACCTGTCTGCAGTGAAACTCCTCTCACCACATCACGTTCATTGACGTCTTCTGACACACAAGTCAAGGCAGAATTTGGGGTGTGGGGTTTTATGCAGAAAACGAGGTGTGGGTGTTTTGGCAGGCATCAAACATGAATCATTTGCTGCAATATTTCTTTGAAACAGGATCATTTAGCATGTCCAGTTGTTACTGTTCGGAGAGGAAGTCCTCTCTGAAGAGCTGGGTCTTCAGGATGTTTTTTTGAAGGTAGAGAGGGACTGGTAGGACGTTCCATCATCGGGGAACAACAGATGGGAAAAGTCTGGATTGCCCTGAGCATGCAGGTGGCAGAGCCAGGCGTTATTCATTGGAGGAGCACGATGGTAGGGAGGAAACTTAGACTACTTTGTAGGCGAGCATTAGGGATTTGAATTTAATACAGGCTGCTACAGGTAGCCAGTGGAGCTTCATGAGCAGCGGGTTCTGGATCAACTGAAAGGGTTTCAGTGTGCAGGCTGGGAGGCCCATCAGGAGGGCGTTACAGTAATCTAGTTGGATGATGACCACAGCCTGTATCAGGAAGCATGTTGAGTCAGGTAAGGCCTGATTATTCTTATGTTGTAAAGTGCGAAGCGGCACAACCAGGGATCATCATGGTCATCGATCATGACTCCTAAGTCAATGCTGATGTCGTGGTGTATAGTATAGGAACATGCGGCATGCTCTATGGTGACCTCTCCTGGTAAAAAAAGGAGTGTTAAGCCTCAAAAATAGCTGCTAACCTGCTAACTTTCCCCACACTATACAACTGAACAAATCAAGTCAAAGCATGACATTCGGCCTAACCGGCTCCTTGTTAATCGTGAGAGTCTTTAAAAACTGACTTGTAACTAGTGACTTGTGAATGTAGCTAATCGCAGTCTGTCTAAACCAGACATACGCCAGCTGTGCTTTTCAGTCGTCTCTCTGACAGAACAGATGCATTTCTATTTTTATCAGTGGAGCTGTCTACACCACTCTCTGCAGTCACTCAAATGTGGATTGTTCATGTAAGAACACAATAGTACTGTAATTTGTTTAGTGTGAACAGATGGGAGCACACAGTTATGGCTATGGTTTTAAGAAAGTGTGGTAATTAACTAATGTTAATGTTTTATTTACATATGAAGCCTTCATGAGCGGGAGTGGCAGTGCCTCGTGTAGGCTAAAGCTACATTTCCACAACATATACTAGTATAAAACGTGATTAAAAGTGATGTCAAACAATAAAAGTTAAATCCATGTCAGATGCTGTCCTGATTGTCCTGTTTTGCTGAAGCACCGGTTTGAGCTCTGACTTGGCGGTTGCGTGCAGACCCTCTCATGCAGAGCATAATGGGAAATTTTGTTAATCATTGTTTTGGCAGCCACGTGAAACAGCTCATCGCGTGGAGCTATAACATGCAATGAAGCCACTTGCTTCAAGGCTCATTCACCACAACCCATTCAGCCTGACACTTTGGGTTAAACTGGTCAGCACACATCATCACTTCATCACCATGCTCCTCCTGAACGGGGCTTAACGCAACTCAGACTCGGGGCGTCTTCAGGTCGGTGGTATTGAGATTGTCGGTGACATTTAAGAGTAATTTAACCGAGCAGAGGATACAGAGAAAAAAAACAGGTATGTTAGTGATTATAAAGAGAGTAGAGGAGAAGTTCAAATGAAACTAAACTTCATTTGTTTGTCATATAATATAATTCAGTTTAATTCTAGCTTAGCAGTGAAGCGTAACAAACTACACTCCACGGGTTAAGGGTGACAGCCGGAGACTGCAAATATCTTTGTATAATGACATACAGACCTCTTGTGTATGAAGAGACATTAATGGATTTTTTTTGTCTCTGCTTCTCCAGATCAAACTGTAACAGCGAATAAAGACAAGGAGCAGCATGGCAACAGAACCCAGAAGGATTTGGCTGTAATAGCAGGTCTGTCTTTCTCGCCTCTGTGCTGCTTTATTTTTCTTTGGTTAATTGAAAATGACTCCCAGCTGTTTATTCTCTGCATTTGCCTCCATCTTCATTCATTTTTTTTTCCCCTGGTCTCTTGATAACTCAGTCTCAGCTCAAGATAATTTTCATTACTGCCACTTACACAGCTTTGTTTGGAATTAAATTTGATGATGACTATTTTCAAGGATCTGTGTGTGCTTTCAAGACGGGGAGCTTTTGCTTTGACCTGGTGTCTGCACAAAATCTAGTCTACACTTAAAATGGGCACAAAAGAGGCTCAATTCTTCTCACTAAAACCGTGTTGTGATAAAAGCAATTTTTGTGTGTGTGTGTGGAAAACATGCTTTTGCTGAGAGTAACAATAACTTGATTGTGCCAGGAGGTGGTTATCTTAGCTTAGTATAAAGCCAGTAAAACTTAGCAAACAGCTACCGTGGCTATATCCAGAGGTTGACAAAACCCTCCTTCCAGCCACAGTCCAGCTCACTAATTTATTGTATTTGTTTGCTTAATTACGCAGGACTATTTCTTGGCTGAGACCAGTTAGCGGTCCCCTGTACATAGAGACGTGAGAGTGGTATCAATCTTCTAATCTAACTCTCGACATGAAAGCGATTTTTAATCACTTGTGGGTTCACTGTAATCACAATTTAAATACACTAACAGAACCTCAGTACATCAGTGAGCAATTATGCCTCTCAGCTGGGCAGTGCTCTGAGAGTAGAAATACTTGACACTGATTTTATGATCTCTGTGTGAAATAATAAACGGTGTACTGTCTTAAAATTAACAGTTCTTGTACAATTAAACTCTGTGGCAAATGAGTCACAGCGAAAGGACTTTACTCTAGCTAGTGTAGATCGGGATTAGAGGTCAGCCCCGGCTGGAAGTATTGTCCCCTGGTACCCACTAATGTGTCTTCCCTCCTGTGTCCTCAGGTGTGGTCACAGCAGTGGTCTTCATCGCGGTGTGTGCTCTGGCTGTGGTAAGCCGCCTCCTCTACCAGCAGCGGCGGGCCCAGAGGAGCAGCAGCATCAAAGAGGAGAACAGACACAGCATGTACACGGACTACAGGACAGAGCTGCACCTCCACAACTCAGTCAGGGACAACATGAAGGAGTACTACATCTGACTACAGTGTGCACTCTGTGGACCTAAGACACAAACTTACCTCTCTCTTATAAAGGACTAACAGGTGGACGAGCTTCTGCAGGATTTCTCAAAAAAAAAACATCTCTGTGCCCTGGAAGTCTCTCAGGAACACTACGAAAGCCTGTAACCTGTAGTCCACTCTCGTAATGCTCCAGTACAAGCAAGTGGCTGAATCTTTACAGCTGTTAGTGTATTTGATGTTGGTGAAAACTGTCAGAATCAAGCTGCTGTGGTTTCTGTCGTTGCAAATTGTGTAAAGCAAAAAGATGAATGTTCTGCAGTGGTGGACCGAAGAGGACATCATGAGCGCAGCGAGCGAGAGCTGCCGTTCATCCTGAATGCGCACAACTTTACAATGTTTTGTTTGAAAAACTCAAATGTTGGAAGATTTCAACATTTCAGTGGGACTCTAGAAATTGTACTTGCAAGTCAGGAAATGTAGGCCGGGCCTGTAAGATATGCGTGCATTGGCTGCTGTCTTTGTTTTGTCAGTGGTGGTGAATGTTGTAGAAGAAGAAAAGGGGACAATACTGCCTATACTGTATGAGTGCCTAATTTGCATACAAGTTTTTATTTGAACATTTTAGAAGTTATTCTGATTTGCACAAAGCATTTACATAGAGATGAGCTTATTGTCATTCACTTTCTCGAACCCACACTAGACAATAGATGGAAATTTGAATTTCTTCTACCAGTTGGCCATCAGTATCAGGTGACTCAGTGTTTCTTTCACTGAGCTGCACTCTTTGAAGTAGCATGGAAATGAACAAATCTAAAACGTCCATTAAATCCAGAAAGTTGTGATCTTTACTAGGTCCATACGTCTCACTTCCAGGTGTTTCAGGTTTTCAAGTCTTGTCCCTAAGAAGTCATTGTACACCATGAAAGTCACATATATTTAGTAGGTAATATTTAACTGATGGCTTATGAAATCATGGGTCTTTTATATTTATTTAAATTGTGCAAAATCTACTTGTGTATTATTTTTTAATTAAAGATCCAAAAAAAGTGTGTTTATTGTATCATGAGAGTAGCTGGAATTAGAAACGAACAGAGAAGATTTTAGTATTCAAATAAATACAAATTGATACCAACTGCTGGCAGCCAAACAGTAGTATCTACAGGATAAAAACTGACCCTGGTATAAACAAATCTGGCAAACAAACCCCCACAAGCAGTATCTTTGGTGTTCTCTGGCATACGGGCAGCAGTTTGGTGTGTACAGGAAGTGTGGAGCTGGTTTAACCAGCATGCGAGTCGAGTCAAGTTATGTAAAACAATCGCAGCAGCAAGTTTATCGGAGCTTGTACAGCTGTCTGGGGTTAAATGTGTCAGGCAAAACCTTCTCTACTACACTTTGTCACAGTACTCAGTTGAGTTTGTACCACTGTTTAAACTTGTAATGCTTATATGTCATTTGCTAGCTTGGTCATATGGTATAAGTAGGCAGGGAAAGGTTGGCCTTTTTGTCAGAAGTATGGAAGTAGTATGTACCAGTGTATACCCGGTGCATACCAAACTCAAACGGTACTGGTACAAAAGTTCAGTTTGTCCATTAATTTGCTGCGCTATTCAGCAGTGCTTAGAGATTTTCGCAACCAAGAGAAAGACCACCGTCCTTACTGTACCTTTTTTATTTATGAGTTATTTGGATTACAGGGATAAACGTATACTATGTATTTCAGTCAAAACATCACAGCACTTTTTTCTATACGGCTTACAGTGGTTGAAGAAAAATACACACACACACACACACATAGAAGACAACCTACTGATCCTGCAAGTCTGCATACACATTCAAATTACAGCATAGCATGGATGGAAAATGAAGACGACTTTGCTTTATTTATTTATTTTTTTTTTTCCTTTTGAAGATCCTTACCACAACTGTGTCAAAAAAAATATGAAAAAGATGGTGCCAGAGTAAAAGCAATGTTACCCAAATTTTAAAATCAGCCTGTTAGGCTTAGCTCTACATGATCAGATTCATTATCATTGGCTTCAGGTCCTCTTGGCAGGTTACATGTCTTTGCCTGTTGTACTTTGAGCTTAACATGCTAAAAAATAATGGATAAGCCCAAAGAAAAGCTGAATCTAATGCTTACAGAAATGTTTTTGTTTTCTGTGTATTGGATGAGACATAATTCATCCTCCTGGACTCTGTACAAAATTTCAAGGAAAGCAATCAAGTAAATGTGAAGATATTTCACACAATGATCCCAATTTTTTTGGACCAATGGACTAACGGATGGACAAATGGAGTAAAGACAAACAATATCGCCCTTTCTGGAGCTCCACCGCTACCATGGCTAAAGATTACATGACTGAAAGTGAGAGTGGCATGGTCAAAAGATAGGGTCTCTATCCTTCAGACCCCATCTGTGCATGTCCTTGTTATGTCTCAAGATGTGATCTCTAGTATCAGTAAATGAACACATACCTCTCAGAGTGTGCAATGGGTAATATCATGTGGTTATTTCTTCTTCTCTTCCAATGATTTGTATAGCTGCAGTTTTATTAAGGATCTATTGTATAGATGTATAATTTAATAATAAAAGTGAATATATTGTTAATCATCTGTTGTAAAATGGCTTGACTTCAACAGCTTTAAAGAAGGTCTTGTGTCGTGTTTTAAGGCTCTGTGGCAGCCTGCTGTGAATTCAATCAAAGGTCCAACATTTTTCATGGTGTTTGCAGGTGGGAAGCCAGTGAGGGATCACATCCTTGTTGCTGCACTATAGGTGGGTCTGGAGAGGCAGTGCATGAGTCTACCATGTTGTGCCCAACCAAGTGAAGGTCCTTGTTGGCAAGTGAAAAGATGCATTGCTTATTTTGTTTTGTTTTTCTACAGGAGTTGTTTTGTCAAATCCAGATCCAGATTTCTTAGTTGGCAACATTTACTCCTTTTGAAGGCTGCACTTTATACAGTTAAAAGAAGTTATGGCAGATAATTTCAAATACTATGCTATGGTAATTTGTCACTTACAAGAAAACACTATGAAATATTATAAATTAACTAACATATAACATAACAAAATAACAAAAAAGCTCAAAATGCGACGGCAAGAGGCTGAACCAACGCTATCATATTTCACAAAGTGAGATAATGTGCACAGATGCACCTCACCAGGTGTTTTTATTGTATTTGTCTTTCATTTTCTGTATACATAATTTTCTTAGTAATTGCATATAATATTGGTAACTATCCAGTGCCCTATAATGAGGACCTGGTAAATACTCCAATGACCAGCTATCATAAATATTAGTGTACACATACTGTATTATATTCTGCTGATATTCTGCTGACTATATTTTTTGAAATGTCGATCTACTTTTAAACTATTTTTCTATCAAATCTGCTCTTTCAGATTTAGAAGCAGGTTTCCTTAACATATCACGTCTTTGGATTGGATGCACATGATTTCCTGAACACGTCTTAGAACCAAGTTATCACTTTAAATTACCTTGGATGTGTTTTGTAACAGTTTAGATTAGGGCTCACAATGTGCAGTGTAATTGTTCCTGCAGGGTAATATAACAGTTTGTGCAGTTATACTGTGACGGAACATAAATCTTCCACAACTGCATCATCATAAGAAAGCTTTTATACTTATTCTACTCCATAACAGCAATGAACAGCACTCAACAACAGTGTCAGTCCACTTGAATCTGAACCACCTCAGGCTTATGAAATCCCCCGTAACTACAATGTTGTAACCGTGCCGTACTGTAACTAGGTCCACTTTCCAACATATAGTAAAATATAGACTACAGGCCCACAGAGTGTTCCTGACAACACTTCTTTCATGGACCTCTGTTTGTTCCAAAGTCAAAACACAAAAGTACCCTGTAGTTATTGTGGAACTATGTGCAATAGTCTCAAGGGTGGAGTGCTAAATACAGAGGTGGGTAAAATGTAGATTACTCCTCATCCACTGATACAGTTCTGAAGTAAATTCTTATTTCAAAGAGGTGGATTGGGTTAGTCTATCTTCATTTTGTTCTCATCTGTACACCTGAGTACTATATAATATGTTTTTTTTAATAAATTACAGCAGATTTATAAAATGCTATGTGGGACTCATTATCCCATCTTCCCCCAAATGTCTGCCTTTGTTGCTCAGTTATGTAGTAACACAATAGGTACAGTATTACATTCCTTCCACGTTGTTACTTTACTTTTTTTTAGAAATACGCAAATCAGTTTATTTCTTCTGCACTTTTTAAGAGCAGACATCACACAGTGATCCACACATAATAACCCAGCAGGAGTAAAAGCAAGAACAAACTAACTCGCCATCTTATGCTAGTGCCACGGGCAGCTATACTCACAAAGCAACCTGTTTACTCTGAGTGCAGAACTAATCTAATGGCCTTTCTGAAAGCAGCTCTCGTAACTATCCCTTACATACAGCTCCTGCTGATACAGGATGTAAGGGCTGTAATGTAGTATGACTTTCTACGTCACTGGGATATGACTTTATGAAAAAGTAAGCTGTTTGAGGGCCAGGGATGAAGGAAAATAAAAAGGGCACCCTAGAGGGCACTTTGTCGCATTTTGCAACTTGCATTTCTACTTGTTTTTCTATATGACTGCAATTTTGCACATAATTTTCCTGACCAGTCTAATAAACATCCTGTGCCAGTGTTGTACAGCAGAGCTAATAGTAGCTAATTAAACACCGACACATAACTCATTGGCTTATACCATAAGTGTCTGAGTGTACATGAAGGACAGACCAATACTTGAATGGTCTTTTGAAATCATAATGTTTTATGGTGTGATATCAGGAGGGACTTTCATGTCATCGTTGCAGGACTTAGGGTCTACATTTGGGTTTTACAGTGAGATGTGGGTTCATTGTGTGCTGCGTTATCTAACATGACAAAACTCTTATGTAAACATTGCATCCACATTATTCATTATTCGTGCTGCAAAAGGAAAAACTATGCACATCACCACATTTTTCAATATTTATTGATCCGAGGTCAAGTCAGCTCAGTTTTTCGCCCTCCAGACAAGTTGAGCCTACAGGTCTCAAGGCAGAAGAGTTTAGTCTTCACTTTCACCACTGAAGTCCAAGTCTCAACCTATTTAGAAACTATTTAACACTAGCTTTCTTTTTTACAGTATGCGTGCATATCAGCAGATATACATACAAAGATTCATACACTTGAAGTGAGCTTTGTGGTTTCTTTAAAGCTATAGTAGAAACAGTTTCGTATACCACAGTCAATCCTGTTAGAAGCATAGATATTGATGTTGCTGTGGTGAAAAAAACTAGCCCATATGTAACATTTAGGTATAATACTTGACCTCCATCACAGTCTCTTGTCAACAGGCTGGTACAAAGGTGTGAGTGATTCGTCTCCTGGTGTCTAACTAGTTTCCCTTTTGGTCCACAGTTCATTGAAATGCTGTGGATGCAGAACAACCCTGTGCCCTACAAATTGCACTTATGCAGCTATGCATAAAATAGTATGTCACAGTATTCATTAGCAAGGGTATGTGCTAACATCTGGTGGGGTGTGAAAGTCGAGGTGAAGAATGAGTCACTCAGCGTTCTGCGCCGAGCGCTGTCGCAGCAGCTTCGCATCCGATCACGAAGACGTATCCGTTGACGGTATTATCATTTAGGACTCATCTTTCTCTCAACCTTGACCAAGAGGTTTACGTGTTCTACTTGTGGGCTACTAACGATGTGCAGGAACATCCAGTTGACTCTTGGCTAAGATCTGCCCCCTCAGTTATTGTTGCTACACCTGTCAAGCTTTGTATTCCAGCAGAGTGTTTATGCAGTCTGCAGTAATGATGACAGCTCTGCCTCTCAAGGACTTTTTTTTTTGAAACAATGTGTCCTTGATTGAAGACAGAAGCAGTCAAAAACAGATTTTTGTTTGTTGACTGAAATGACAGCTGGCAGATTGAGAGAGACTGACAGATTTTATCAGCTGTTTCCTGCTCACTTTTAAAATGTTTATAGTTGACATGAAAATGAAAAAAGAGTATACATGGAGGAGGTCTGGAATACTCATGGTGGCTACATGCATAATAATATGATAACAGTACAATAAGTACATTGCTGTGGTGGATGTAACACTATAGCCTAAAGCTTACAGAAAACAGTTGTCTGATGACAATTTAGCTTTTCATTAGCTTTTTTCTTTAAATGATCTGCTTTCATATGCACATAGAGTTTAGCAGAAATGTGTCTTTCTCTGCATTCTCTTATGCTCTGCTGCCACAATATGCTTTACTTTTACAAGAGAAAGGCTCGATGAGGACCTCCTCCAACACTGAATGTTCCAGTCATGAACAATGAAATAATGAAGTTAGAAGTGGTGGGAAGTGATGAGTTTGAAGGACTTGTAGTTTGAGTATCTTCATTTGATGCTACTTCTACTTCCACTACATTTCAGGATATTGTACTATTTTTCCATTACATGCTTGTGGCCCTTGAATAAACCCTTTGAAATGTCTCCTTACTGTGTCATAATAACAGGATATTGAGCTAAGGAACATGGAAACCTCAGAACATAGAGATACACTCCCAAATAAAGAGTCATGCTAGTCACAGAGCCTTTTCATGTGAATGTTAATTTCAGCAAAGATGAGCTTAGCAGACTATAGAGATCTATGAGAGGGCTCCATCTGTGCTCATAGAAGTTGCTATACATAACTATCCATACCAATTATGCTAAATTGGGCAGAAAATATATAGTACCAGACACAAGTTGTGATAAATGAACCTCTATTAGTCTGATGTAATGAAATGATAGAAGTAAAGTAATGACTCCATGTTGGTAACAGCCTCACAGCTGGTACTCATTTTAAATCACCCCAGATGGATTCACATGTATCCCATTCACCAACTGTTGCCCTCCGTGTATTTGAATTTCTCACTCCTTTTTCCCCACGCGCACACAAGCAACACACAAGCAAACTCACCTAAACACACACACACACACACAAATTCACACAGGCTCTAATCAAACAAACCAGAGAAATGAGATGAAGTGTTTAGAATCACCTCCACTGCTTATTCATTAGATTCACCACTCTCTGTTTTGACTGCAGGGCCACCTACACAAACTCCTATGAGCACAGGTGCTGTTTTTAGCATAAGGAAAAGTTGGAGACAAAGTTTCTTGCCACCAAACTTCGGAGTTAATGAGCTGTGGAGTACGGCATTCTCTTTTAAGCACGCTTTTAACTTTGTGTATGAGATCTGCTCAATTGAGTTTCAATATTACAGGATTCGGTGTAAAGATAGTTACAGCAATATATATCCTATATATATGTATATACATATATATAGGATATATATATTATATAAATGTATACACATTTAATGTAGCAGCACTATCTATGTGGGAGCCAAGCAGTATCCCAGAGATTGCTGCTGTTCAACAATTATTTCAGGTACTCGCTGTACGTCTAATGACAGCCTGCAGATTCTGAGCAGCAGGGCTGAAGGGTGGGGCAGACTTTCAAAACTAATTTGAGGACACTGAAAATATGCCACAGCAAGTACAACTAATTCAAGCTTATTTATGTTTCTAAAACATCAACTACTTGACACAAACAGAGAAAACACAAGTTTTTCATGGGGAATGACAAAAGAAACCCCTCTATGCACCGATGCAGGTGGAACTGAATAGCCAAGTGACAGAGTGGGACTATAGTACTTTTCAACAGTGTCTGCCTGCCTGACGTCCACTGATGAAATGCTTCCTGTGGAGGCTCCATACTCAGGGTAGAAATACAAAGAACGCCGCAAAGCCACCATGAACCTCCAACAACTCCCACACTTGGCTGCCTGTGGGCAGATCCATCGAGCTGTCAATCCAAATACAGTTCACTGCTACTTCCAGCGTTGTTTTTTCAGTTCACAGTGAAAACAGACTAATGCAGGAGCTGCATCTGATTGGAGTTATTTAAGGAGCGAAATACTGAGCTGCAAACTATATTTATTTAAACTAAAATAGCCTTCAGTCCTCACTATGTGTGTAGGTGCAACAATGAGATGAGTTATACAAAAGATATTCTAAAAATGAACAGAAACAAGCCTATTTAATTACTTGCATCCCCATTTCCATCAACCACAACATAATAGCTATAATTTAAACCTCTTATACCTCCTGCGAAAGCGCCAACATTTGAGAGAGCAGGTAAAAAATGTCTGTCTGTTTCTTCACGGATCTAACAAAAGACCGAATGAAAACGTGTCAAGTTCAACTGTTCCATGGAACACTGCCAGTGGTAGCATGGCATCAGCAGACTAATTCACAAATTCAAAATAGTCTGGAACCCTGCAGTTCATTTTCAATTTCAAGGGGGTGTTAACAATGGGAAGACTGTGGTGGCAAATATATCCATTACATTCTCAACCTCTAACTATATTATATTTTTTATTTTGTTACATTTCGCCACGCTCTGTATGTTTTTAAAAAAGAGATGACACTTTTTTGTCTTGCAGCTGCCTAGACTGACTATAAGTGTCAAGAGATGGGTAGCAAACTGTACGAGTTATATTTCCAGTAGGGTGAGAAACCACTGAATTTTAGTTTCTTGTAATTAAGTTGGTTTTCGATCATGTCAGACTTAGGCTGAAACTGTATAAATATATCTTACTTTTATTTTTCTTTGTCAGAGTCTGACCTTGTCTGTGTGTGAGGACCTCTGACCTTTTTAACTTCTAACTTTGTATTCTCTGGGTGGAATTCTTTGTAATGACGTTCTTACAGTCATGTTGTTTTCTTAACCTCTTCTTATTCTTATTCCGTTGAACAAAGACAATATTGGAGTGACTTTATTTGTTTATCTCTGACTGGTGTTTCCTCCACAACAACCAAAAAGAGCAACAAAATGTGACCTAGAGCCAATCACAGTAACAGACTGTGACCTACAACCAATCAGAGCAATGGAACGTGATGTAGCACTGAGCAACACATGCACGTTGGTGCAGGTTTGGTCAGTTTTCAAACAGGAAAAAAATGATTAGCAGTGCTCAGTTTGACAGTTTAATCTGAGTTTTGTGAGCCCACTGCATTGCAGCCGACTGGACACAACGAGTCAGAGCAGTAAAACATGAGACTGCTCCTCTGTCAGTCATATGAAACCTGCCCAATAAACATACAATATAACATTTAAATAAACAATTTTGATTAGCCCAACCAGTCCACAACCCCCCACGAAATGACTAATTTCAGAATTTGTTCCATTTGGTCTGAAAAAATGTGGAAAGTCATTTTATCCCCATTGAAGTTAGTGACTTACTCAACAGGAAGTTGGGTGATATCTTTCCAGCAGGAAGTGGCAGCCTACCTCCAATGCTGTACCCAGTTCTTCTTAATACATCAATGGGCCAAACGCATCTGCCAGAGCAATTGAAACATGAGCTTGGCAGATTAGTCTGGTTCCCCCGGCTCCTGTAAAGTAAGTTTGCTTCTAGCAACAGAACACCCAACAGATACCAAATGACTCCCCGGGTGACACTGTCCGTTAATGATTTAAATGGAACAGTCTTTGTCCTAAAGGCGAAGACACACATTACCACTGTTGAGCTGAATATAAATATGATTTGGGCATGACGACTGATCAGACCCTGCCACTAGGGTGACCACCTCATTGTTATTCAGTTCCTGAACAGTAGACCTGATTTTGCGGGACAATGCTGGATAATTCCTTCGCCCAATGTCAGCTGGGATAGGCTCCAGTCCCCGCGACCCTAGTGAGGAGAAGCGATTACAGATAATGTATGTATGTATGTATGTATGTATGTATGTATGCTGGATAATTCCTTCGCCAAAATTCTGGTTTGATTCCTTTTCATGTTTGAGGCACAGGTGTGCTCGAACATAAATGTCCTCTCCATCTTTGTCATTAGCAAACTTGCAAATTGCAAAGCGCTCTCTCTCTAAGATAAGAAGTAGCTTTTGACAGCCTGCCAGGAATTGTGCAGGTGCTTGGCAGCAGGCCACAAATTCAGCGTGTCGGCACATGCTCATAAAGAGCCATGTACCCCTCTCCTGCAAAATGAAAAACATCCTTTAATTCTTGAACACTTTTAGCTGTCGACAACAAGGGGTTATATATTTTTCAATACCAGTTCTCAGCTTATCACTCGAATGCCTCCCTCAGTTATGTAGAATATGGCCTTTGCAGTGTTCTTGTCCTTAATCTTTTCATACACTGAGTTATGTACCCCATAATTCATGCTGCTGTTTGATTCATGCTGAATCTCTATTACTCTAGTAGGAATAACTTAATCGTTCCATAGTTTGATGCATCAGAAGCAATAGAGACATATGGAAGGGAATCTGATCTTTCTGCAACCATTGGTGTATTTAACTTCCTCCGAGATGTCTCCAAAGATGCTCGTGTAAGCATCTGTCTGTAATAGATACACTCTTAGGTTCTTTGCTATCTGTGTTGTATCTATGTTATGGTAGACACCAGTTTTGTCTGCGCCGCTGTCTTTTGGTTTGGAGTAAAAGCTTGTCATGCTAGTGTTGTCATTTCTTTGCTGTGTGTGTGGCTTTCACTGTCCCCATGCCTTCTTTTACCCCGCCTCCTCCTCCTCCTCTTCCTCCATGGGTGATGGTGAAACTCTGGCAGCATACACTGCAATCTCCTTTCAGGGTCACCTGTAACAGCTTTCATCCATTGATTTTTTTCTCTCATTCTTTGTCAAAAGAGCACGTCCGGCTCCATTTTCCTTCCTTATACTAATGCTATTGCTATCAGTTATCATTCCTCTTTGCTAACCTATTTCCAATTTACATTTGTACTGCAAAAAAAAAAGACCTGCTCGTTGAAATGCAGGGTGTTTGATATCATTTGCTGAGTTTGTAAAAGGTAATCAAAAAAGATTCAGATCTTCCCGAGTCTCATTGCATTTTATTCCTTTTTTATGTGTCGTAAAGAAAATGAAAAAGTCAGGAGTTCAAAAAATTTTCTTCGTGGATGAAACATTTCTCCACTCTCAGAATAGTATATTTTAGTCCTTCACCGAGGGAATTTTGCAAATGGAGGCTCCACACTGAGCACACCTTCACTGTTATTACAAGAAATACCAACTGTACCACTATCCTTGATGCTGCTGTCAGGCAGGTGAGTGTGAGGCAGCAGGAGAAGGACCCAAATGCAGGTAGCTGAGGCAGGTAGGGACAGTTCAAAGATTTAATGACCAGTTGGAGATACAAATAGGCTTGCAGACAGGCACAGGTAGGCAGGCAGGCAGGTAGACTGGCAGACAGGGAAAGCGAATGGGAAAGTAAACAAGTAAACATGGTAACAAAGAAACTGTACAATGATCTGACAACTGACTCTGGAAAAGGGGCTCATAGTATGTTTGCTGCAGGGCTGATGAGGAAATGAGGTGCAGGAGGGGACATCTCTGCAGAGCAGGCCTGTGGTTGAATAGTCAAAATAAAATCCTTTTCTAAACACTTTCCCTTGACCTGAATGGAAAACGTTGAGGTCAAGGAAAGATGTGATGCGGATGTTATTGGCATAGGTCTGTAGTGACACTACAATGTTCAGAAGATGACTACAAAAAGGACATCTTAGATACTTCTCCCTGTGTGTTCATGCAAGATACATAAACGTGGACAACCCAATGAAAAATATGACTTCATTATCAAGGTCAGAATTGAAATAATAAAGGAATATAGGCCGCATGTCACTCTCTCTGTCATTCTCAACGTGACAACTTCATTTCACTTTTGTGACATGTGGCTATCACATTGAGAATGTTTGCTAATGCTCATCCTCCTGTCCACTCATATATAAGCATATTGACAAACTGTGGTAACTTGATGATCTGTACGGATGCTGGACATCCATCACAGTTGAAGGAGAAGTCTAATTACCGTCATACTGGGTGGTGCCATATTCCTGTTTTATAAATTAATTTGAATGGCCAGGATAACTTTTAGCCTAGTTATTGACAACAGTTCACAACAGTTTGAGAAATAGTGTGTCACTGCAGCAAATTTGAACACCACTGTGAGTCAAAGCATCTCCACATTCAATAACACAGAACTAATGCAGAGAACTGCAGGAGATGAAGAGGAACAAGCCACGGACAGTTCATTAGTTTATAAGAATGCAGCGCAGTGAGGACACAGATCAGGTTTCATCAAGGAGGTGAGCATCTGTTTGTCGGGGGGAGTGTTTTAACTGTAACAGTGGCTTTCATCCAACAAAATAAAGCTTCTTTTTCTTACTAATATACCATATATGTTTTAGTTTTCATTCCTAAAACAGACAAATTGTATTTTGAATTCTCTCCATTTGCTGTCTTGCATAATAATTACAATGCACAAATTCTGATAAATGCATGAAAATAGATGATTTGCTTTATAATGAAGCATGAATTATTCTAAATGCATCAGAATGTACTTGCTGTACTTTATCTAGCACATACGATGATAACTTATGACACTGCATGGTTTGTTATAGCATGCTATAAGCTCTTATTACAGTTGATTGTTGAGGTGTGTGTGTAGGTGATTATTGGTAGTCATTATGTGTTTCATCAGTCAACCTTTAGTTTGCATCTATAGCATCTATAAGACACTTGAAGTTACAATTCATTATAAGTCACAGCTATCATGTTTGATGACTGTTGATATAGTACAGGTGTCATCAACTACATTTGTCCAAGGGCCAGAATTTTTCTCAGCAGACACCATCAGGGCCAGACGCTCTCATAAAATTAAATTAATATTGTATCCTAAGTAATATAATATTATTTTATATATCAATTTGCCTTTGAAATGTATGTTATTTTTTTGCCTTTTTTAGTGTTAACAGACTCATATTACCTGTATGGTAGCGAGCCACTAGGGGGCGAAAACGATATTTTAGGTCTCATATTCATGAGGCTGTCAACTGCTAACGTGGGGAGGGTGATGCGGCCAATCACAGTGAACTGATTGACATCCAGGCCGCTGGTGACATGAAGGCTGCTCTCCGTGGTGCTGAATGCTTGAGCGCCTTTTGGGTAGCTCGTCCCCAGAAGTATGACACACATTGGCCATGTATGTGCTCACCATGTTCAGCTCAACATACACCTGTGAAGTTGTGAAAAATGAACTAGGACTGCAGGCGCATAAGGCAGGCATAACAGCTGTCAAGCCCGATGTTAAAAAGATAAGCGTCGGAGGGGAAATGTCACTTCTCCCATTAACCAAACGTGAGTATTTCAGTCTTGTGATTTTCTTGGTTTTACTTCGTATTAATTTGTTGGATCACAGGCTATTTGATGTAAAGTGTAACATTTCTCATAACTGACGGCCTGACGCTTTTATTTGTCGTTTGTATCTATTTGCTGATGTGCAAAGCTTGCACTTACCATGCTCTTCACTGTTACATTGACGGTTGTTATTAAGATGCTGCAACAGTGTGCTATTGTGTGGGGAAATAAAGCCCAAGAAAGGACAATTTTGACAGACGTGAAACAATAAAAGAGCAACCCGTTTATCTTCATTTTTTTTAATTGGAGGCGGGCTATAGCACAAGCTACTTTTTGAGGGCGTTTGTTTCATTTCACTTAAAGAAAAGTGTAGAAACATACTTTGTCCTCTTCACAGTATTCAGGCTATTCCGGAATCCAGTAATATTCTGGGGGCCAGATGGAAAGCTCTGGTGGACTGCATGTGGCCCGCGAGCTGCCAGTTCACGTTCACTGATATGGTATATCAGAAAGCATTATGCATGTTTATGAGTGTAGTCAAGAAGCATCATGAATGCATTATAATGCACTATGAATGCCCCCATAATGCACTATAGATGTGGTCTTCATATAAAGTGTTTTGTATTTTGTGGTTTCTTTCATGAACATTAATGAAAAGAACATTCTATGAATTGATTTGTTGGTTGTGATGAATTTATTGTAGAAACCAACTCCATATATAATTAGCCTGACAAGTTCAGAAAAGAACACGTGTGTGTTCATGTCTCTGACAAAAACCCAGTCAAACATGTAGGCTGTACTACATATTAATCATAAAATAAAGACTGATTAAAATGAAGAATCAGTGTAAGCCGGGAAACAAGAGAAAAAAACAAAGTAAGACGAAAGGAAATTAAAATCCAGATTTTGGTCATGCACTTCTGAGGGCAGTGATTTTTATTTAATCCTTTCACTGCATGAAATCGTGTACCCTCAAACTCTGTTACTTAAACAAAAAGTAGGAAATTAAAGCAATAGTCTTCATTCACCATCATTTGCTGTTGAGTTCACGGTCAGCTGCCCAGCAGCCAACTCGGAACACGAGGGACAAAATGGAAGGTTTTCACACAAAGATAACACTGTGTGGAAACTGTTATTGTTCATGTGCATGTGCAGCCATGAAAGATATAGAGAGATGACTGACAGATATGCTGATCATTTTTACAGTAAAATCTGTGAACGGTCTCTCTCTCACTCACTCATCAATTCCAACATCACCGTAATGATAGTGATTACAGAGTGCACAACAATTTTAATTAGCACATTTTCAAAGCCAAATACTAATGGCTGTGTGTGTGTGTGTGTGTGTGTGTGTGTGTGTGTGTGTGTGTGTGTGTGTGTGTGTGTGTGTGTGTGTGTGCCCCATCGCTGTCACAGCCTGCATGTCTCCTTTGCTGTCCAAGGGAAAAAAATTCCAATTAACCAACAGCTTGCTCTCAAGTGGAAGTGAGAGATTGAGAAACTCAGACAAAAGCACGGGCACAGAACAGACTGGAATAACAATACAGATCACTGAAAAGAAGTGCAGTTGCAACACATTTCATTGTTTACCTCAGATGATGATAAAAATAACGTGTGCTCACAAAGGCCATGTATGCAGAATAATCAGTATAGTATATAGTCACCATAGCACCACAAATGAAAATTTACTCGTACTGACAAACTATTATCACCCTCAGATCTATGAAACATCTTCCAGCTCATTGTTTTGGTTGTACAGCCCAAAAGTCCACTGTTCGTGGCAGATAGACAAAGTTAGCGACCGGCTGGTGAATATAGAAGAACTTACAGCCAGATATTTCTCTCAGTAGCTGGTGAAAACTTGGACTTAATTTCAGCAGGTGGCGACTCCAAATAAAAGAGTATACATGCATGTCAGCTGGATGTCTAAATCATGGGTATAAAATGGAGGAGTAAATGCTGCATTCAAAGATGGCTTCCCATTTATTGCTATAAAAGTTGCTTGCTGGGTTCAAATACTGAAAAAGAGAGCAGGTGTCCTCACAGAGACTTTCTTTGGCCAAGTGGGTTGAGTGCTTGCACAGTGTTGGCTCTCCACTCAGATGAATGGGATAAGATCATTTCATCAGAGAGCTCTTCTAGACTTTCCAAATGTTCTTGGACGGAATGGATCGAGCTCTGCTGATAAAAGTCATTTAATTTGTGATGGTCAGAAAAAAAATGTTTGTCACAATTTTACGGCAATTCCTTTGCCGATGAATGTGTTTGGTAAAATAGCTTTATGGGTCATTGTGCATCATGTGATTACCCTGTAATACTCCACTACTCCAAAGTGCTTGGCGTAAATAACAATTTTTGCAAGCACACTAGCCATGAGGTCATTACGTGGTGATTTTAGCTTATACTGCGTTCCATTATGCAGAAAGCAAATCAGACAAATCAGCATCCTCGCTCTTGGACAATGAAACCTTTGTGATTTTAAGTTAAACAACAATTACTCTGTGAACTCGTAAAAAAAACTACGCCCTTGAAAGCATGGCAGCACAGATACACGTCATTGTAACTCACCAAAAACTTCGTCACCCTTCACTCCTCTCTGTCCTGCTGTCATGTCTGAATTATCCGCAGCCCCTTGAGTAGTCAATGAGCCCTGACATTTAACCTGCTGTCTATTAAAGGTCACAGAAAAAGACACAGCAATATTAGATTAGATTAGTTTTTTTCTGTCATCACCCACAAGGACTAAACCCCATGGAGTACTTTGAGTACAGCAGGTTCCAAATCTGTATTTTCCATTATTTTCTCTCAAAAGTTCAAACTTCACTTCAGCTCTCTGCCTGTATCCAGAATCTGTCACTAGTTACAAGTTCACTCCAATTATATTTTAACGACAAAATTCAGCATGGGAATATATGCGCCACATACTACACAGCTCTCTACAATACAAAGAGTAGTGTCCATGCCATGTGCAATACTTTCTGCTAAAATTACAGTTCTACGACTCAGCAGATGTTAGTGATGATGAAAGAGTCTGAAATCTCCTGTTACTGCTCCCTGTTGAGTAAACCACTATTCAGTGAGTGGCTATTATTAGGAATGCCCAATGTTTTTTTTGGCTCCAATTACCGATTATGTATGGGCCATCAAGTCATCATCTTTTTTTTTTTTTCCAAGATATTTTTTTGGCCCTTTTCAAGCTTTTATTTGATAGAGACAGCCGAAGAAGTGACAGGAATGTGGGGAGAGAGATGGGGAGTGACATGCAGCAAAGGGCCGCAGGTCGGACTCAAACCCCGGGTCGCCGCGGCAAGGACTGATCCTTCGCACATGGGGCGGACGCTCCACCAACCAAGCCAACCAACACCCCCATCAAGTCATTATCACTGAGTTGCTCAGAATCAGAAATCGCTCCCCAGGCAACAAACATTGTTAACTTAGAATGCATTATTACAGAATCAACGTATTTGGGTTATTTTTTTCAACATTGGTACATTAACATTCAACCAGTATTGTATCAGTGTGCCAACTTTCCCTGACTTTGGACAAAACAAACACCAGGTGGTGTGGAGACATTGTGACATGCAACACATGGAACTTGTTTGGTCTGAGCTGACAAAGAAAACTAAATAATTTGTATGGAATGAGAAGAATATCTAAAAGCATTTTTTGGAGGGAAATGTAGGCAAAGATGGAGAGGCAAGCCCTGCCCAAGAAAAAAAAGCATATCTTACCAGCCTGTGGAGAAAGAGGTAAGCCTAATATTTTAATTTGACTGCTAAATAGTCGATTATTTTTAGCTGCATAATTGTCATGGCAAAGTGGTCCATTTATTGTAATAAGGGAGTAAGAAAACAATAGGCTAGTAAGCTCAGTAAAACAAACAAAAATAAATAAGCAGACCAGAATGTTTAAGACATACATTATCTGGCTGACTTTTACAGCTTGTAAATGGTTATTAAACTGACTATTATAATGTGGCCACATTTTCTGCTAAAAACATCATGTCAGCTAGCAGGCTGACATTAAATCTGATGTTAAATTGGGTCAAATTGTTTCTCTCATTGGTGCAAATATCAGGCTTCTGCTTAAATTACAACCGCGTCGTGCAAGATTTATTTCATAGACTGTCACATATATGCTGAGCAATTTCGTGGAAGCAGAATTGTTTGGTAAGTTAGCAGCAAACTTCACAAACATTAACAACATCTTTTTTTCAAGCCCTGGCTGCACTCTTTTTTTTTGTTAATGCAGTCCAATACAACCGCATGCATTAAATCCCACTAATGACAGAGCAATCTCTCTCTCTTTAATCTGTCAAGGTTGGACTTCCAAGGTGATCTACAGAAAATCAAATGTCCACCATCAGCATCAGGTGTGAATGAAGATGAGCAAGAGAGTCTTCAAGGAGATGGTAATAAAAGACGAGTGTTAGCTGGTGGATTTAATGTCCCCTTTTAGCCACATTAAGATGAATTATGAGATGATTATATAATTATTGTTTTTGTTCACAAGAGGAGCGTCATTCGTACCGTTTGAAATTTAAGTGATAAATTCTGACACCTGAACAGTGACTGTGTTCAGAAAGGTGAATGCTTAAATGTATGAATGTGTTGAAAAGATCATCTTTGTCACTATACAAGTACAATGTTTGCTGGATTCATGATATTTTCCTTGATATATTTTGATCTGAAATGAAAGCTTCAGAAATATTCCATACACTTTGTAAACTTTATGTACATCTAAATTGATGCTATTTTATGTCCTGTGTTATCTACTTTTTGGAAATAAGTGAGCTTTTATTAAATTTATCATGTATCAACAATATCATGAACAATAACCAGTCCAGCGTGATTCAACATGACACATAACAAGTGCTGTAGATTTGGAAATAATGCCAGACATCAATGTAGATTCAATATTTCTGCCTGGCTTCATTTCACTGTTGCTTGAATCATATTTTGCTATGTGGGTCGACTTTTCCTTTTTTTAATTCTGATGTGTCACAGTGTCTCCTTTTTCTTTGTTCTTTGTCCTTGATGAGCCCGTTAAAGACATTTAAATATTCCAGGGAAGTGTAGATTTAATCCAGTATGACTGGAATTTGATGTTTATAGTGCTCAAAACAAGTTTTACTTGAGTCTGTTGCAGAAACAGAGCACCTGCAGATTAGTTCCATACCCAATGTTATGATCAACTAAAATTATACAAAATTAGACAGAATGTGAGGTGAATAAAGTTTTGTTAGCTTCACTGCCATTGACCAATAACACCAAGACGAATTCCTGGTATGTGAAAACCTACTTAAGGCAATAGGCAATAAACCTGATTCTGATTCTGAAGTGAGTGAAGTGAGTTTTTCCAGCCTATATGTTTATACTTTAATGTTTGTCATTTCCATTCTAAGACATTATTTGTTGATAGTAGACACTCACATTAGAATCTGTGCCAATCAGAGCAGGTTTTGTCACAGCAGATAACAGATGACTATTTTGACAGTAAAGAAAGCACAGGTGTTACTCATAACATTAACAATGACTCCATTCTGTTCAAGAGTTTTCAGCAAGCCCTGACAGTGTGACAGTGAGCTAGCAAGACAACAATACCTCGAAGACCTTGACGCTGAAGTAGCTAAATGGAATTCAGCTGTCCTTCATTTTATTATTTACACCTGTGCTTTTCTTACTGTGTCACATCGTCTGAAATGAAGAGGGACCATTGTTCACTTGTGGCAGCTGGTCTAGTTCAAGTGATGTTTGAATCAGTGACAACCCTGCTCCAAATAGTAACTTTTCTACCACTGGTCCTGACATGTGTGATGTAGCCACAATTAAGAAATGTTACACTCTGCACTCCAGGTTAGCTGAATAATTCATTTGCTTTATTTGGGATCTAAGCAGTAAAGCTGCTGAAACCCTGTATATTAAATCGCTGAAGACTTTGCCTTTATCCAAATCTACTCTTCCTACAATGTTTCGACGGGCTGCATCTGCATCACATTGCTTACACGGCATATCTGTGTTTTCTGTTTCACATTTCTGATATTCCATATGGTCTAAATCTGTCTGTAAGTTCAATTTTACATAAATGCTCATAAATCAAAAGCTATTGTAAGCAAATTTAGTGCACGTGTGAAATGTTGATATCTCATAGAAGCTGTGTGAATTTCTTCTATAGTCATCTTTTATTATCAGGTAACAGTGTATCTAAATAGTCCAGCGGTTTAAGATTGAGGCAGCGAAACCTTTGAGTTTTTTTGGTTTTAGAACAGTTGATCAGAATGAGTCCAGTTAACCCTGAATAAGGCTTGTGAATGAGCAGTAAAAATGCCCTCATCAATGGAACGCAGATAACAGAATTCGTCAGGGCTCGATCCTCTCGTCCTTCTCCCCACTAGCAGCAGCAAAAATGTGAGCTGGCATGGCAGAAAATTGCTGACCTAGTTGATGCGTGAGAAAAAAAGAAGAAAAGTTTTATCTCTCTCGTGTGTGCGTGTGTGTGTGTGCGTGTGTGTGCGCGTGTATTTTTGCAGCTGCAACCCAGGAGGTGTGAAAAAATATTTGGCAGCAAGTGTAAATGAAATATAATTCAGTGAAGTTGTTTATCCTGCACTAATTAGTCCACATTCAACACGTGACATATTTAATTTGTAAGTGAAAGTACAGCCAGTATCTAATACAGTCTATTTGAAAGCAACATCTACATTCTTTACCCATACAAGTCTCTGAATTTGTGTTGGATATGGTCACATTTGACCGCCAGATAGAAAAAAAGGCTGAGGCCCATAAAAGAGATGGGGGTCCTCCACCTCCTCTCACAGCAGCTGAAGAGATGGACCAAAACAGTGGGCGACATCTCTAGAGGAAACTCATCCGACCCCAACCACCTCTCAGGACACAGGAACCTACACGAGAGGTTAGATTGTTCAAATTACTGACATATGAACATTCATCCTTTTGCCAGCATTAGGTCGTCCATCCTAGACAACTTGGCACAGTGAATTTCTTGCAGCGGTACAATTCTTTGTAATTAACTGCTGCTACTTTGTCAGATTCTTAATCTATTTTAAGACGACTCAGAGTTATACATTTGAACATTTGTGGTGTGGCCTACACACCGCTGCAAAACAAAATTCAAATTAGTTGAGACACTATTCTGGGTAAAGTTTTAATTTAACTGTCTCATCTTCTTTATCTTCTACCAGCTACTGATGGTGTAATCTGCCTGGTGGAGCATTCCGCCACAGCAGACCTCCATGCAGTTGTAAGCACTCTTATTACTCC
This sequence comes from Miichthys miiuy, assembly GCA_036365135.1. Lineage (NCBI taxonomy): Eukaryota > Metazoa > Chordata > Actinopteri > Sciaenidae > Miichthys > Miichthys miiuy. The sequence goes on from CM071612.1 coordinate 20,204,513, forward strand.
ACAGATCTTTCATAATAGGTTAGAGTAGAGCACAAAATAATGTCCTTTTTCATTACAGCTGCCACAGAGAATAAAGATACAGAGAGGCCTATTGGGATTTCTACCTTTTAAAATTAACATCTAACAGTTAATGATAGCCTCCATAATAATAACCTTATTTTTTTCCAACAGAGCACTGCTGGAAATTGGAATGCAGAAGATGGCCCATCCTCCTCCACAGTACAACTGTACCTTAGTAAGATGGAAAGGACAAAAAGATCCTGATCCACAGTGCATCGTGGAAAGTGACCAAGACATTGTCAAAGTTACTGTTCCTCTACCTGGCTCTCACAGTGGGAGGCAGACACTGTTTTCCAGAAGGGAGTGCTCCGAAGAGTCGGTAAAGAGGACTGATTTTTTTCCCCTTATAAAAGACACCACATACAACACCACAGTGGAAAGCTACAAAGACATTGTAAGTTCCAGTTTTCACCAGAAATCACACCACAAAATCACCATCAATACACAGCGGGATCTACTCTGCCTTCACTGCCAGAGATGGACGCTGTTTTCTCTCTCTTGGTAGTAGAGTCTTGCCAAAAACACTACCTACTACCACATTACTGTTGTGTGGGCTGAAGTGTGGACGTTTCTATTTTCTCGAATCCTAGAGAGGTGTTTCTGTCTCTCTCAAACAATCATAACAAACCAAGTGAAACTTTCAGAAGCTGCTTCATGAAATAAACAATGAAAAAAAAAAAGGTAATAAGGACCTTATAGGATGCTTATTAACAGTAATATATGTTAATAACACTATGTAAATGTTAATGACAGCATCGTAAACAAGTTCATAGGTTAGAATATTGATTATTTTTATAAGCCAATCTTGGAACAACGACCAGCGTCGGGGCTTTTGGTGTAGTCAGCGATATCCAGAAAATTAATAACAGATATCCGGTATAAGACTTAAATGTCTTATACTCTAACAATAAACATGTTTATGATGCTATGATTAACTTATTGTACTTACGTACTCTATATAGTCTTATTAACATATATGGATGATAAGCATAGTATCATTCCCTTATTATCCAACAACTAATGCTTATTTGTAATATAAGGTGTAACAGTGAGACTTTGATCATCATAGGCCCCTGTCCTATCTGGCACTGTGAAATTCAATGTTGTTTTCTTGTTGTTCCAATAGCTCTCTTTGAAACAGCTGTACAAGGCATACTGAGAAAAACAAATTGAAAAAAAATTTGAAACGGACCACATGAGGCTGGAGATGCAGAAGACAGACAAGAATAGAAATTTTACCGCTGGAACATGAGCTAAAGGTGGGCGAGGTGCCCACAGGTGGATGAGTTCACTGATTTGAACAACATAACTATGAACTACTTTACTGCATTCGTGCTGCAGGAAATAAAGAGGACTTCATAAACAAAAGGTGTATCGGATTTAATTGACTGGGGAAGTGATGGGTCAATCAGAAATGACTGCGGGGTTTCAGGATTGTTATCAGGATCATGTCCTGCAGTGAGCCAAGTTATAACGTTGCCGAGGGCTGAGCTCAGGATCAGAGCTGGCACAGGTACCTTCTGTCCCCAGAGCCGGTAACCATGGAACTCTCCTATGACAATGAAGATACAGTTTACATTTTTGGTTTCAATAGGAGGAAACAAAATATTGATTATAACAGGATATAGCTGTGTGCACTCACGAGTCATGAGCCGACCCAGGACACTTTGCTTCCAACGTTTCTGATGATGCAGGCCGCATCACATATGATCTTCACAGTGTAATCATAGCTGCAGCAGTTGTATTGTTGTATCTTTAAGGCCTACCTGCATATTACTGCTGTGGAAAGACCTCCTGCTGACATTTACACCTTCATTTACTGAAGGACCTCTTAAGGATTATGAGTGCCACGTATGCAGCTCACACCTTATGCAGAAAAACCATACCCTTTAAACAGCGAATAGTAATTGTTTGCTTTTATTACTATGATTTAGATAGTAAGTAAGATGCTAAGTTCCAATTAGTGGTTTAGGAAGGTGATCCAAAGAATGTGCACAAAGCTAAAACAAACAGAGCTGTACATGTTGCTTTAAGGCAATGAACAGAAATAACTAGTATTAAATTGACATATTCCCTCAATCAGCATGAGAGCAACCACAAACGTCTGTAAACATAAACACAGCAGTCACTCCTGATCATTTCTGATCATTAGTACAGAGCTGTGGAACATTATTGGATATATTTGCTCTTCTGATGTTTCTCAGTTTCATCTGTTTCCATAATTTTCTATTTATGATGTTTTCTCAGGCCTCAAACTGCCTTATCACACATAAGTGAAGTATTAACCTGGTTTAGTTTATTTAGACTGTTGGGTAAATGATAGAGTCATGGAATATTTCCACATTTCATTACCAGGTAAAAATGAAATGATTGTTTTATTAACTGAGCCCTGCTGGGAAAGACGGGTTAGCATCCATCAGCTCCATCCGGCTCAATGTTATCCACAAGAAAGTCATTTTGTTTGCAAAGGTTGCTGACGTGAGATAAGAAAGTAATTATTCTGTGATCACAACAACAAGCGGTCCAGTAGTTTCTTCCTGATCATGAAATAATTGATTTTTCTTTGTTGACTCAAAGTGACACCAGACTGTTTTTCTTGTGATCATGACACAGCAAGTGGACCAAATGACACAAATGAAATGGGACCCAGGTTACTGAAAATAAAGTATTTGCAAGAAACACAATAGGTGCCTTCATAAAATGTGGGTATGGTGGAAAAGCAGTTTGAGGCATTAAGGGCATTGTTTAGTCACATTTTTTTATTTCCCTCAGCGTCTGACTTTAGAAAAGTGTAGCACATTATTGCTTTAAACGTCATGAAAAAGGACATCTGGATATTTTTGCCCTTGTGTCATACCCCTGCCCCCTTTTGGGTGAAAGCATTGACGGTATAAAGAATGGACATCATTTCCAGGTGGTCACACACAGGTTTCTGAAGAGCTCAGAATGTGTGGCTCTGGCTGCCGCCATGTTGGCAATATTGCCTCATCCGCCACCTGGCTAATCTAAAAAAATGAGCAGAAATTCACCCTAAGTACAGTTATGACAGCCAACAGCTGAACAACTGAATACAGTCTAATGTTACTTTTTCTGTCATGAAGGCACTGTCCAATGTGACGATGCAGTAAATGAATAACATTTCTGTGGAGAAGTGAAACCACTGTCACCATTGGTGCTCATGAAGTGACCTTTTACAATGAAAGCATGTTGGTTGTAGGTCCAGGTCCTATGTTACTTCATGTTGTTTACAAGGTTCTTTATTAGCTCAATTTATGGGAATTATAAAGGTCTTCGAGTGGGAAGACCACATCCATTCTGAAAGCATGTTTTTTATGGTAGTGCCATATTTTTCACAGTAAAAACAGTTACGCCAGTGTTTGCCTCAGAAGTACTGACTGACCAGGTTCCACACTTTACCTTTCTTGTCATCTGTGCGAATGGCCTCACAGATCTCTTCTTTTACTGTCCTTGGCTCTTTGGGGAAGTAAAAATCATAAACTGGGTTTACTGGGTCTAAAATGTGACGGAGCAGCTTCTAGGCATGAAGCCACTGGGCATTTTAACGGCACCTTTCACACAAAAGGGGGTGTGGTTGTTCCGAAGACAGCAGAGTAATGTATGACTGCTCTCATGTATTGTTGTTTTGCTGTGCTCTTTGCTCTCCCAGCTCCAAAAATACATTCGGAACAAACTAAAAAAAAAAAACATACATGTGCTCCACATGATAACAAAAAGCAGGGGCACAGAGTGTATGTGTGCACCTATGTTTGCATGAATATGCTCAAATTAGACGTGTGCACATTTGCAGGACAAACTGTACGTTAAAGCAACATTGCGTTACGAAATGCAGCTTTTTCAGCTAACAAACTGGGCTAACATTAGCTACCAGCAGCTACATTTGGCAGCAGTTTACTGACCATCAGGAAACTCTGTAAATTACAGGGAGTTGATGCGCACAGGCTGCAAGTCAGTGTAGCATCAAGATGATTTAAAACCTGTTTGCGATAGAAAAGTTGCACAATGTTGCTTGAACTCAAAACTGAGTTGGTCAATGTTGGTCACTGCATTGTAATTCCTCTCCGCCATGGCCTTCTACATATCTTTCCGTCAGGTAAACTCAAGCTCAAGTGTTTACTGTGTTGCTTACTGATCCTCAGTAGTTTAATTGCAGACCCCAGCAGAAAGCTCCACTTGAGCTTCAGAGGAAAATGTTGCACTGCACAAGTTGATCAGTAAACTACTGAAAAGCTATTGGATTCAGAAAACAGCAATTATGAGTAATGAAACTTGCAGCGCCACTACTTGCACTGATGCTACTGCCCAGCTCTGCTAACCAGAGATAGTAAGTGTTTGCAATGCCACAGATTAAATATCTAAACCACAAACAGCAAGCACGATTCCAAATACATAAAGGTGCACGTGAGACAGATGGCATGTCCTCACCCACAATGCTTATTCATCATTGTTATTGTTATTGTTTGCCTTATTGTGGGAGTTATATAATTAGATCAGTGCCACTGTGTGACTTAAGCTAAATAATCATCTCTTGGCTATAGCTATATGTTTACTGTACACACACTGATCTCATTCTTGGCACAAAAGCAAATAAGTTCTTATAATTTGAAAAAAAACAACAATATGAACTGCCAGTTATAATGCCAGTTATTTTTTGTGTGTGAATTGTGTGTTTGGTCAGCCTCTTTTTGACTCCTTCTGCACAGAAACCATTTTATTCATCAGATTTCACATCCGCTTGAGGAGCTTTCCATCCCAATCTCCCCCAGGAAGCTACAATCCTTTCCCCTCTACCTGACTGCATTGTCACATTTTGGTTTGAAACTAGATTGAATGAAACTGTGAGTAAATTCAGCCCAACTTGGTTATTTAAACAGGCAGGATTTCACCTAAAATTTTCCCTAAAATTCTTCCCTTGTGCAGCTTAAACATGATGAAGCACGTCCTTGTGCTGTCTAATTCCCAAACTTGACTTCTTATTCTTTGTGAAAGGGCAGTAGGTCCGGCAAGATAATTCCAGCACTCACATGGGAAGATTAACAACCCCACAGAAGGCTCGGCTGTAGCTTGTCAATCAGGAAACTCACTGCTCCTTTTCAGTGCTTTGTTCTTTGAGCTGATGCAAAGGGCACCTACTCATTTCCACCACTTGCATCCCCCTCAGAATATCCTTACTGAAGTGCTCCAACAGAAAGAACTGAGAATGAAAGAGACACCACTGCAATTGTAAGACAAAACAAAGGGATAGTTGTCATTCATCTCATGATCGTATTGCTCCACAAGTATGAGAAAGCAAAGCTTTAATAAGGGAATGCGAGGCGAAGATAAGCAAATGGCGTGGAAATTACATTTGCTATACAACCATTTGTACCAGTCACAAGATAACGAAAGAAATTTCTATTCACATTATCATCCTCTGCAGACTTATCAAGAACCAATTGCAAACTTATCCTGCAAGCCTATATCACGCACATTAATTAGCAGAAGATTCCAAGACATGGGGTATGTGTATAAAACGTTAAATAAATATATGCTGTGCATATATTGCTGTCCAGTGTGTTCACATTTTCTCGACATTACAAAATCGACCACAGAAGAAGAGAAAGCCTTCACTCGAGCCTAATTTTCTTTGAAAATGCCCAGATGACATATTGACCCCCCCCCCACACACACACACACAGACTTTTCTCAAAGTGAAAAGCACCTGCAAATTGCTGTGAGGATGTGCGGAGAGTGCTGTTTCATGTGTCAAAAGAAGTGTCACAATGCAGCTCAGTGACAATGTTGCACAGAAGACTGGAGTATAATTACAGCGTGAAATTGGCACACGGGGTGATGTTTTACACAAAGAACATTTAGTCCATTCTTCATATGGACTGTACATCCTGCAGAGCCACTTGGAAACCATGTTCCTTTCTTTACCAATATATGTCCACTGTTACACAGCAGGCAGGAAGTCAGCAGACACAGAAAGAATGGTAATGTAACACTCATTCATTTATATTCTTGGTTTAAATCTTTTAACTCGGGAACTTGCAGCAGGTACCCACAAGGGAAAACATTAGACTTTCGACATGGAGATAACAAAAGCCAGAATATAGAACACAACAACTCTGTTTTTTAAGTTGGCTGAAACTAAACTGAGCATCTTCGTCTCATCTTCCATGATAAATCCATATGTGGCCAAGGTTAAGGTTACACTTTGCTCTTATTTGAGATTTTGCTGATGTTGCCTGAACTAGTAGTTGGCCCTGTTTTTAGATATCAGTAGTAAGCCCACACAGCACTGCAGGCTCATATATTCCGAAGAAAAATATAGATAGCACTTTAGGGAATCAGACAGGATGAAAATAACAGGTGAGATCAATGGTGCATGGCAAGTGCACAGTGGAAACATCCGTGAGTGCTGGAGGTACTTTCATTCTAATATCATACTTGAACCACAGCGACAGATAAAGTACCAGTGGTGACAGATTATCAATAACTGTGTTATATGACTTGTCAGGGAATATGACAGACCTGACAGACCAAAACAATGGTGAACAATGTTATAGTCACACATTTGTGTTAGCTGCCTGTGAGAACATTTAAAATGAACATGTGCTCTCTGTGATGACAAGGTGAAGTGTGAAGGTCTTAACCAGGTGCAGGTGCCTTCACTACATTTATATTTGTCAAAAATAGAGCCCAAATAGAGACGTTAAGTTAGGGGGGGTTGTTTTGGGCATCAGGTTCCTAGAAGTTAAAGTTTGATTCATTTTCTGTGGAGACAGTGGTATGCCTCACAGTCCGAGTGCTCCCAAGGCTTGGACGAACATAAAACTCATCAGTCCAAAAGAAAGAGAGGCAGTGTTGGAAAACTTCAGGCTCTGTGATAAAAAGTCAAAGGCACAAGCCTGTGGACATCAAAATTTAAAGGAAAGGCAAGCAATCACCGGCTACAAGTCTTGCCTTTGTATCCAAGGCCTGATATAGCTTATTTCTCTGTGCCACAGACTCCATTGTTGTCCAGAAACGATTAGAAACACCTCCATAAGTCACACTACTACACTGGGTGATGTTCTTTCATAACCATGAACACAGGCATGATAGTTTATGTTTTACTCAATCCCACATACACCATCCTGCTCGCTGGCGCAACAAATAGGCCTATGTAATCTTGTTATATTATAGAGCTGTAAATAGTCCCCGACAAATGCACCATTCACTCCTGTTCAAGTTGCACTTGCTAAACTACAGGGCCCAGCTGTTGCAGGAAGCTGCCCAGCTTTTCTTTAAATACAGCACCGTGTCTTTGTGAGCCATTTCGTAAATGACATACATCTTCAGTAGAAATAACAGGCTTACACACAAACACAGCAGCCTCAACCTTTGAATTCATAATTCATAATTGATCAATTATAAACATTTTAGTAACCAGGCAAAACAAAGAAAAACACTAGATTGAAGGTTGTGCTAAAAGCAAGAAGAAGCTAAAGCTCGCTAGATGCAACAATTAGTGTGTTTGAATCAATTAACTTTTATATTTGGGGTCAACAACTATGGCGCAGTGTTTTATTACCAACTGAAACAACAAAGCATGTTGAATTTGCCCCACCTGCTTTCACCATTGACCACCAATGTCTGCTTCTCTATAGCAACAGTTGCTAGGGCTCATGGGTATTGCAATATTTCAAGCCATCTGCTATAAAAAACTGTAACATATGCCTATCATGTTTTCACGTGTTCATACTGTGTTTCTGTCTATCCATCCATCCACGTGCTCCTCCTGTGTGTCTGTGATGATGAATATTGAGGATGAAGAAAACTTTACACTGGAAATATGCAGCAGGGGAAATATTTCTGGAGCCGCTGGATCCTCTCACTCCGCAGGTCTATGCACCTATCTTGCACCCAAAGTGAGGAATGAATTTCACACTCAAGCATCAGAGGCATGTCTGAGCTACACTGCCTCCTGACTGCATGTATCCAGATAGCAACACTGCCATCTGCTGCCTCCATGATAAAGCCTGATGGGTTATCATCAGACCGGTGTCCTTTTCAAAGTCTTTTTACTGGCAGCCTGAAATACATAAACATGAAGGAATGATTTTAATAAGCAGTTGTGTCGAGTTCTTAATGAACGTAATAAGCATTGTTGATTGTAGTGACTTCCCCTTCCTTCCTTTGCGCTCTTGCTCTGGTTTTCTGTTTCAGGCTCAGTAGTTCCCATGCAGCTGAGAAATCAACCGCAGCACCAATAATCTTCCCTCTGCTTCATCACTGAGTCATTGCAAGGCTTCCCATGGCATTTAACTATGGAACGAAAATTTGCTTTTTGGTGCAACATGTTCAATATCAGTCTGCTGGATAGCGTTAAATTGGTTTTAATCCTGCAAGCTGTGACTTTTAGATGAAAGTTTAAAGTCAGCTCACTCTACGGGGATGTCAATTTACCAAAATCCTAACACATGACAAAACTCCCATATCAGTCATTTCCCTCCAAAACCCAGAAAGCCACTTAGTTTCTTGGTACAAAATCAGGCCACTGATTGATTTTTTAAATCTCAGAAATGATAGTCTTCATTTATATTTTACTGCGTATTGCTGAATGCCTTGCACCAAGGCAAGGATAAGCAGGTATAGTTAATGGATGGATAGAGATAAAGAAAGCTGAATGCTAAAAAAATATCCCAAAAATAAGTGGAACCTTTGGCCTCTCTCCATGAAATGCCTGACTGTTTAGCTGCTTAATTTCTCCAATATATTCAACCTTATGACTTTGCCTTGTGCTATTTAGTGCTCGGTGGTTAATGTGTAAAACAGCTTTCTGAGTGATGAAACTGAACCAAAAACAGTAAATTTAAGTTGCAGCGAAAAATTAGCTGAAAGACACTAAAATGCTGAGTTGATGTGAGCTGCAGAGTTGGGTGATAGTAAAAGTGACACTTGCCATATTACACATAATAATGTGGTCAATTGTTAATATAAAAATATTGAAACTGAGTATTGTGCAGTTAAGCCAAGCTGCAACCTTGATGGCTGTAAAATTAAGACAACGCAGAAGTGCCAAAAATTGCAGTTACTCGAATGGCCACTTGAGGCTGGCTACAGAACAAGTCAAGTCCCCGTATTAAAATTTCCAGATTCACAGCAGAAACAAACATGTTTACAGCCTGGTACAAAAAACAGTTTTGGTCTCTATGGCTAATGTCCCCGTTCATGACAACTGTACTGAGGGTGAATTTTTATTCAATTCACCTGTTCAAGTTATATTAAAGCTTATAGTTATGCATGATTAAGAGCATGGCCGCTTTGATTGACAGGTGGGTGCTGTTACAGGTGGCTTGTTTGAACTGCCAGCCCACCTCAGCTCCATCGACAATCCACGTCTTTGCCCATTTTTAGATTAGAGGCAGGAGAGGTAGGACTACCAAGATTGCGGTGGCCAGAACCATCGATCATCATCGAGGATTCTTTTTACCCACATCTTGTGAGGTCAGCAATAACGTGTACTTAAACGTTAATGTGGATAACCAGGAATGTCTGGCCCTTTGACAACTTAAATGACATTATGTTGCATTTATTTTCTCTTCAGTACCATTCAGTACCAATTAAGTGACAAGAAGTTCTTTCTGCTTCCAGATCAGTTCTACTTCAGTTACAGCTCCATTCCTCGAAAATTCCACCTTTCCGTTGCCTGATGAGATCTCTGTGTTACATTATACCAGACAGGACACTGTGCCAACTGCCCTTCTCCAGAGTTCATGTTTTCCATCCTCCATTAGCTCAATCTGACTGCACTAGGCTGCTGCACTGTCAATTATTCACACTCCTTTTGTCTGAGTAGTCCTGATGCTCTGGCACTTGGAGTGCAAGTCGACAACCTCTTTTCAGCTCCTGGCAAACACCTGGCCTTCGCTGTCTGCTGACTGTCCAGGCCAACTAAGGGTGGATTTCTTACTTTGTTACACTCTGAGTGACCTGCAGACTACTTTGGATTTTTTAAGTGCTTAAGTGACAACTTTTTTTTGTTGATGTAAGCATCAGATTGCATGAGATGAATGTAATGTACGTTTTTAGATTCATGTCATTTTTTAATGATGCATTGGGTATACTGTAAGTTGACTGACAGTATAACAGGTTGGGAAACATTGTAACAAGCACATTTATTTATTTGTTTCATGTGCCTTTAGGTTCCTTGGTCTTCACCATCATTTCTTCAGTTCCTAGGGCAGTTTGAGCTTGTTATAAGCTCAGCCAGAAATTTCTCCACTGCTCTCAGCAACTTCCCTATTCAACACAGAGAGTTTGGATCTGTCCAGGGACCTTCTGACAGAGCTCCCCTGGGTCTCTTTTGGGGCATTTTTGGGGTCTGAAGTGTTGAAGAGAATAACATCATTTCTGTAGGCAGAACTTTCTCAACCTCCAGAGTTTACAGAGGCTGAACCAGCTCTCTGTCCTGGGGGACACTTCTCTCTGGGAGTGGACTTTCTTGGAGAACTTGTCCTGGTTTAAAACTACTCTACCTTACTGTGCTGGAAAACAGAACTTTTGAGAACTTGGGCCATGTTGTGAAGCTGAACTTAAGTATCAACGTTATCCATCTTGTCCAGACATACTGTCATAATTAGGAGCAGGCCGTTTATATGACAGGATAATGAAGGGACTGTTCATCACCAATTCTTCTTTTCAAAGTCCATAACTGCTCTTTGATATTTTTAGGTCTATTATATTGCAAGTAGCAGATCTCTATTTCTTTTTGTTGAGGACAAAGAAGATAATAGAGATAGAGTTTTCTTTTATACTGCAGTCTGGTTGCAGGTTCTTTCACTATATCATACAGTAATTCAGAGGAAAGGGTTGCGTTCAGCACAAGACAAATGGCTGATAGCGACAGCAGTTTAACTTTAGCGCCTTCTCTCATCCTCTCAGGCAGCCATGCTAGAGAAAATCAGGGCTCTGGATTCAGACAAGAGTAGCTTGCATTAATAACTCAAAAATTGTGATAATTCAAATACCTTTGTTGTTGCAATGATTAAAGTATTGTTCCTGCATTAAGTCATGCATGCAATACTGTTAATTCTTGTACATTCTTGATGGTTAATGGTGTACCACAAGAATGAACTCATGCTTTTATGTGTATGACGTTTTGATATTTCATGTACCCCTACTATAAAATGTTACAGAGACTCCTGAGAATCTCATAAAAGATCAAAAAGGCCTCCGGTGTTAGCTCAGGAAGTTCAGCCTGCACCACAAGCAGCTGTTTCTACAATCATCCAGTCTGTTCTCTGTATCCATTACTGTCTGGTTTGGATCTGCCACCGAACGGGACAGGAACAGACTACAACGGACAGTCAGGACTGCAGAGAAAATCATTAGTGCCAACCTGTCCTCCATTCAGGACTAATACATGTCCGGACACAAGGAATGGACAAGAAACATCACACCACCCACAACACGACCTGTACAGAACACTGTGCGCCTAAACAACCAGAGACAAGCACAGTTACTTTCCATAGGTTTTCATTTAGATCAACGAAAAACTGGAATCAGAGTCCTTATCATTCCCTGTTAATGGAGAGAAGCAGCAGATTTGGTTGATCAAACAATGGGTACAGACGATGTGGTTTTGATCATTCTATCACCAGGCTTATGGTAATTCAATCAGCCACACTTAATGCTCGTTAATGAATGCAGCATGCTAATTGCTTCCACAGCAGCACAAGAAAAACTAAAGTCAAAAGCTCGTTATTAGCTCTTGATGTGTCTCTGCATGTGCTTGGGCCTGTCTATGTCCTGGGAAGCAGCCTTTCATGTGCATATTCAAGCCACAGAGTAGAATTATTTTAGTATTCAGTTGTCCGTGACCTGGTCAGCCTTCATTACAATCATCTCAGGCAGTAAGTAGTGAATAGGTCCCACTGTGTACTGCCTCTGTGTCTTTGTGGCTTTCGTTTGTGACTTTAGAAACTTTACGAGGAAAATAATAATTAATGAACTGATACGTGGAAAAGTCACCACAACCTCACCATCCCTCTCTTCCGACACTTCAGCGCACTTCGTCCCAGAAAACAGCATTGGCCTCCCGCAGTGAGAACCGGGCAGGAACAGTAACTTTCACAATGTCTTTGTCACTTTCCATGATGCACTGTGGGTCAGGATCCCTCTTACAACAGCAACCATGAGATAAAAAAGGCAGGATTGAGTATGATGGAGATATTCTTTTAATTTACAAGTGTTTTGATGCACTGGAAATGATTTATAGTGAAATAATATTGCTCTGAGCTGTCTCCATATTTTAAATTCATCTCCAATATTTACCCATGTTTTACCATGTTTCTGGGCGTGGAGCTTTTCAGGTCAGGCAGAATCAAACGTTATTTCCATTGATCCACTTTGTTTGCTTGCTTCAGTGGCTGTAGGACACTGTGTCTGCTTCATATCTGAAAACCCAGAGCATCGATATGTGTGGCAACGCGCGGGATCACACAGGCCAAAATACAAACAGACCTTCCAGACCAGAAGGCAAATATCATTGTCATTGTTGTCAAGAAGCTCCTATTTCAATTTAGCATGTTTCATTCATCTCTGATAATTTTAGATTTAATACAGTACATATTTTACATATTAATCCTTGAAGATTGCATTACAATTCAGATCTGGTCAGTATAATGGTGATCGTGTCATACTGTGTTTAACATTTCTCTAATTTTTCTCCTTCATACTCAGGGCTCCAGAGGTTATCTTGTGCTTCCAGCTCTATGTCATTGATATTCAAGGTCTTGGATGTGTTTCAACCTGTTCACCATCCACTGGTGAGACATCTCATATTGCAAGATTAAAGTGTACCGGACTGTTGTGGTGAAGAGGGAATAAAAAAAAAAAAAAATGGAAACGTGCTTCACAGGAAAAACATTATAAAATAAAACTTTTGGAAAAAAAAAAAAAAGATATCTTAAAATGAAAAAAGAAACTGTGGTGATGAAAATAAAAGTGATGAGGCAGGTGGACTAGAATCCATCTCGCCAAGCTTCATGCTTTGTGTTTGTGTACAAACCATAGTGATTTAGGCCAATTGGCATCCTTTAGAATGAGCTACTAGTGTGGTCTAATACTAGGCGTGTGTGCGTGGCAATGTAACAATGGCAGTTGCTAAAGAGGTTAGCAAAGACAGTAGCTTCAGTTAAATCATAGCAGGAGAGTATTCCTTCATTGAAAGAGGAGCAAATAACTTTCCTTTTGATCTTCTGAACCTGTGACAGATGGTTCACCCAATTGAAAATGCCTGCCCTTCTCCGAACGGTTTTCTGAAGACTTCCGTCAGGTTAAAAAAAAAAATAACACAGCGTTTCAAAATGAGTTCCAGTATCCTGCATTTGACTGAATCTGTTGTGTATTTTACATGTTTCATGATTATTTAATACTGGTCATATTGATCATTCACAACCAGAGAGGTGGTAAATATTGGAAATGAATTTGACAGATGGAGACAGCTCAGAGCCCAGAAGGACCCCAGAGTCCCTGTTCAATATTTCACTAGAAATCATTTCCAGTTCATCAAAATATGCAAAAGAGAAAGGTCATGATTTTTATTTTTTTATTTTAGATCAGTTGTCATCAGTAATTGGAAATATTCATCGTAATGTTGAGATTTGTGATTTTTCTTTCTTCAGCGGGTTTCCACTTGATTTTACAGAGCCCCTGAAGTCCCAAACGGTAATATTTTTTTTTATATTGTGCACACAAGTTATTTATCTTGTAGATAAGATTGTATGATTGTACTTCTTGACGGCTGTGATATCAAAAGCAAAGTCTTTAGAGCAAAAGATGTGCAATCTCCTCAATCTGAACTTTTTTTCTCTGTTCTTTCAAATTCTTGAACTCTGTAAATTGAAATGTTTTTGCTTAATGCTACAAGCAATTATTGCAAAGTTATTTATTTATTTTAGTCTTGAACAAAGTCAGGTCACAGCAGGAAGCCAACATGAACGACATCAGAAAATTGCTTAGACATTGCACTGAGCGATCGAAATGCTCCAGCAGCATTCATTACTGTAATATAACTAACCTGTGATTGGCTTCTCTTGGTGACCGATCTGAACAGCATCTCAGTGAAAAGATACACCGTGTGCTCTTCTGTGCCTTCTTGTATAATAAAAAAACAAACAAGAAGTGTGTGTGTGTGTGTGTGTGTGCACACAAGATAAAAATAATAATAAATAAAATTTCCTTTTGGGACTTCAGGGGCTCTGTACAATTTCTTCTTGTAAATGAAAAAATATCTCCACCATAATCGTCCCCATCTTTTAATCTTATGATTGCTGTTATGAGAGAGATCTCACCCACTTTTCACAATTGTTCCATTACCACAACAACAAAAGATGAAGACGCTTTGTAGATTCAAAATTTATTCTTTCAATAGATAGAGATTATTTAGGATGTACAACAGGGGACAGCTGGATCAATAATGAATGAGTGGTTTGAAGTTCACCCTCATCAGGGATCAGACCAGTGGACTCATTCACTTCAACCAGATGTATTTGTCTCCGACATCTGCGTTATAACCAGGAGCATACTTCTTCCCAGGGAGCTACAACACAAACACAGGACGACAATTTAAGTAAAGGACGGAATGTTCAAAACAACAGAATCACATACAAAATACACATACAAAATCACATAAATACAAAGCGCTGAGGTTTGATGGAAAAAGAGAATTAATTAAGAAGAATTAAGAATTAGGTTGCAGATGAATAATTTTCTATTAGCTGGTTCTAATTGAAATAAGCGTCTAATAACAAGCTGCGTGCAGCTGGATTTGATGCTTTTAACACTAAATATGAAGAAAATAAGTACTGCTGAGAAATCAGTCAGTTCTGATAGATGATTAATCACTTTAATCGTGCGAATTAAAAGATTAATTACTTTGTACAGCTTGAAATACAGAAAGTGTACAACGGAAGCTGCAGTGCTTCAGTGTTGTAAACGTCCTTCCATGACTTTACTTTGTGAACTCCAATGTGCTGAGGGAGATTACGCCACCACGTGCCACAGTTCTCATTCTCTCCAGTGAGAGAGAGCCGGGCTCAGAACTAAATGTCAGGTCGCAGCCTCCTGTAGCATTACGCAGCCTCATTTTTGCAGCGGGGGAAAAAAAAAAGTCTCCAGTCAATAAACAGAAAAGGTCAGACCCAAACGTTTCGCTGAAAGACTGATGATACCAAAAGGCTTGTAGAATATTCCGCGTGGCATTTGCCTTCTTGTAACTGCGAGTCGCTCGATATTTCAGCGGAAGAAAGTTAGTTCCACAGCACAGGCGTCACATGGCAGAAGAAATGCAGTTATTCAATATGAAAGAGGAGAGACAAAAGCAGGTTTCTTCAATATCACTGCATAGGTCAGCACAAGATGATGCAACTTATCCTCAGATAATAACGGAGCAGAGACAAAAAAAAGGGCAACTGATGCTCCTGTAACTTCTTTGCGCACAGCTAATTAATGTTTCCAGCAACAACTGTCCCCAGCCGATCTGCGGGATTAGCATAATGATCAGTCCACAGCTTTGACACGCGCCTCTGTATTACGGTGTATGTGGAGTGTCTGCGCAGTGCTCCAAAGGGAGTGCTGTGTGTGTGTGTGTGTGTGTGTGTGTGTGTGTGTGTGTGTGTGTGTGTGTGTGTGTGTGTGTGTGTGTGTCCAAAGTTCAAATTTGTTCAACTTTGATAGTCGCTGATCCGGGCGGCGCTGTCCTTTGTGAATTGAGTCTTGGAAACATAACCAACTACTACTGTAATATTAGCACAGTATTAAAGTTCGGTTCTAAGCAACACTGAACGATGATTATCTTCATCGAGGTCAGGGAGTGTCTGAGGTGTATCCCAGCTGACTTTGGGCGAGAGGCAGGGTACGCACAAAGACAACCAACCATTCACACCAACATTCACACCTGCGGCGTGTTTAGAGTCACCAGTGAATCCGTTAAGTGCATGTTCTTGTGCTGTGCGGTGCATCTGTTTCCTCGCAACGCGTCCACGTCCGCTACCTTACGCTCTGCTGCCATCCACTGTCAATCAGCAGAATTGCATGGAAACTGCAGGAAGGTGTATTCAACCGTATGCAATACTGATCTGACTGCAATTCACGCCACACAGCACACACCGCCAGTAAGTGCCATCTCTGAGTGCATCATTAGATGACGGCGCCACAAGTACAACTTAACAGCGGGGTTCCATATATAAATGTGTATTGTACATGTAGACATGAGGTGGAGATGGCGATAGGCAGTGACATGCAGCACAGGCACCACGCCAGACCGGCAAGTGAGAGTGAACGTCTCGTCTCTACGTACCGATCTATAGGCATAGTATGTTTCATCGAACTCGTGGGCCCCGATGGTGATCTCAGGAAGAAACTTTGGTATGTGGACCAGGTTTGCCACCTTCTGCTTGTCTTCCACGCTGTAAAACAGAGGGAAAAAAAAGTGTTAGAAACCTGCATGTAGGATGTCAGAGCATGACAAACTGAGGCCGATGTGGTGATATGTTGCTGTTCTTCCTCCATGTAATTTGCATTTCAACGTGGAAAACTCACAGGATCCTCATGTGGTGGTAGGTGACGTCATCCTGCTCCAGCCACGGCCCTTTTTCAAACTTCAAATACTCGATGTCCTCTGCCACCTGTGGACGGCATACAAAGTGCAAGTAAGCTGTCTGTTTGCAGAAATGGGAAAACAGATTTCGTGGGGGTGGGGGGGGTGAAAATAACATCCAGAACAAATGACACCGCTGTCTTACCCTTTCAAAATCCTGCGCTTGGGCTGCATCGTAAGCGAGCAGCTCTGATGTTTCGCTGAAAGCAAAACACACAGGAGGTTTCAGCAAACACCGAAGGCTCGGACTTTTTAAATATTAAACTTCACAACAATCATGTATGATTCATAACTAATTTGACAGCGGTCAGAGGTCTGTTACACATTTTGTTTTTCAATTCCTCACCTGATCTGAGGCAGGAAGGACTTTTTATAGCAATCCTCAATGCTCTTCAGGTAAGTCAGGGAAACATTCTGAAGATAGGACTGACAATAAAGAGATTTTAATGAATGACTCACATGAAGCTGATTAAACAGCTCATCTCATTTGAAACCATGATATCCAAGAGTTAATGAGTGAGACTGGAATGTTTGGACAGGATTACAGTGTCCTACAGAGACAACGGTGTCCTGCGCTTCGGGTGTGTGCGCGTCTCATTACCGTGCCGCTCTGTTTCAGCTTCTTCTGCACCTCCTCAGCCGGCAGGTCGACATAGATTGCGAGGTGTGGAGGCAGGAACTCACAGATACTGATGCCTTTGATCTCATTGTAGTGCTGCACACCTGAAACGCCGCAGAAGGAAACGTTACATTAGAAAAAAAAAAAAAAAGCACTTTTGAGCCTACTGATAGAAAGAAAATGACTTTATTGGTTAAGCTTTATTTGAATACTCACACTCATTCCTGATGTATCCCTCTTTAAACATGGCCTCCAGGAAGACCATATCGCTGAAGGGAGAACGCTCCAGCACCACACCTTGGCCTTAAAGCGCAGAAGATCAGGATGGAAAGAGAAGAAGAGTTTTCACTTGATGAAATCACATAAAGTCAATTCAAAAGTGCAAATAGGCGCAATTGTGCCAGGCAACACAAACGACGCGAATACACCGAGTTTCTGGACTCTGCTCTGATCTGGAGGTGTTTACTGGAGGGAGGAAAGTTTGTTTTTTTAACTTCTGGGATGACGAAGTAGATTTATCTTTTCTATTACTTCACAACCTGTCTGCAGCAGAGAGCAACAGAGGTGTCGACCTCCACTCCGTAGCTGTCTGTGGGCACCGAGCTCTGTGATACTACTTCAGATTTATAGAGATCAGACAAAAAAAAAGAAGTTTGCTTGGAGAAAAGTGAGCAGGAAAGTTGGACTACCTGGCAAGTGCAAAAATACGTGTCTGCTACTTGATGGATCCAAACTCAATTCAGAAAACAAGTATTTTAAAGTGGTTTGCTTGTTGTCTTGTGGACAGACCTGACAAATCACCGTCATGATTAAGACAACTCTTTTTTCGCAATTAAATCACAGCAAAGTGGGTTTATTTTGGGCTCATTCGACTGCAGTGAATCAGACAGGACACGTCAGTGCACCTCGGAGTGAGTGCTACCTGTGGTGAGCAGGTGTTCGATGGCGTTAGCGTAATAGAGCAGCCTCATGGTGTACATCCACAACTGTAGCCGGTAGCTGTTTCCATCAGCAGCTTTGGGGTCCGTGTAGAACTTCTCCAGGCTGCACATCCCGTTGAATTTGACGGGAAGTGGCTCCTTCTCCCCGGTCATCTTGTCCAAGTAGAAAGTGTCAGGCTCGGGCATGTAGAGCATCCCTGCACAAACAGAATTATGGGTTATTGTTTTCTGCACAAATACTTTGTGTCCATGGTGTCTAAAATTGGGACTGTCCAAGCAGCCCAATTAATGCAAATTAATGATCAAATCATGTAGTTTTCTCGTACTTTTTTTAATCTTCTGGCCAAATGGCGAGTGAATATTCAAATTTCATGAGCCACTCAACAGATTACTGTTGTTTTATGGCTGATGAGTGAAGCAAATCTTCCATATTTGGCTGGTGGATGGAGCTAACTTCATCCAACCTTCATCTGCTTGAGTGTATGCTGGTGGAGACTCTAGCAAAAGGCGAGACAGTTACCCAGCTTGTCAGCCAGGTTCTGGGCCAGCGCTCCTTTCCCAGAGGCCAAGTTTCCATCCACCGTGATGATTTTGCTGTACTCCTTAAATCGTGGCGTCGTCCTCTCGCCCAGTGCGTAGGCCAACCAGCCATATTGTAGGCTTCTCACAGAGCTCGTGTGAACACCCGCCTGGAGGACAAAACAAAAAACACCACCACCTTTAAATGACAGCAGAAACGCCTCGACACGGTCAAGACCGTGAAACAATCTGATGGACAAGTCTGGGTTTGGCGGTTGCCAGGAGAACGGTACCTGTCTGACTGCATTGTGCCAAGTCTAAAGTTTGGTGGAGGGGCGATTATGGTATGGGGTTGTCTGTCACGAGCTGGGCTTGGCCCCTTAGTTCCAGTCAAAGGAACTCTGAATGCTTCAGCATATCAAGAGATTTTGGTCCCAACTTTGTGGGAACAGTTTGGAGATGGCCTCTTCCTCTTCCAACATGACTGTGCACCAGTGCACAAAGCAAAGTCCATAAAGACATGGATGAACTTGACTGGCCTGCACAGAGTCCTGACCTCAACCCGATAGAACACCTTTGGGATGAATTAGAGCGGAGACTGAGAGCCAGGCCTTCTCATCCAACATCAGTGTGTGACCTCACAAATGCGCTTCTGGAAGAATGGTCAAAAATGCCCATAAACACACTCCTAAACCTCATGGACAGCCTTCCCAGAAGAGCTGAAGCTGTTATAGCTGCAAAGAATGGACCGACGTCATATTAAACCCTATGGATTAAGAATGGGATGTCACTTAAATTGGTATGCGAGTCAAGGCAGGTGAGCGAATACTTTTGGCAATATAGTGTATGTGAACTAGTCCCGGAGTGACGTAACGTTACGCAGTGCTGAGGTGACAGACGTGGCTAACAAACAAGTTTAAAGTCTGCATTGGGCTTCTGGACTGGCTAGCATAGATAGATACTTTATTGATCCTGAAGGAAATTCAAGCATCCAGTAGCAGCATGCAAACATACATTAGAATTAACCTATAACACAGTAACCATACGTTAAAATTAACCCGAGATCAATCCAAATTTAAATATGTAAGCATTTGTAGCCAAATTAAAAACATCTGCAGAGGAGTTAAAAATGTGCAGAGGGAATTAAACATTTAATTGGAAAATAAATCTATAACTGTGTTAAGAGGTTAACCCGTGCTAAACATCTATACGAAAACTATATAAAAAGTAGAAAGTGACCGTAGAAATAAAAATGTTATAAAAATATGATCAAGAACTACAAATAGGGATAAAGGCTGTAAACAGATGAATGAGAGTCACAGCATGTAGCAGAGGTAGTCAGAAATATAGCATATTTACAAGGTGGTGTACGTCGCACCTGCATCGTTAAAAACCTCTGTAACTGTTAGTTTAATGTGCTGACAGCTTGCCTCATGTTGTGTTGACCCTCTCGGCTCATAAACAAACCGGCGGACAGCACGGCGTCCCCCGACTGTGATGCTAGCTGTTAGCTCGGTTAGCTTGCCCTTGTAAACTTGAGAGGTTTAACGGCTCAGAAAAGAGTCTGTGTCCGTCTGTCTTCTGTCATTACCTTCTGTGCAACGTTCACTGATTTAAAGGTGATTGCTCCCGTGGGGACGAGCAGTCGGATCGCCCTCAGGGCCATGATGAAGATGAAGAGCTGTCCTCCAGACCTGACCCGAATATCACCGCAGCTCGGCGACTCAATAATACGTCAGAAGCCGCGAGGACCTTTGCTTAGGGTCGTCTCATGCATTCTACGTTTAGCTGTGTCTACTCGGTGCCTGAATGTATTTCGTTTTTAGTTATCAGAAGAATCGGAATCACTTTAATTCGCCAGGTATGTGTGCACACACGAGGAATCTGACTCCGGTTACACTCTCTCAGTACAAACATCAGACGTATATAGACATAGGTACAGTTAGAAAACAAAACAGAGAACTTGACAGGTAAACGTTGACATAAACATAAACAGGAACAAGAACAAAAAAAAATGTACATATAAAAAGGTAAGTATATGCTGCATTAATACAATGCTTTAAATGTAAAATTAATAAATTATATATTATGAAACAACAACATTTGAAAAATGTCAGAACAATTTCCCTCAACTCAAGGTGACATGTTTCTGAGTCCTAAACTCAGATATTCATTTTTATAACAAAGACAAGCTTTAAATCATCACATTTGATAATGCGGACCCACTTAATGGCATATTTTGCTTGGAAAACACGATAATCAAAAAAGTTATTGACAGTTAATTGGCTTTATGTCTACAGATTTACTGGCTACTGAAGGTGTACAATCAAAATAAATAATACATTGCAAATTTTCTCCCGTAAGAATGACAATATAAAAAGTATTCTTGTAATTAGCATTGATTCTGATAGCAGACTGCAACCTTCAGTGACGTATTCATGTATCCTTATGATAGCTCACTGGGACCTCTACAACAGCCTATGTCCATGCCTGGTGTGTGTCTGTTTTTTTTTTTTCCAGTAGGTGGCAGTAGTGATTTGTTTAAACACCAATGCTTCGCCACTGTAAATCCCCAAACTGTCTACTCCTAAAAAAATCATCTTGTGAATGTCGGCAGTGAAAGGCCTCTAGGTTTTCATCCCCAAGGTTAGCAGCCAGGAACAGTTGGAGTTAATGGTTGGAGTCTTGGCTTTGGCTCATGAGACAGACTAACAATATAGCTGGGTCTAATTTCCCACAAGAAACGTCTGTTTCTAAAAATGTGCTTTTGTACATCAAAGGAAGATGTCCAGTAGTTATTTCACAAACGTTTCTGATCCAGAATAAAAAAATATGTTGTTAATGTCAGGAATCTTTATGATGCGGATGTGCATTTACATAATGCTTGACATCTCATCACGTCTTTGTAGTACAGTAATGACTCACCAGTGGTACAGGTGTAGTTTATGAGGTGTGGCAGAGATGCTGCTGATTAAACCATCTACTCAAACAAATCATCATTAATCATTCACTCTCTTCTTATTATCAATGGGCTGACAGTGATAGTAATGACTTAACACATGTCTAATAGGCCTCTGTTTAGTTAGGCTCATATTCTCCTGCATTTGCACTTTTGCCTACAGCTACAAGCTGACTGTGTTCAGACCTAAGACTTTATATAACATCTACAGCCTGTCGGCCTGTCATACAAGTGTGACTCACTGGCTGTTTCCTTTGTAGGCTAGGAAACCGAACTAGTAAACATGACTGACAGTCAACTACACCGCTTCATATTTCATTGACTGTTCAGTGCGAGCACATAGTGTTTCAGCTTTACATAGTCAAGTCTGCTCACTCACACACACACACACACACACACACACTGGCAACTCTAAATTCAATTCAGTTAGCCTGGGTGCCACCCACAACACTAACAATAGCTACATTGCATGTATTTCCCAGCTGTTCTTCTAAGCCCTCTTCCTCCTAGATTTTGTCCGACACACACCTTGGATGTTGCATCATCTTTTAGTTGCCAGCTTTTTGAACACAAGACAAAACACGTTTTAGAAAACACTTTTCACAATGCAGTCTAGTTGTACCGATACTAGAACTAAAAGTCTAAAGCAACTGGGGGCTATGATGTTTATTACACCCCGCACCAGGAAAGAGTTGGTTAGAACCGAGGAACAACCTTCAAGTAGGTGAAAAGAAGCCAATGTGGAGGTGCCAAAAACTGTAATTCCTCGAGTAGGCGCTTGAGGCTGGCTACAGAACATTTCAGTCTCCATAAACGCCTGTATTAAAATACCCAACATCACCTCAGAAATAAACATGTTTACAGCCTGGTACAAAAAAACTGTTTTAGTCGCTATAGCGATTTTCTGCATTCTTGACAAGTGTAATGATTTTTTTTAAACTTCAGATTAAATAAAGGCTTAAAGGTACGCATAATTAACAGTTCGATTGACAGGTAGGTGCAGTAGTTACAAATGGCTTGTTTGAGCACCCAGTCCACGTCTTTGTCGATTTTTAGATCACAGCTGGGAGGTGAAAGAAGCAGGATAGCCAACATGGTGGCGGCCAGAACCGCATATTTCCAACTTCATAATGCTTCAAAAACTTATGGGTGACGTCATGAAGCTTTGTCCATTTGTTATCATGTCATTGGTTAGAACAAATTGATTACTTATCTATTTTAGAGCATTAACATTAGTGGAGTTACACTGTTTTTGGAGGATAGGGAAAAGGTCATGGAGCAACTTTGTCTTAAAACGCACTTCAAACAGAATTTCTATGTAAAAAGTTCCCTGGCAATATGTTTGATTAGCTTTTCCCACAATATCCACTTGTGGCTAATAAAGCATGATCAACTTTTTAAGGGTTTAGCTTAAGGAAACTCAAAGCACTTGGTTACGGTCTTAGGAAAGTTTGTGGTCTTATTTGGACACGAGACAAGATGTGTTTACTTTTTCAGTATATAACCAAAAGTGCATATTTCCCTAACCTTAACCAAAGACTGCACATCTGTGTGGCACAAAAACTCAGCAGTTTGTGGACTGGAAAAACTTTGCCATTGAACATTATCCATGCAGAAATGCATCTTCTCCACAACATAATTAGGTAAATTTTATATTTTGTAGTATAGAAAGTTTTATCCATGTTCGCTGACTTCCTTCCTCACCTCTGGCATATCCAACCTATTAAAAACTACATGAACTAGAGGCATGCAAGAAAATTACCTTATTGACCAACTAATTTCATATTTTAGTCAGCAAATTTTTCTTTTTTTCAATTCTGTCAGATTGTAGTTATAGTTGTAATGGGGGAAAAGGGGGGAAATGCTGTGAAGGAAATGTGTCTTTGCAGCCAACACTTGGAGATGAATTCATTAAACGCACATATACACATGCATACACTCAGATGTAGTACAGTACCAACACTTTCCCGTATATGCATCCTGACACACACACCCACAGGAACCAGACCAATTAGTCAACAGTAAAACAATACTCCACATTCAGGTCTCACGGCTGAAGCCCTGTGAGGCCAGCTGAGGGGTTTGGCAAATCCATCTCTGCCAAATTTTCCTCTGACTCTCAGGTTTTATTTCATTCTTCTGCAGTTTGGACTGGATCTAACAGTACCAACAGGGAGGAGGTTCACCTGCATTGTTTATCATTAAAACAATTTAAAAGTGTGGCAGTGAAAATAGCACCCTGCATTTTTTACTCTACACCTGCGTGCGTAGAAACCTACTGTGTCAGTAACATGCTTCGTCTTGACTTTAAGAGACTATAACATAACATACATTAAATATTTGACTTACAACACTACCTGCTTCATGTTTCTTTGTGAGAAAACCCATTGTTGTGTATTTTCTTATGAGGCATCTCACAATTGAAAAACATTGACGAAGTGACATAAAAATGTCAGCCTGCTGACCAAAGTCATTAGATTTAAAGTGTGGCTTTGGTTGTTGCTGTTGTTCCACGTTGCGGCCCACATGTTGGAAAACAATATAACACAATGATTGTCCTTTGAAATACATATTATTGAATACTTGTGGAGTATTAAAATCTGAAATTGGCAGCAGGGTTTCAAAATTACTGCTTGACTGACATCCACTGGCGCACGCCTAGGATCATTTCCCGCTGTAGTCATTTCTTGTATACTAACTGCCAAAACAGTGCGCTGTCAGTGTTAGAACATGCAAAGTTACATAAAGTGAAGAACAGGGGAACAACCACAGGCAGCTCAATATGAAATCATTTTGAGTTTATTTCACAACATTTTGCAAAAGTCTTTGTGATCTGAGTTGTATTGACTAGAGCTGAAACCATCAGCTGATTCATCTATTTATTCACTAACAATTTTTACTTCAACCATATAACAAAATAATTGCCAGTAATTTTTATTAAAGTTATTTATCAAGCACAAATGTCAAAAACTCTCTAGTTCTAGCTCCCCAGTTTCGTGGGTTTGCTGTTTCTCATTGTCTTTACAGCAAGATGAATACTTTTAAAAGTGCAATTTGGTGACATCACTTTGTGGTTATAATTGTGGTTATTTATCACTATTTTCTGACATGTTATAGATGATGAGTAGTAGATAAATCAATACTGACTCTTTCGAAATTAATAAAAACCTTTGCAAAAACATTTTTGCACGTCTTTGCACATATTGCATGTCATGAGGTCTTCAGTTCGGTTTTATTATATTTGTATAATGCCAAATCATAACAGAAGTTATCTCATGACATTCTCATGTAGAGTAGGCCTACATCTTACTCTTTATAATATTATTTACAGAGACCCAACAATTCCCAACATGATCAAGCATGTGGCGAGGAAAACTTCCTGAAGTTTTTCTGGGCTGAAGAGAGCACTGTGAACGTCTGTATCATCCACGTTGGTGGCAATTCAAAAAGCTTCAGCTGGTGACTCGGTGTCTGTTAGAGGAAGCACGTGGTTGTCTCTAAAAAAACATTTAGAGTTGGCCAATACATTTCACAATAAATGTACTGCCGCCCAGATTTTTTTTTTTTTTTATCATAATAATGAAACATTTATATCAGTGTTCACTGCCAATGCAAAATATTTACAATGAAGATATGTGTAACAGTGAATGTCTTTCATTTGTTGTCCAAACAAGATCCATTTCTGGGTAATAAAGCACAGTGATGCCTATTCAAGGCAGTGCTTAAACACTTAAAATGAAGCGGATGATTCAGCTCACGGAAAGCCATTTAAAAAGTTATTGCTTGTACTTCAGCATAATTTTTCAGCACTGAATCAGGATTGTGACCTTTGGGCTTTCATAACATTTCTTCTTTCAGACGAGTGGAAAGAAAATTACCCAAATAAGCATTTGGCTGTATTTTTCTTCACTTTGTCCTTAGATGATGCCTCATTTGCTTAAACATTATATATCAGAAAGCTTGTAATATAAAACTAACTGTCTTAATGTAAGTAAACATATGGGGAAGTTTCATGGTGATATCTGCAGTTACAGGTTGTTGTTTTTAACCCCATTCACGTGTCATGTCGTAGGTCTTAGCTGTTTTCTCATAGTCAAATCTCCACTTCAGTAGCATCCATACATCAAACCTTCTAGTTTTCTTCCTGTCTATATTCTCAAGG
Organism: Miichthys miiuy; assembly: GCA_036365135.1. Taxonomy (NCBI): domain Eukaryota; kingdom Metazoa; phylum Chordata; class Actinopteri; family Sciaenidae; genus Miichthys; species Miichthys miiuy. Next base: position 20,230,421 of record CM071612.1, read on the forward strand.
GTTTTTTTAATTGCAAAAAATAGATAGGACAATACAGTACTTCAAAAAGTACAATTCTGCTCTCCTTCTCTCACTCCCTCCCTCTGGCTGCTCCCCAAAGACACAGTAGTAACTTCCATACCTAACTAATAACATCACCCTTCAACAATCTGACCACACAAGTGCAAATTAAGTGAAATCATGACACTCAGGGTGCTTTAGGCTTTACAGCCTGATGTTCATGTTAATGGAGTTGTGGTTGAGGGTATAATGGATCTCGGTTACGTCTCAGTGTTAAAAAAACTGCCCTCCTGTCCTTCACACGCAATTCTTCCCTTACCAGAGGGCAGAAAGTTTCAAGTTTCAAATGCAGCATCAAATCTTATATCCAAACTCTTTGAAAGACGAAAAGTAACAGCTCTCATGTATGTTATAGTAAATATAGTGCCATGCTCAAAATTCAAACTTACGAGACAGTCCGTCATAACTTTCAATTTAGACCTGTATCTTAAAACTACGATTGAGAAGATCATAATTATGACTCATTCCATGTGTATTTGAACGTATTTAACTGAAAATAATCTTAATCTAATAGATGTTATCCTTAACATCGGAGCACCCCAGGGCTGTGTTTTGAGTCAGCTGCTCTTCCTGTACACAAACAACTGTGTAGCTACGTTTGACTCCAAAACCATTGTTAAGTTTTCTGACGACACAGGCAGCGTCAGGGGCCCTGATCACTGATAACAATGAAAAGACATATCTAAAGGAAGTGGAGAACCTGACCCTCTTGGTGAACATTGGTGATTATTTACTTCCTGTTCATTCCCATTCTATGCAAGCAATGGGGGCCAATCAAACCTTTGCATCCGGTGGCAAAGAAGATTCTCTTCCCTGTTATGTGCCGAACTTGGTTGAGACCACCAGTCAAAGTTCACCAAAGTTGAATTCGCAAATACGCAAATAAATGATGCAAGATGATGATGTATGTGACCGTGCCATAAGGAATCAGGAAGGAGATGATAATGGATCTTGGAAAGAAGCAGGGGAGAAACTACATCCAACTTAATCAATAGACCCTTCCTGGTCATGGAAAGTTTAATTCAGCTACAGGTGCCTGAAAGACATCGATACCAGATGCTCCAAAAATAAGGCTAGAAGAATCTTCAAGGATCTCAACCACCCGGATAACCAGCTTTTAAGGTTCCAGGTACACCAGCCCAGCAATGAGAGGCTCAGGAAGAGCGTCTGCCCTCAAATGACTAGGATCTTAAATGAGGGCACTGCCTAGGACTGCACCCTTGCTGAGCTTCCGTAGATCTTGCTGGCAAGGGAAAGAATTTATCACAGACGATTTCTAACACATACCTAAAAGTGTCCAAGGCTCACTCCCTCAACTTGAAATCCTCTTCAAATCTCTGAACAGACTGAACTGTTCAAATGATGAAATCAAAACAGTAAAAACATTTGCAGTGGGTGGAGAACAATAAAAGGCAGTGAGGTAGCTGACTGTCCTAAATGAAAACCACTGCTGGGCTGAATAAAACATTACTCTAAAGTTAGTGTGAAATAAAGACATCGGGCCTGGTGTTGATGGCCGCGCACCGGTGGCTGTCACACAGGAATGCACCAGGGCCAAATAAACAAGCACACAGAGTTAGGTTAAACGCATGGGAACAGTTGCACAGGGCTCACCAGCGACCACACGCCAGATTCTGTGGTCCGGCAGCTGCCATATTCACATGTCCCATTTCCCTCAGTGCTTGGCTGCTTTGTTCTCATGTTCAGTGAGGGGGTCTGTGTCAGTGCACACAGCCAGGTTAGCTTTAACTAGCCCTCAGGGGATGGAGATGGCAATACCAGACGTCTACATTCAGCCAACAAACAAAGCTGTCTACTTCTTAAGTATTTTAAATTGGACTCATTAGAAGTCTGGGTAACATACAATACTCCACAATGTTGTAGCAAAAATGTCCTCTCTAGTGTATATTCCTCTAAAAACTCTTTCCCATCTCATTACTCGCACAGACCACAAATTATGAACCATGTTTTGCTATTTGCTGCCACTGTTACTATGGAAACGTGGTTCTCAGTACTGAGTTAGCCTGCAGGCAGGGTGGCAAAATTTTAAATCTTTTAAAAAAAGTCAGGTTTTTTTTAATGTAAACTGGCATAAGACTTATCCAGTGGTTTTCAAACTGGGGTGGGCCACTCTGGGGAGAGTGGGGAGAGGAAGCTTAGAGCCACTGCAAGGAGGGTGTATAGTGAATCTAGGTGAATGATTTTGTTATCGGGAAAATAGACAAACAAGCGTTTGCTGCTGCTATCAGCCTTTTTTCAGTAAAATTAAACTTGGTTTGTTTTTATCAGTTACTTTCCCGATCACTGTTAATGAGGGAGTAAACATTTGTTCGACTTCTGAAGGTTGGCAATTCAGAAAAAAATTGAGGGACCACTGAAGGCAAAATGAAGACTGACTCAACACTACAAACTAGTCTGAAATCTCTCTGTGAAGCCGGCCCTAGGAGCTGAGGTAATCTCACTATTATACTAACAGGAAGTGGCTCTTTTTCCACCACCTCGACCTGAGCATGTTTTCTGATCAGGAGCTGATTGTTTGTAGAGTTTCCACTTGTGTGCAGATGGGGCAAAAGTATTCTTTAATAATAGTATATTTTATATTGTATGCTAATATATTCTTCACTTAATGCAAATTCAAAATAATGATTGCACTTTCTTTTTCTGCTGTTTTGTATTTCATATAAGTAAACTTTACGTTAGTGTGGAAACTGTGTTCTGACAGTGGAAGGCACACTCGAGCATATATTGACACTGGTATGATTTTCAACTTTAACATAACAAATCAATCATCAACATTTTGATTGAATTAAAATTTATTGAAGTTTTTTCTTTTTTCTTACAACTTGGGTTCTCTTTTGATAGATTCTGTTATGACCTCACTGGACTCACAAGTTTGTGAGACAAAGTTTTACAAAATCAGAAAAGTTTAAAGTTCACATAACCAGCCCACCAAGAAATAAATAAACAAAAACATGTCCTTCAAGTTATTTTCTAGACTGCTCTAATCTTTTTTGTTTCTCTTTTTTTTTTAATGTTTTGCATTTCGAAGTTTGTTGCTACGTGTTTGTGTTTTTTTCTGTTTATTCAAATGCAAATTTGGATAACAACAGTGCGTGTTTTGACAATAGTGACATAAAACTGTGTCAGTAAAAACACTAAACAGTCTCTCGCTAAAGACAGCAAAACAAAAAAGAAAGAAAGAAAAGTTTATCGAATTGTGCATTTCGAAGTGAAAAAATTTAGTCCTGACACAAAATACATGGTTAGGATTTTCTACAGTGTCAGCCTGTCACGATTAAAAGGTGCTTTCATTGATGCCATTAAAGAGACAAACTGCTGTTGGGAAAGTTGAACATGACAGACAGCTGTTATGAGGAAGTATAGTGCGCCCAAGATAAACAGTGCTGTTTACAGAGAAACGATGAAGAAAGCTTAGGGTGTGAATGGTTTCCATGGGAACTGTCAGCAACATGTCTCTAGCTGTCACTGATGTGTGATGAGGTGATAAATTTTGCTTTTGTTAAATGTTAAGTCAAAACATGAAACATTTAGACAGGGAGATGTTCGGCCTACACTCATTGAGATAAATAGGGTGGACAAAATAATAGAAACACTTGTGCAGATGAATCAACACCTCCCTGCAGCAGTTTCAACAAACCAAACATTGTAACCTTCTCAGAGGTATTATTACAGGACTGTTGTATCAGACTGCATTAGTTTTGGCAAGGTGCACCTGATAAACTGGCACCGGAGTGAGTGTTTTTTGCAGCTGTGAGCTCCATTCAGCTCCATTTCCTTTGCACTTTGACACTTTACCTCCCCCTATTAAGCATTTATAAGCTGTATATAATTAAATTCAATTTTTCACACACAGCACCAAATGAAAACAGAAGTTATCTAAACATAGTTATCTTAACACTTTAGACTGCATACAGAGTGGGTCTAGACCGTACACTTTATAACATTATTTACACAGACTCAATCATTCCCACCATGAGCAAGCACTTGGCGACGGTGGCAAGGAACAACTTCTTTCTACAAACAGTTTACATGTGGTTTATAGCACACTATAATGTAACTGTACGCAGATATAAGTGTTTATTAATGTATTTGTTGCTCCTCTTTGGACACCCATAAGGCTGCTTTATAAACAAATAATGAATGACAATATTGGTCAGTAAAAAATATAGAATATAGAAGAAGTGTGTAATATAAACCATTTATTTTCATTTTTAATGCTGCTTAGAAATCTTAAATATGGGGACTTAAAGCACAGTGTTACAGAAGTGTCCAATATTCAGCACAAATATCAATGAAAAGGTTATTTAAGGCTGTTTTGCATGATTTGGGTTAGGCTCCTTAGTTCCAAGAAATTTCCAATGTTGTGGCAGCATTTCGGGAAAGGCCCTTTCCTGTTTCAACATGACAATGCCCCTATGTGCACAAAGAAATGGGCTGCAGTCGAATAGTAAAAAAAAAAAATTACATCCTACATCCTAACCCTGAGCACTTCAGTGGAGGCCTGGAAGATGCACAGAAGAATGTAAGGACCAAGACAAAGAAGCCAAGGCAATCCAGCTGGACTCTAGACTGGATTTTATTTATAACATTCATTTATAATGGAAGCTCAGTGCTGAACAATTCAAGCTTGGTTTCCAATCCAAAATAGAACTTTTACTGATACAAAGGGAACATTTTTACAATAGTTTTGAAAGAAAATAAATCTTTGTTTTTGGATTTGGAGCTCAGCCAGTCATGATTTCAATAACTTTCAGATCGTGATGAAGCATAAAATAGGTGCTCTGCTGTACATTTACATGGGTCTGCTGTGTTGAAACTACAACAGTGCATTGCTGTAAAATATTGCTGCTGCAAGGAATTATGAGACAGGGATGGTCCAGTGTATGCTATGCTAAAGGAGATAAGAAAGGCAGCAATGAAGCACATTTCCTTAACATTAAGAGAATTTCACTCACTCAGTTAGAAACCTTCCTAAGCATAATAGACTATTGGAATGCGACCCACATTTTCCAGTTTGGTGTTGACGAGATTCAAGCTCACTGAACACTTTGGATGATGCTCCCATAGCGGAACGAGAACAAATTCCTGGTCCACAATCTGGTGGAGGGCCTTTCCAGAAGAGTGGAGGCTGACAGCAACATATTAATGTCCACTGTTTTAAAACGAGATGCCAAAATCACATATAGGTGTAATGTTAGGTAACATTATTTGGCTATATAATAAAGTATGTAATATGAAAATAATATAGTTTGCAAGTTCAAATCCCCACTAATGTAGATTTCTGACTTACCCCATGGTAGGACAAAAGTAAGTGGCTGCATCTGCCTTATATAAAACCTTATGTATGTTTGAGCATTCGTTTATTCTCTACAGAAAATAGTACATGGGCTCTGTACAGCATGAGATTAAAGCATACCATAGGCTTAAATGCATGATTGTAACAGCATACAGACATGTAATGGAACAATGTCACTAAAACCAGGATGTATGACTTACATAAACAATACAATATGTGTACATCATATATTATGGAAGTTATCAGGGAAATGTTTAAATTATATTTCCTGATGTGGTGAGAAAACTCCAGCCAAAGAACATATTTTCCTCATCCAAGTGAAAAATCACAACACAATGTGCACATAACAAAAGCAGACGCCAATATAATGTACTTGACAGTGGCAAAAGAGTCCAGTCCACCTTAAAACACAGCTCTGACAGACTGTACATACACATTTCCTGAAAACGCCCCGTGCAAGAAAACTTAAGTGACTGAATAATAATAATAAGGCTGCGTTGTTTATCCAGAGAGGTGGGGGGTTGGACATAGGCTGAATTTTGCGCCAGACTCTTCGAAGTTTCCCTTTACCTCCACCCTTCACTAAACTTAACAGCAGTATTCAGTTTAGTGCATCAGTCTCACTCTCACCGCTCCGCCGACCAAGGTCAGTGACAGTGACCGCCCACGGGAGTTGTCAACGCGGCACCAAACCTGCGCGGACACCGGCAGCTTTTTTTTTTTTTTTTAACATGGGAGTTTGACTCACTGGTTATAGCTGAACAAACCACGGACCGCCGACTGTCGTTGTATGGGGGAAAGACGGAGTGAATGAGCCACACAAACATTAAACGAACGTCTGATTTGTGAGCATTAAACGAAGTGACACCATGTTGGGAAACCCAGGGTCTTATGCTCACAAGAAGAGGAAGAAGCCTGTTCTCAAACAGTAAGACTTGTCAGAAACTCTGAACGCGGCTGTGTGACAGTTTTTCTCTTTACCCGTCGCTCTCTGTTTGCACTTCTTTGTCGTATCCTGTGCGAAACTGTAAGTTTCAGGCGTTGCGTTTTGAACTTCAAGATAAAGTTAAGCGCGTTTCAAGTTGGCTGCGGACTAACTTTTAAGTCCGTGTGAGCGCTGAAACTTGTAGAAAGATGGGCGATAAAACGAACTTTGTGAAAACGAAGATAACGTCAGCTTTATATCGTCTTCACGGTGCGGCCAGAATAACTAGGACTAGAACCCGGTAGTGTGTGTGCTCTTGTGTCGTCTTGGTTTTGTTTCCCTCTTTTTCGTGGACTACCTTAAGAATGTGTCTAGCTCGGATCTGGCATGGATATCTTGCCCTCGCGCATTAATCACAATCAAGTTGGAGAGTCGGCTGCTGCTCTCACGCGATGCTCCGAGGAGGGGGGGAGGCGAGGGCTCGCGGGCTCCGAGTATGTTATTGTAATGTGATCCATGGTATTGGTGCGTGTGTGTGTGTGTGTGTGTGTGTGTGCTGTAGTGAAGCTTTTCTCTCTCCCTCTTTCCCAGCTCTTTTTTTCAATAAATTAATTTCAAAGCAAACCGTCACATTACAGTTAAATACTACATTATATATATATATATATATATATATATATATATATATAGTTTAGTTTCCTACATTTTAATGTTGGAGCTTGTCCAGGGTTAGTCTGACTTACAGCACTACAGTATTTTGTGGGACGTGTATGGTTGCAACAAACTTGAATGGATTCATGGTTTAGTGTATGAAATCATATTCTGCTTTTTTACACCTTGGATGAACCCGCTGCACGCTACCTAACCAAACAACATAGTTAGCAGTCAGCCGGTGAACACAGTGCAACATTTAGTTGCTGAAAAGCCAGATGGTTTTTTTTTGTTGTTGTTGTTTTTCTCAGACCAAAATAGAGTAAGTGTGTGCTGTTGTTGGACATTTCATACTTAAGTATGACACTTCAGCAATAGTTTACACCTGACGCTTCTTCCAAATACAAACAAAAGGTCTTTGCCCTCCGTTGCTATCCAAAACGCAGGACCAGGTCCTGCAATCAGTCCCTTAACTCACTTTAATTGATCGATACAGGGACAACAAACACAATCCAAGTAAACGTTTGTCCACCCAATTAATGCAGCAGTTATGAACACAAACAAACACCGACGGTGCCATTGTACGCTGCCTTTAAATCACGTAGGTGAGCTCAGATGCATCACGAGTCGACGGGGTGTAGTATAGATCTGTGTGTTTGTGGTGATCTGGCAAATAGGCCGTTCCCAGTGTAAATCCCAAAATAAAAAGGTGGCCTGTGTGTGTGTGTGTGTGTGACTGCAGTGAGGACTGAGGTTTCCTGGACGGCCCAGGCTCAGCTGCACAAAGGCACCATTGAGCCTGACTGTAAAAAGCTGTGGTCACTACACAGGGGCATTCCATGGCAGATACGACCGTCCAAATTCTCTGTTTTATAACGCGGGCGCCCGCTCCGCGTGTTGCCACTTTCCTTTGCCATGCATCCTGCTATATTATTATAAGTACGCATTTAATGTACAACTCTGCGTACCATTTTTCCACTCCTACGGCAACTGTTTTCACTCAGTCTCAGTGGTCATGTAGTCAAAGGTGGGGTCATACTGGAGAAAGATAGCTGACTGTCGAGTCTCATCCGCAGCACTGACACCACCTATTGTGTTGTGTGTTTGTTTCCTGTTGCGTCGGTATTTGCCACCCCGTGAATGGAACTCACCAATTAACTGTTTGATTAATTGACAGCTATACACGGAGACCTGACAGTTTATTGACGTGGATGAACAACAGTCAGACATATCATTTGTTTGGAGGCTGCTTTGTCATCTCTTCACCCTGTACGGTATTGTTTTCAGCAGTGGCAGCATCTGTACAGGTTGTGGCAAAAGTATGTCTTAATTATAGAGTATGGGGGCTCATTAAAGACCCCCACCCCTTTCCCCACCCAGAGAGAGCGCAGTGGTAATGTGTGCGAATATGCACTTAAGTGCATTAGTAAGTTATAGGCTTTATGGTGCGACTCTGCACTTGTTGTGGCGAGCAAAGGTGTCCTTCATGAGACGGATAATGCACTTTAACAATGCAGTATTTTTTGCACTGTAATCTAGAGTGATATTGAGAAACACTGACAGGCAGACATGCTGATAAGTGCTTTGGCAGAGCACCGAAACACTCCCAACGAACAACAAAGTTGCTCTTTGCCCTTTGTTTCACTTTCAAAGAAGGAGTCCTCACACACACCAGACACTTTAAAAAAAAAAAGTTTTAAAAGCCAAACAAATGTCTCCACTTATGATGTGGATACTGTGTTTGTGAGCTCCATGTGGACAGCCAGTAGAATGATGAATATGTGTCGTGTTCATTACCTCGTTAACATTTTATTGATGTTAATGTTTCAGTCTAATTGTCGTCTTATCTGCATGACGGAGCAGCGTGGAAACAGCTGTAGCTCAGGTGAAGCTGGTAGGCCATTACAAAAGTGTGGTTGGAGGTTTGAGCCGCAGCTATCCTTGTCACCGCGTCGAAGTGCCCTAAAGGACGATGGCGAACCCCCGAAGTGCTCCTGATGTGTTTGAGTGCAGGGGGAAAAAAAAGGTTGCTTTGTACAGAAGCATCTGCCAAACGAATGTAAACAATGACTAAGGCTGGGTACTCATGTTTTTAACTCCTTGTAACAGATGTGATGTGATTTTTTCCAGACACGGGTATTGAGTACTGAGTATCTGTGAAGGTTTAAAAAAAAAAAAAACACTTTGCATGCTCGACAGTAAGAGAGAGAAGCAAGCAGCGGTGTTGCGTGCAACAGAAGCTAGGGTGCTATCCAGGCCAGAAACTTCAGCCCAAACCAGTCCCAGAGCTTTTAAAAACTTTGGCGCAAACCTGACCCGAATTCAGCCTTTGAAAGTTGGCTCTAAAGACTTTGTGGCTTGCTCCCTCCTGGTGGATAGTACTTTCAATTGACTTCACACTTCTCAACGAAACTTCTGCATCCAATTCTCCACATGCTTCAAAGACTCTTCGTCATCCACAGACCACTACTTCTGTGTCACGCTATTGCCTCTGCAGAGCTCTGAAGCTCCTCCGGGTGCTGTATGTTTAGCATGATCGTATCTGTCGTAGGGCTTTGTATACACTGGCGCTCCTTCTTCATGCTGCTTCGTGTCGTATGATGCAGCTGGAGAATCGGCGTTCACCATCTTTTCTGTGGCATGTTTTTTTCCTCTCAGCATGGCCATAATGTAACATGCTCCCTGTAGGATATTGTTGAACCCATTCATCATCTCTGTTCTCGTACATTTATGCACAACATATGTCATTTAGTGTGAGTTCTCCATTCTATTTTCCCCTTCTGTCTGGAAAGCTTTTTGTAGACTAAAGCCTGCTTTTGTAAACTATCCGGCCTCCAAATTTGCAGTCTCTGTTTGTCAGCAGCCAAAACATGTATATAGAAAGCATGCTTTTCATGCTCATGAGCCAATGAGTCATCCATGTGGATCTGGCAGATGCTCCACCTACTCTGTGCAGACAAACACTGTGTGTCAGTGTCATTACAGGGGCCGCCTTGACTCTGAGACAGAGGTGGCTGGGTTCAGATCTCTGCTCTCTTGCTCTTGCGATAAGGAATCCAAATAGAAAACGGTGGCATGAGGTAACCCCCCCCCCCCTTTCCAACAATGAACGTTCTTAAGTCTGCTGCTCAACCCATGATCCATAGCAAATCAAGGTGGAAAAAATAGTTCTGAATGCTGGCTTTTGTCTCCTCTAGGCATTTCTCGAGAGTGAGATCAGGCCCGCTCTTCTCAGAAGGTACAGCTCGGGTCTGAAGCCAGCAATCAAGTTTAGGCTGCATTCCCTGCAGACTATTCAGTGGCAGAGGAGGAAATTTTATAGCCTGTCATTAACCAAAGTTTCAGTAAAGAGGGAAAGTTAGGCAAAGATTCAGGATTAGTAGCCTCAAACTGCAGATATGCTTTGGTGATAATTGACCTGGATACGTCGAAGCTAAGGATAATGTTATTAGAATTGGCCTGCCGGATACAGATCACTAATTGGTTCCTCTTCTTGAAGCTGTTTACAGAGAACACTCCCACTTTTTGCATCATGTCCAAGACTTATCTATAAGGCTGTCGTCATGACTTATCTATTATCACAATCCTATTATGGATTTTCTTTCTAAAGGTCCCATAAAAGTAGAAGGTTTCCATTTTTTTTTATTATAAAGCAGGACTAGATGCTAAAGTAATACTATGAAAGCAGCAAAACACTCCGTCCACTGGGAAATACACACAGCTGGTAGTCATAAACTGTGCCTTTAAACAAGCTGTCAGGACTTCCACAGGGTTGTGATGTCACAACTGTACAGTCACTGCCCTCAGCTGTGCCCCAAAAACACAGCACAAAATGGCCAGTTTTTGTCTGAGCTCCAGAGAGAACTATATTGAAATGTTTTTTAGTACTTATATACATCTGTTATATATATATTATTGTATCAGAACTTCAAAAATAAAATAAAAAATAAATCAAATATGGGACTTCCTAAGTCTACCCAGGCCTCTTAAACTGTGCGTACTGCACAGACTGCATCTGAAGTCCTTGACCAACAGCTAGAGAACTGCAAACATGACAGATCATACAATAAAATCACTGTTTTTAGGGAGGTTTATCTACAGACTCATAATACTATCATAATGTTGTTTTCCATAATTGTAAGACACTTATACTCTTGAGACTTGTCATTCTTGTTCTTGACCTAGTTTTTCCTGGCAGGAATGAGCCTCGGTATATTTGAGATGGGTGGTTCCTTAAAACTCCAAAAAGGTTTCTTTACAGGTCGACAAAGCTGTGTCTTTCTCAGCAGGTGATTAGTCCACAGTGGTGTTGTCTGTCGTCTGCGTTGCTCCCTTTCACTGACACTTGGTTTCGCTCCACTCCACCATGTGTGTCTGATTTGTGAGTAATGACATGTATCTCCAGCAAGCAAGAGCCTGGGTGGTCTCAAACCCCGTTGCCCCTAAAGTGAAAGTCAAACAGAGAAAAATAAAGCGGCTGTCATGGTAAAAACTGCTTTCCATTTTGACAAACTACACAAGTAACCAATGGAATGACTTGTGGTCACGTTGTATATTTTGCTTGCTGGTGTGTGTACTATTTATTCTGAGCTGAAGATTGTTTCTTTCAGAAAGAGACCCACGCTGTTGTTTTCGTGTGTGTGAAGAGATTCGACCGGGTCTTCTTACGACCAAACCGACCGGTTTTCTACAATTATCAAACAATCGCAACGATGCCACTACTTTATTTTCAGACAGATAGTTAGCAGCTAGCTACCAAGCTAGTTGCCATGTACGAGCAATAAACAATCCGCCATGTGAAAACTTAACAACAGATTGTTTGACACTTATCACCTTAGTAAAGGATTCAGGCTGTTTAGTAACTCATCCCATCAGTCTTTGAAGCTAACATTACCTTAAGCAGCTAAATTGCAGAGGTGTCAATGGTATTGTTCGGAAGTAATCCATCAAATAGCCTTTAAGAACTCTGAAATTGTTCAAGTGTCTTACCAGCAGTTTATCTTCTTACTTTAATCATTTTTTTGTATTTATTAAATAGTGCGCCAACTTATGTGTCAACATCATGTTTTGTGATTCTTTTTATGGAAACAGTGATGTGTACACTTGACTACTGGATGTCCCGTCCACCACCGCAAAGACTGGGAGTTGGATTCCCACTCCTTCACTTCCAGATCTGTAGTGTATTTAGAAACAGATCTCCAAAAATTGGTCCTTTGAGCTTTTTGTGCCACGTGGTTCAGAATCATCTGGCAAGGCAGGTCAATCAAACTGCTATTTTCTGTTTCTAGACTGTAATTATTGTTTTAACAAAAAATGGTCGTCAACGCCTCACGTGAGGCTTTGACAGCATTCTTATGTCCGACACTCATCACAGGATCGGATGTTCTGCTGACTCACCTGAACTGCTATTAGTCGCATTCATGGTCGCCTCTTTCTTCCCAGAGTAGGTTGGAAGCTGTGTGGAACATTGCTAAAAGTTAAGATCATGTTTAATTGGCATGTATCACTGAACCCCGCAACAGATGGCACCCTGTCGCAGGGCCAGTTAGCCAGGCCTGAGCTGAATCAGTCTTGATCCACAGTCTTAATCATAGCATATTTATGACTTGAATAACCAGCTATGTTTTCTGTCTTTTTTACTCCACAGAAAGAAGACATCGGAGGGTAATGATGCCGTCAAATCAAACCCGTCAAAGCGCCACCGGGATCGGCTAAATGGGGAGCTGGACCGGCTGACGGAACTCTTGCCCTTTTCCGAGGACATTCAGTCACGTCTGGACAAACTGTCAGTCCTTCGTCTCAGCGTGGGATACCTGAGGGTCAAGAGTTTCTTCAAAGGTGAGAACGAGCCAGTTCTGTATTTGTATCTCATAAAATACCAGTTTTTAACGCACATCCTGATAACTCCAGGGCCACTGCAGGTGGGCCATGGATGACCAGGGGAAAATGTGAAGTGGTGCTAAGTTGAATGGGGGGCATCGACTTTTTAGGCTTCTGAAAGGGGTCATACCATTAAAAGTTTGAGAACCACTGCATTACATTGTGCTATATGAACTTCACACTACTGTCTCCATAGACACAAGCTTATTCAGAAGGACTGCATATTAATGTAGTTAATAGGAAACATGGTCGCCTTTTTATTGGCACAGGAGTGTGGTTGGTACAGTTTTATTTCCCATCTAAGCATCAAGAAGCATTCATATGGATTAAGATATGTATGGAGTCTAGTTATGAAGAATTTATAAAGGCTTGATAAATAGGAAAAAAACAAAACTGGGGAAACTAGCGCGGCACTTCCAGTTGTTGGAACTGCTTTATGCAAATGTGCAGTACATTTGACAGCCGAGGCAAGAATTCGAAGCATGCAGGAATCTGTGTTTAGGAAACAAGACATCCTCAATACTTGTAACATTACTCTCTCACACCTTCTCTGGAAGCAGCACAGACAATAATCAGGATGAAAAAAAGGTGAAATGTTTTCTTTATGATTCAAGCCCTCGCTGTAAGGCGATTAATCGGCATTCTGACTTTAAAATCCAGATGAGTTGTGTAAGAGTCAATTATATGTGAGTCACACATGCAACATCTCCACCACCCGCAGATGATAGTTTTCTTTGAGTTAAACAGACATTTTAGTTGAGGTGTTGGCAGACGGCCTGCTGAGTAAGTTGCCTCTGGCTGCACTGACGTCGTTATAATTTATGAGTCTGTCTCTGTTGCTTTCTGGTAAATTTTCTGGGCACTGTATCATCTTGTAGTTATATTGGACATGTTGCACTGTCTCTCAAGTCTCTCTCTCAGTAGATCTCAGATGGATTAGTGACTAATTTGCAAGCCAGCTAAATAAAAATAAAACTGCATGTAATCCATATTGACACGAGCAAGGATGTGTTTATTTTTTTCATCAAGGAAGCTAAAAGTTTGGCCTAAATGTGCACAAAATGTATTCTAACACCATGATAATATTGGGATTGGTCATTTCATGATCTTATTCTTTTTTACTTGGATGTTTCCTTTCAAGAAGTTTGTGGCTGCAGACTGTCATTTCCTTGTTAGTCAAGTTGTTTGCAGTGTGAACATCCTGTATGAATGGACAGGTTATGCAGTCAGAGGAGTTGTGACATTCCAGCGCTGCTTGTTCTCACACCCTTTTGCCTACTTTGATGCTATGCAGGTGAGATAGGCTGAAGTTGCGCATTCATTTCAGATAGTAGATTCCATAAACTTTGACTTTACAACTTTGACATTTCTATACCTGTAATAAACTTTCCCTCACCTTTAATGACCTGCTATGAATAATGTTGCAATGTTTTCTTTCCTCTTGATAGACAGTTGCGATGAATATGTGGACAGTTCTTTTCTTATGATGCGTCTTAAACTTTTGTCTCAGAGACCAGGGAACATAACTCAAATGTAGTTTCTTTAGTAACTGATCCGTGTAGTGTGTGTTTTATCATGGGGGGACAAAAGTTTATCCGCTTTTTATGATGTTTAAAGGTACAGCACTCTTCCAGATACAGAATGTGTCATTCAGTCAGATAAATGGTTTGAACCATAAATAAAACTCATTAAACTGGTTTAGAGGGACAGCCCTGTCTCTGCAGAGGAAGTGGAGGAGAGGTGGAGGTTAGCAGAGCTGACATCCATCATGAACAACTCCTCTCACCTCCTGCTGGAGACTGTGGGGGCCTTAAACAGCTCCTTCATAAACAGACTACTCCCACCATGTAAGAAGAAGAGCTACCACAGGTCCTTCATTCAACAGCTGTCGGACTCTTTTAACAGCAGCGTGATTTCGTGTAGCACTGTTTCACTGTTAGGTCTCATTCTATGTACCTGTATACATACATACCTTTATATACATGTCATTTGAATTATACTATACCATCTTTCCAGGTAATATTTTCGTTGATATATTGACAGCACATGTGGAATCTCAGTGGAATCGCTCCTATCAAACAGGTGGTGTTAGACGTAAAAAACAATGCTTTAAACCTATGCACCTGACATTCTTCCTTTACCAATTACAGCATACTACTCTCCACATTTAAGCCCCATTCTTCTTGTACTGCCCCACACACACTCGTCAAACGTCACCCAAAAACATCATTTCCACTAAAGTGACATTTGCCTACACAAAAATCTAAAGAGAAAAGAGAAATGAAAGTGTTTTTCTCTGCAGCGCTGGGTCAGCTATCTGCATTACCAGTATCCTTTCCAAAATTAATTTCTCCACACCCAAAGAACACAGAAAACATGAAACCACTGCTGCAGCTTGGTGTTGGGGGAACAAAAATGACATTCCTAATCATTCTTGGCCATGAGTATGGTGTCGGATTTTCAAGGTTTGAGCACGAATCTGGGAGTTTCTGCATGGGAGCAGTCTTTGAGTTATTGGCTGACGTCCCTTCCACTTAAAGATGTTTATTGTTTTATTGTTTTAAATAGTTGTTAGCAGGCTGTTAGCAGGAAAGACGGGAAGGATAAAAAAAAAAACAAGGGATGAGACAGGTTTGAAGCATGTCACTAACAGAACATCTTTACAGTTTACATTGCTGTGAGAAAACTGGTTCATCGCTGAGTCATGAATGGTTCAGTGTGTTCATAGGCCCTTTCATGACACTGACATCTGTGTTATTATGAGCACAAATAAACATATTCAGAAATGGGCTGCATCTTACTCATATTATTACCTCCTGTGCCTCTGGAGTTTGTCAAGTCCAATAAAATAATCTCGGCTTTGACAGAACATTTTAGTTACTAACTAGGAACAGTTAGTAAGGAGTTATTAATATATTGCACCACAGACTGGAGTCTCCACCAACAGTAACAATCAACCCGAGATACTCGTCTGTTTGCGCTGGCGTGGCTGACATGTGATACACAAATAACAGTACGTGCTGCTGGCCATGCCAACTCTTTCCGTGTGTTCTACGACACTTTACTCCGACTAAGTGTAAGAAAAGATCCGCTGAAAGGGATCGGTTTTCTACCAATGACGCAGCTCTTTGATAAGTGTACAATGGACTTTTACACACAGTCATTGACCCCGCTCTGTGTTTTACGTGGTCTTCTGCTTCGTGGCAGAAGCAGTTGCGGATGTTTAATAAGTAAGATAATTCATATTGTGAATAAAAACCACAGTAAACACTAGGCACAGGGCTAGTGTTTACCGTGGTTTGTATTGATTGCAGCGCTCATAAATCTGGCAAGCACATTATGTGTTCAGTACAAGCCTCACGGTCACAAAGCTCATTTGATAATAATAGCCCTGTCCAAACAGACATAAAAGTAATCATGAGGATAGCTTTGTCGACACTATATTTGGCCCTGTACTGGTGGAGAAGTATTGAGGCTGCTGCAGAAATGATTAATGAGAGCTCTATTAATATGCCTAAACCTAACCCATTTAAAGCTCTCATACTTACATTTTTCTGGTGATTTATTTGAAGTTTCGATACCCAAAATTTCATTTCTATGTTGTATCGATGGAAAGATGGATTGAACAGTGTTTATACAGCACCCAGACCTGCTTAGTATTAAACATAACGGAAGTCTCACTTTCTAAAATATTGGAGCTTTAAGCGAGCTTAAATTCGTCCAAGTATAGAGTGAAATCTGTAAAGACAGCAAGATTTGGATAATAGAGCTGGCAGATCTGGTGTCCAGATACAGATGTGTGCCATGATATAAGTTGATCATTTGTTCAATAAATGTGAATTATTTATTGTATTTCTTGTGTTATTATAACAGAGGGCACTGTAAGTTTACATGTGAATGTATGCATCCCTTTTCACCCTGAAACAAACACACATTCACATGTTGAGGAAATGTAGGTGAAGGAATGAAGACAGACGGCACAGAGGTAGCATCAAATGATGAGGAAACTTTAGAGGTATGTCTGAGGATATTCTTACTTACTCACTGACGTAAAAAAAACAAAACAGTTTCATAGACAGGATGGCCTGAGTCACTGTCTAATCATTAGCCTTATCAGGATGGAGGTTACACAGAAATCAAGTTATGAAAAGATAAACATGTATTACAAGTCAGCACACCTTTCATCGAAAATAAAGTTTTCTGGGAAAGTGGAGATAGCAACACACACACACACACACACACACACACAGTGAGTATGATAAGCCCTAAGCTTCGACCTAAAACCCAGGCTTAGTTTAAACTGTATCAAGTCGGACAACATGAATTTGCACAAACTTTAGAAAGACAATGGCCGTATACAGTGATGATGACGATGATTCCAAACACAGTCTTTGCTATATTGTACGTCTGCTGTGAGGGGTTATCCCAGTCAAAAAAATAAACCTGCAATGGCTGTTCAAGCGGGGACATGCCTAGAATTTAAGATAAGGATCCCGTAAATCGTTAGGTAAAAGAAAAGGCTTTGGAGCAAAGAGCAAACATAAGCAATTCCAGGGGCTACGAGTAAGATTTAAAGACCTGGTAATGAAACAAGCTATTTACGGCTGCCTCAAAACGACAGATCTCTAGGAGCGAGCTGGACTCCTCGCCTCATAGCGTGACTTTATGAGCCAGTACTGGATATTTTGAAAGGCTTGTGGCTCACTGCTGCTGACATATTTGTGTGACGCTGTTAGAAATTTGAGAAAAATGTGGACTGGCTTTCCAAGCTCATTGAAAACATCCAGGGCCTGTTAGCAATCATAGTTGATGTGGTAACACCATATTATGTGCTATAATTTGATATCATTTGGTATTCGGGATGTATGAACCATGTATGCACAAACCCATACACATGGCACAAGTGTAGCAGAGGGAAAGAAGAGGTAAGAAGGATATTTTTGAAGTTCTGGCAAACATTTGCAGCTTGGAGGACAGAGTATCTGTGTGGTGAAGCGCAGTCTTGTTTGTTATTCAATCCTGATTGCTTCATTATGAGGATTATCTTTTTAGAAAGACGTGTTTTACTTATACGTGCCCCTAAAACCTCCAGCATAATTCACCTGTCAGCTCAGCATCATAATATCCGAAAAGAGGACATATTACCGGAGTGACAGATGTTGCCTGTTGGCTCTTGATTCCTGACTCGCCTTTCAGTCTATCGTGAGAATGCAAACAACCGCTGGGAGACAGATTTAATCATGTTTTCATTTTTTTTCCAACTTCCATTCTTTGGAAGGTTTGCTCACTTTGTCTCTCCAGCTCTCACAGCATTACATCTCCACTTCACTTCTCCACTTTTTATGGTTCCCTGTTTGCCGGAGCTGAGCTCGCCCACAGAGACTTTCTGTGACATTTAGAGACTTCCAGAGAACGCTGTTGTTTGTGTATGTTCTGTACCAAAATCAGCTGTCGTCCCACTCCAAGTCTGAATGGGGGATCGGAAACATGAAATGTACTATCACATTTATTTAAGGACTACGATTCAGATGTGATTTTTTTTATCCAGGACAGTAAATAAGCTCTTTGTGTTATACATTTCAAACATTTCTCTCCATCCACCGACAGTTTCAACATCTCAACATCTTCTGCTTCAAACTGTTGTCTTACATGATTCCTTCTTTCTGAGAGCATTGTCTGGCCGACTGGAGACTGATAAGAATCATTTTTGCGATATGATATGCGAGGCACGCCCGACACAGCAACCTGTGCCCAGTTAAAAACCACAGACGTTACTCTTCAAGCAGATAAAAAAGAGCCCAGACAGCCATAAATAGCTCAGTGTTGATTAAAGAAACAAATGCCCCCAGACTCCACTACTGCCGCCACCAAAACACACATTGTGTCTTGAATAGTATATAATCACTGTTTATTTTGATCGCCGAGGTCTGCCCGTGGGTTTTGTGCTGCAGCACACAAACCTTTTCAAACCTATAGGGCTGGCTCAAGGCCGAATGGGGCCCTAAACAAGGTGCGATAACTAGCAAACACAGCAACTACAACTGATGAAAATAAAAATTCACACAGAGAAAAAAAAATACCTGGAATGTGTTCATATGTTACGAACAAATTTATGTAAAAATAGGATGTTGTAGAAACACTTTAAATCCATAACACCTGGCTACTTTAATCGCTTTTGCGAAAGAGTGCCTGTATATGCGTCATAAGCCTTGGGCTGTCTGTGCAAACCTCTGTTTTCCATTCAAAGCTGCTCTTTCCTTCTTTTCCTTGACATGAATAGATGACACTCTTGTCTGATCGTGAAAAAAAAATTTGTTTCCTTCCCCTAAAGTCATGGAAGTAAGCGGGGACATTAATCAAAAGACTAATGGGAGGTTGAACCAATGGCCCGAGTGGCTCAGCTCATTGGCCGTTATTTGTTGCAAGCGCCGCTCTTTCCTGGACATCTGCGTGAGAACAGAGATCTCTGTACAGGATCTACTGGAACTAAATGTTTTCAAATCAAGATAATATTCCCCTATGCATTGCTGGCATGCTTTATACTCTCTCTGAATCTGGCAGACTTCCAACCTGTGACAGCATTTCCTTTCTCTCCCTCTCTCTCTCTCTCTCTCTCTCTCTCTCTCTCTCTCTCTCTCTCTCTCTCTCTCTCTCTCTCTCTCTCTCTCTCTCTCTCTCTGTCAATGTGTTCCAACTCCACACAACATGCTTAGACTTGAAAGCAGACATGGTGCACACGGGTTATTTTAGTTCAGCTTCAAACATTTTTAGATTTTCTTTTTTTTTTCTTTCGGTTTAGCTTTAGTTTGATTTTGAATTGTTTGTGTGATCACCAGTTGACATATGCATATACAAAAGTCCACAAACTAAACACTAGCTATAGAGAGGGCGCTTTGCGTCTTACTTACTTGCGTCTTATTCTCTCAGGGCCTGCGGTGAAGACTTCTGTTTTGTCAGAGTTAAGTTGAAGGAAAATGTGATTAACATCCTGTATGTGATAGTTGTCAGGCAGTAGAGATCTGACTGAGGTTATTAGGCTTAAAGGAGATGTAAAGCTGGGTATCGTCTGCATAACAGTGATAGGAGAGGGTGAGCGGAGGGGGTTGCATCAGCAGCTACACCATCAGATGCCATTAAATCCTATTCACTGCCACTACTTTATATTTGACCTTGTTTTTCTTTTCTCTAACTCGTTGGCCTCAATAGTTAGGCAAGAAAAACTCCGGCCCCTCAGAGTTCTTTGGATTTCACTTAATTGCCCCATGATGAAAAGACGTCAAATCCTTTAAAAGCCACCTCATTCCCCGAGTGACAGGGATGTCTGCCTGGAGTAAAGCATGCATCAAAAGCATGCTCTGCATTTCCCCAATCCGATAATGGCCTATTTTCTGAAACAGGAAGCTGCAGTATGATGCTGAAAGTGGCCTCTCTTGGTGTCAAATTACAACTTGGCTTGAAAAGAATTTGAAAGTATTAGAAGAAGCTTTCAGGGCTAGCGGAAAAATGTCTTGTATGAGTGTGTGTCACTACTGTTATGTACATTTTCGGGGCTGTTTTAGCCAACAATAGAGAGCCATAAATGTTACATTCTCTCCTATCCTATAGTAATCACATGTCAAAGACAAAACTACAGTCTAGGAGTTTATGGGTGTCACAGGATTATCACAGTGACCTGCGTTTTCTATTCTTGATAGCAGTACCTCTGGCTTAGTTGTGACCGAAAACAATATTGTCAGCTCAGCTGTTATTTACAGGACGTTACTTCCCCACTCACATTAAAGAAGAAGCCACAGGAACAATCATACTCACAAATAATTATTTTTAATCGTATACACAGTGTTTATATAGGCCTGGTTTGAACTGAATGTGTCAGGTTGGACATAGTACTGAATGGAGGACAATCTGGGGCGGCGTTTAGCTCAGTTGGTAGAGCAGCGGAAGCCCAGGGTTCGAATTCGACCTGTGGCTCTTTCCCGCATGTCATTTCCCATCTCTCTCTCTCTCCACATTCCTGTCACTCTTCAAGCTGTCTCTATCAAAATAAAGCTTGAAAAGGCCAAAAAAAATAATCTTTAAAAAAAAAAAAAAGACTGGAACGGAAGAATGGAAAAAAAGAACGCTCATGTCTAGATGATAACCCTAGATTTGCAAACGCACGCACTTAATTCAGCACAGTAGTGTTCGTCACTGCAATGGCAGGAAGATGCTTCAAGTTTTGTCAGCATGGGATAGGAGAAGGAAACCAAGACTGAATATGTTGCTTTAAAGAGCCAACAAATTGCTCGAAAAAAAATGTCAACAATGTCTTTTGGAAATCGGGTACAGAGTGTAAAGTGTGGGAAAGCTGAATGAATGAGTTGTATTTTCAAGTATGAGATCAGGATTTGTGTCCTGTGTGAAGCCAAAATCCAATGAAGCTTTTATATTTTCAGTCTTAATCAACTCAGTATTTCCAAATTTTTGTTTTTCTTTTAATTTTCAGCTTTCAGTCTAGTTTGGTTAGGTTCAGGAACAGCTCATGGTTTTGGTTAATCAACTTTGACTTTTGGTTAAACAGGACATGAAGCTGCTAAAGCTCTAAAAGAAATCTTCTCCCACCTGCAGAAACAACATGTACAAATCTCACGACTTTCAACAGCAAGACCACCAGAGCAGAACAAGAATGAATCTGGCTTTAGTGTCTATTCACACTTAAACTTAAAGTGTTAATTCTGCCTATCTATCTGCAGCACATATATCAAACAATATGACTGATATGAACAAAAAAAACGATTGTGCCAAAATATTTTGGTCACATGTGAGCAGCCCTTTCCTCTTCTGTGAAGGCGTTGTTTGATGTTGGTGGGAATCTTTGTTTTTCTTCCTTCACTGCCTCCCACCAACTTACAGGCATGTCTTTCCAAACCTGTGGTCAAACTCTGGCCAAGTGTCACTGAACATATTTCTCCTGCAGCCGCATGAGCAACTCTGCAACGCCATAAGCTGCTAACTCTGAGGACAGGGAGGGAGAAGACAATGCACAGTTCATCACCGCGGAAGTAAACGAGTGTGGAAACAAAGAGGCTCTATTACTCCCGCAAACACTGAAGAAAGAAAGAAAGAAAGAAAGAAAGAAAAAGAAAGAAAGAAAGACAACATCAGGGATGGTTGTGGATTATCCAGATTTGGGCTTGCAGTGGCATGGTCTGTGTTTGCCTGCGTATGTTTTGCTGAAGCAGTTATATGTTTTTGTGCGTGCATGCACGTCTTTGTAATATTTAAATTTTCCTCTCTCTGCTGGTTTGTTCAGACATTTCTGTTCCTGAACTGGTTGCACATGTAACTCAGATTTTATGCTAATAGTGGATGTTTGCATGTGAGCCCTGCAGCTCTGTGCGGTATAGATGAGTAACTGTCAGACAGTGTTTACGCAAACACCCGGACCTGCACGGCCTGAGTTTTAGCTGTGGGGTGTCTAATGTGGGAGTGTTCAGGGGCCCCTTCCCTCCTTAAAGAAGTTGCGTGACAGGACTGCACGGACGGGCTGGGAGAGGCCATATCCTGGGATTTTCCTGTAGTGGCCGTCCAGATAAGGGAAGCGCTCTTGTTGGCTGTTGCTTACAAAAACCCCCCAGGGACAGATCCAAGAGGGCCGAGTGTGTATGCGTGTGTTGTTTCTTTGTGTTATGTGTGTGCAGGCTGCCAGATCAGTTCTGCAGCAATGAGAAAACCTGTCTTCTGGTGAGGGAACAACAATTGCAGCTCGACTCGAGCCGGATAGCCAGCGATGCCTTTTCTCTCTGCCGCTGCGCACTCGTGATCTAACATTCATATTATTTATGGATCCATAAAAGAGTCTTATCTCGTGTGATAACCAGTTGTCAGAATGTAACATGAACTCAAGGTCTGTCACAGCCATGACAAACTGCTGCTTTTGGCTTGCTGTGTTATTATCCTCAGATAATTTATACTTTCATTTGCATAGTTTTGCATCGTATTTAGAGCCAAAACTTCGCAGCACAAGCATGTTCAAGGTTTTTTTCCGCATGTTAACAACTCTGAGAACAATTGCATAACTGTTCTGAATTTGGGCAGCAGTCTAAACATGACATGACATCATGGGCTGCCCAGAGAATAATGGACAGTGATGTGTTTGATACACAGCACTGGCAGCAGATGCAAAAGGTAGAACCAAAACAAACAGTGCAACTCAAGGTTGTTGTTGCAGGCTGTCATTCCATGTGGACATGCCGATATGAATTAACTAAGTGATGAAACTTCAGCCTACGCTGCAAGTTTACAACAAAAGTAGCTCATACACTATCCTAATATAAAAACACAACAGAGCGTTGACAGGCCAGTTCAGACAGCCTGGAAATGGTTGTCTGTACTGGCTTTGTTCTCTCAGCAGCTCAAATGATAGTGGTGTCTTATTACTTCAGGTTCTTTAAGTCACAGGACCTCTTAAGTGGTGCAGATTGAGGTGGGGATCACTTGATCGGTTTGGATACGCTCACATAAGGGCCTCAAAAGTGGCCTAATAATTAGGGCTGAAACTAACGATTGTTGTATAAGATTTAGAGGGATCCATTCGCAGAAAATGGCAGAAATCAAATATAGAAAAAGTATATTTTCTGCATATAATCACTTAAAAATATACATGTTACATGTAGTTTTTTGGTATGTGAGGCAAACAATATTCAGTTGGTTGCAATCTGCAACACACTGGACTTTTAATCAGTCCATCATTTTGAGAATTGATCTCCCAAAGTCCAAGAAACCAGAAAATATTCACATCTAAGAAGCTTATATCAGAGAATTTGGACATGTTATGCCTCATAATGATTAGTCAATTATGAAAATAGCTAAAGAATAATTAAAAAGCTGACAACTGATGATTGATTAATCGAAGAATTGTGATAGCTTTGCTAATAATATTAACGGTATGTGTGTGTATGCTCATAGAGAATAAACATGTTGTCCTTATGTCAGGTTTGAACATGCCAAGACAAACGAAACAAGTCCTCCTCTAAATGAAGAATCAACACTGCACTATACACCTGGAATGTGTAAAAGAGACAACATACAGTGCGCCCTCAGGCTAGATGTAAGATTTGATGCTACCGTCATGTGACAAGTAAACAATATAAAAGAGCCATTGTCTGTTCCCCCGCACTGTGCTGCGTATACAGCGACAGATCTGCACCCAGAGATCAGTTAGCAACAAGTGTGTTTGCGAGCTTTGTGCTTTCATACCTCACAAATGTGACTGTGGCACTCAGAGTCAGCGATGACTGATAAGAAGCAGGTCGAAGAAAAGATCAACGGTCGAGGAGATAAAAAGTGGTTTCCATTTACTTTATTAAAAAGACAGTCTCAGCTTGAATCATGGGTTTTTAATCGTGGTGTAGAAATGAACTGTCATAGGCTGCTGATTCAACATGATAATAGTAATAATAGACAAGAGCATTTTTGGATTATGTCAAGCCTGCAGCTTTGTGAAGTGCCATTTTTCAACCTTTCAACTACAAAGAAAATTGAAAAACATAAAATGCTGATGCATTATGTTTTTATAGTGTTATGTTTTCTAAAATATTTCAGACTATCCAAGGTCAGGGGAAGTGTTGGCTTGCACTGTTTGGCTGCAAGATAAGAAGCTGAGGCAAATAGACAAACAAGTTTAATTATGTCTTCTAAACCAAATGATTACTAACCAAGTGAAGGGAATCAGGTCCGTTGGAAGTTGTCAAATTTTGCACTAATCTGTGCACATGCAGTCGTTAAGATAATGTGGTTTAAATGTGGATCTGTGTCCAATCAGTGATGTTTAAGGGACTGTAGTGCTGAATAAACAAACCAAAGACTGATTAATCAATCATCAGTTCACCCTAATTATTCTGTGGCTCTTTTCATAATTCAAATTCTCTGATATAAGCTTCTTAAATGTGAATATTTTCTGGTTTCTTGGGCTTTGGGAAACACTGATCAATGTTTCCCACCATTTTCTCAAAATGATGGACTGATTAAAGGTCCAGTGTGTGAGATTTAGTGACATCTAGTGGCGAGTTTGCAGAATGCAACCAACTGAGTATTGTTTGCCTCACATACCAAACTACAGCTGCGAAAACACACTATCGAGAACCAGTATGTGCTGAGATCTGGTGAATGCTCCATCCTCACCAAAGTCCAGTACAGAACGAGTAATAGAACAAAAGCATTTCAAAATGTCCCCTTTAACACCCACAGGGGTCTACCTAAGTCCTTCATCAGCTTACGTCCTGATCATGTTGCTTTCAGTCACACAAAGTCAGTTTTACATGTCAGTCTCACCTCTGCTGACCCCTCTTCTCCTTTGTCACCTTGTGTGCAGCGACCATGAAGAACGGTAACAACGGTCTGATGTTACCCGGAGCGAACGGGAACAACATGGACACCGATGGCTTCTCTGAGGGGGACTTGCTGCTCCAGGTACAAAACAAGTTCACCTGCGGGGTGGAAACAACACCCATTCAGACTCTCCTTATTATTTATCCTAATGCTTCTGTACACTGCCATGTTGACGACTGGTTACTTTACTGCAAGGAGCAAATACTGTAACCTTTAGATGAATATGAAAACAAGATAGTTGAACTGAACTATAACCTCCGACAGGTGGTAAATAGTTTAGAACCACCAGCACCACAGCTGTCACAGAGGTAATGCTGCTTTCAGGCGTTTTGGTGTCATTATTGAGGCCAAATGAGTTCAAAATGAAAGCTGGCCCGGTGAATCAGACAGTGGCATGCACGCTGTTACACCCTTCTAACAATATGCAACCAAAACCACAGGCTGCCAATCCCATGAGTGAAGCTACCTTTAGTCCTCTCAGGACCGTGTGTGACAGGTTGTAGTAATTCCATGAAACATTACACAGAGCTTCATTAGAAATAAAATCAAGTTCCAGATGAAGTTTCATTTTGGGTTGGTTTCTATCTGTAACGTGCTGTTTTGGTCATCGTTTAGTCCAGGGGTCGGCAAATAAGTTTGGACCCGGGCCAATTTTTTTTCTGACAATTCCATCGCGGGCCATGACCATGCTTTCCTACTGGAAAAAAAAAAAGGTTTTCTATTTTTTCTATTATATTAAAAATAAACGTTATTTAACTTTACAAATGCATTTAATTTAATTTAAAACATTAATTTGCTTCTATGTGCTGTTATTACGCCCACTGCTGCATCTCCTGGCGTCTGTCATGAAACAGGCAACCTGCCCTAGCAACCTGCCGTAACTAATGTATACAGCAGCACAGATCTGTTTCCCCATGCCGCTGATGTGCATTCACATTTTTTAATTAGGCTATTTGATATTTGAGCCAACCTTGTTTGGTTTTGTTTTTGTTTTTATTTAATGAAACATATTTGTTCACGTTGTCCGTTGCAAGAGGGACACAGGGCACTTTTATTTTCCACAGGTTACAGCGCACACACGTGCCAATTAGCGTTCCAACCTGTGCGTCAAGTAAAGAGGCTGCAAGGATGTTCTGGCTGCTGTTTTGTCACGTTACTTATCAGCTACTTTTCAATAAATGTTGTGAAATCTGTGGAATTGTTGTATTTTTGACAGAAAACATGAGGTTTAAAAGGTATATTAAAAATATATATATATATTTTAAAATAAATCAACGTCATCTAGCGGGCCAGATATAATTGATGGCGGGCCAGTTTTGGCCTGCGGGCCGCTAATTGCCAACCCCTGGTTTAGTCTGTAGCAGTTAGTGTAAATAGCAATAGAGATAAAAAAAAAAATACATCTGTTCTTCGAAAGCGACTCCTTTTTAAACTGTGGTCAGGAGGAGCACGGCCCTCCACAACACGAGAGTGACAGATGAAAGCCAGGCACTAAAAATAGCGTAACCCTTTAACAGTTTCAGAAAAGGCTGCTGCTGCTTTGCACCGTTGACCTGACTGATAAGTGAACAGCCCGAGGCTAGCAGGTGCATTAATGCACAGTCAGACTGTGTTGATGTGTGCACTAATCGTGTTGGTTAAGAGCTAATCCACGTCTATCCATCATGCAGGAAGTCATGACAGGTGAGTTTGTTCATCGAGGTGCCTTTTGTCAAAGCTCTGCCACACTTTGTGCTTCTTAATAAAACCCCGTGCCCTGCGCCTTGTTTATTCACACTCGCCTTGTCAGGTATGTTTTCACACTTTGTTCTGCATCGTGATCACAATAGGAGGTGATTATGTAACACAAAAGGGGCTTTGAGAAGCAACAGCTGTTGACGTTATTTCGGATTATAACTAGGCAGATTTACTATTCAGCAAGCTGCAAAATGGATAGTAGTTCAGAACAGAACTTTATGTAGCCATTTAAAGGTTCTAATCTGTGGAAGCATACTGTGAGCTGTCCTCGTACCAGACGACTTCCAAATGTAAAAAGCAAAACTGTTGCATCCATAATGAATTATTTTATAGCGTGTTTAGCATGTGTCTCTGTTTGTGATGGGATTCGTGTCCATATGTGCGTACCTAACATGTATGCATCTGCTTTAAACACGTCTGTGAAACGCCTGTGAGTGCTGTCTGTTCTCCGTACAGGCGCTGAACGGGTTTGCACTGGTGGTCACGTCGGAGGGATCTGTGTTTTATGTCTCTTCCACAATCAAGGACTACCTTGGCTTTCATCAGGTGAGTAAGGGGAAATCAAAAAAATATAAACGGATTTTCGTGTCAAACACTTTCTGATAAGATTCGGTGTTGTCCTCCTTGAATTCATCAGAGGGGAATGAAGGCCGTGGCTTATGTGATATGATGATGATGATGTTCTCTCCTCTGCCTGCAGTCGGACGTGGTTTATCAGAGTGTGTTTGAGCTCATCCATACTGACGACAGGGCCATGTTCAGGGAGCAGCTTCACTTTGCTCTCAACCCCCCAGCTGCTGGCGCCGGTGCAGATGGTAAGAACTAGAAATGAAAAATCATTCTCTGAATTCAGGTT
Organism: Miichthys miiuy; assembly: GCA_036365135.1. Lineage (NCBI taxonomy): Eukaryota > Metazoa > Chordata > Actinopteri > Sciaenidae > Miichthys > Miichthys miiuy. Next base: position 20,258,213 of record CM071612.1, read on the forward strand.
TTGACATGAGGTCAGTCCCCACACCTCTGTGTGAATAAGATATGAATTTGACATAAAGCAGAGGCTTCATGGTTGAGGTAAACGTCTCTCATATGTAATGTTTAATCTCTACCTGTTGTTAGGCCTGCAGAGCTGTGGTAATGTGGTGATGTACAGTCCTGAGCACCTTCCACCAGAGAACTCGTCCTTCCTGGAGAGGAGCTTTGTGTGTCGCTTTCGCTGCCTCCTGGACAACTCCTCCGGCTTCCTGGTTAGTAATATTTTAAGTTATAGCTTTACTGGGTGCAATATGTCTTTATTCTTTTTGTTTGAATTGAAACTATAGAGGGCTATTGTAAGAAAGCCACCACTTTCAAAAATTGTTGTTTCCATGAGTCAAATTTCCCTTCATCATCTCCCCCTGACTTACTCATCTCATAATATTTTACCCAAATCAGGCTCTGAAGTTCCAGGGGCGACTGAAGTACCTCCACGGCCAAAGAATTTCCAAGGACAACGGGACCTGTAACAAACCTCAGCTAGCGCTGTTCGCCATTGCTGTGCCGGTGCAGCCTCCGGCCATCGTGGAGATTAGAGCTAAATTGCTCCTCTTTCAAACCAAGCACAAGCTGGATTTTACACCCATGGGTATTGACAGCAGGTGCTACAGACACTTTCATTCTTCTTTTTTTATTTACAAAATTCCAGGATATCTTCTTACAGAAGTCCTAAACTCTGTTCCTCTTTTGTCTCCGTGCAGGGGGAAGGTCATTCTGGGTTATTCAGAGATCGAACTGTGCATGAAAGGCTCCGGATACCAGTTCATCCACGCAGCGGATATGATGCACTGCGCTAACAACCACATGCGTAGTACGTCAGCAGTTTCGACATGACTTGTGGCCTTTTTTTTTTTTTTCTCCTCATACTACTCTTAAGAAAAACTTTCCATTTCTGCTAAAGCGCTAAAGAATGCGCTGAAGAAAGTGTAACAGGCAAAAAGATGAACATATCAAGGAATATTCACTGTCACTGTACTGATCACCTGTTGTTCTTGTCTTTTTTTATCTCAGTGATTAAAACAGGAGAGACCGGTCTGACTGTTTTCAGGCTCCTGAGTAAGTCGGGCAGCTGGGTGTGGGTGAAGTCCAACGCCAAGCTCATCTACAAAGGAGGAAGACCTGAGTTCATCATTGCATATCAGAAAGCTATAGCGTAAGTGATGGATCCTGTCACTGCTTGCTAAAATGATGAAATTAAAGAAAAACGACACCCAAAACAGGAATTGCTCAACAGTGTTTCTTACTGAGCTTGTTTGATTTGGTCTGTTCCAGCAACTCTGAGGGTGAGGAGCATCTGCGTCAGAGGCAGCTGCAGCTTACATTCAGCGCCATGACAGGAGAGGCCGTCCTCTATAACACCGGCACCACGGTGGATGTCGCCCAGTTTCAATTCAATAAACTGTTCGGTGACACGGACACACACAACGACGTGGTCCCCGGCTCTTTGGTTGACTGCTTCCTGAAACAGGATGAAGCGGTCTACAACCAGACAGTGGACACCCCCTTACCTTTGGATCAGTTGTTCAATGAGAGCCGGGCCCTGGTCACCATTCCTAGTGACACGTGGCAAGAAATGGGGCCTACAGCTCCAACAGGTGCCCCTGTGGTGAAAGAGGAGACCAAACAGTCAGCGATAACTATGATTGACAACCTGGAAAAAATGGCTCAGAACGGGGACTTCTGCACGGTGTTGCAGAATCTGGACATCAGCGATTCGGAGCTGATGGAGTGGGAAAATGCTATCAAGCAATTAAGTCAGGATGAGATTCAGCAGAGCAATGTCAGCTCAGAGCTGGACAGCATCCTCACTAATGACATATTTGATTACATTGATTCTGTTTTGTTCAAGGAGAAGGAAGAAAACTGCCACGGCAGCCCTCCCAGCTGCCTCACGGCAGGCAACAGAGATCAGCAGGATCCGTTCAGTCAGGCTGCGCAGCTCTCAGCTATCGGAGAGCTGTTCGAGACGCCGAGCCATGATCCCGCTTACTCTCCGATGAATGGCGTCTACGCTCACCAACAGGATACCATGAACGTGATCACAGGGCAAAACTCGCCCGCGCAGGTGTTCAACGGCACCCAGAAACTCTCCCACCACGCTCCCCTGATCACACAGGCTGAAAACAACCTGCCCACTGTTCAACAACTGCAGCTCCAGGACATTTTCAGCCCGTCTATAGAGCTCCCAGAGCTCACTGTGCCTGACATGTCAGCCCCTTTTCAGTCCTTTGGGCAGGCATCTCTCAGGCACATGGGCTGCCCTCAGGGAGTTTCTGGACAGACACAGTCCAGCCCACTTCTGATGTGTCCTCAAAACAATTTGCAAGCTCCTGAAATGGCAGCGAATGGACAGTCACTACAGAGCTCTGTTAAACAGCCAAGCAATGTAGCACCCGGTGTAACGGACATCTTGCCACCCCTGATTCCTTGCAATGGCTTTAATTCCTCTAACGTGCCTAATATTCCGATTCCCTTTTCCGCAGCATGTCTGCAAGGAAGCCCCCCTCTGGAAACGCACAACCACCAGGTTCGGCAGTGGTCACAGAGCCAGCAGCAGAAGCTGCCTCCCGCTGGCATCATGCAGAACGGACATGAGCTGATGCCAGCATGCCACAGCCAAACTCCAGGAGGCCAAACATTCCCACGTGCTGGCCTTTTGCCAAGGAGTGTCACCGGACTGAACCACAGTCAGCTGGGAGGGCTGGCGTGTGGCCAGGCAGCTACTCAGAGCAGCTGCATGTTTGACCAGCACTCTTCTTCCAGTCCAGCAGGAGGCGACATTCTGACTCTATCGAGGTCTTTGGGCTTGCGGGCAGGTGGCACTACTCTGGATCAGAGTCCGCCTCCAGGTTCCTGTTATTTCCAGTGGAACCACAGCAAGCCTGTGGTAGGAACATCAGCCATCAACCAGCAGAACGCCAACATCAGTCCTGTGACCGCCCCGCCCAGTATGTCCTCCTCGGAGCACACGTTCAACATTCAGCACAACCCGGAATGTCACAGACAGACACAAGTCAACATGTCCCACTCTGGGTTGGATAATTTCACCCAACAGGAAAACTATGCAAGGAAATGAAAATTAATTAATGAGAAATAATTATTTTCAGGCCATAATTACATGTATAATCGATCCTGTCGATTTGTTAAATTGTTAAATTAATCAGTTCACTGTTGAGTTTATACAGTATACATACAATATGTCAGGAGATGACAAAATACAGTTACAGTTTCCAAAGTGACAAACAAGCTTTTTTAAAAAAAAAAAAAAATAGCTTGTTTTGTAAAATCAAAAAAGTTCAATTTACTGTGACGTGAAACAAAGAAAACAATCACATGCTCCACACTTGAGAAGCTGGAATCACTAAATAGTTTTCAATTTTTAAAATAGCTGGTTGTTTCTGCACTTTTTCTCAGCAGCAGCCATTTTGACTGCTGTGAAAAAGATCTGTTGAATATAAGAAAGAAAACAAAAACAGGAATGTGGAACAGCATTAAAATTGTTGGCTTAGTTATCACTCGTAAACAATTACTTTACATTCTCTGTTTAAAAAAATCACAAAAAAAACACCACAGTTTCCTTTAACCGTGTATCCTCTCTGCTGTACTCAGCGGGATCAAAGACCTTCCGCTGTACGCAGCGGAATATTTCCTGCCCGTGACGAAGCCATGAACCCGTCAGAGCCGGCAAGACGCAGTATAGTTTGCCTGTATCAGTCAGATCATCCTATGTTTTATATCACTCTGTATCATATGTACTTTGTCCAGTCTGTAATGTTTAAAAGCTGTTGCTCGTCAGGTTTTAGTGAAGATACACTATAACAATAATAATGAAGTATGAAGCCACAAGTGCGTTTTAGCAGGATGGAGCTTGAGCCAGCTAGGAGGATCGCTCAAGTAAATCCAAATAGCCAAAGACAGATATTTTTATAGGAGGAAGCAGACGTCAGGGACAGTCATTTACTTTCCACACATACATAAAATGAGAAAAGAATCACTGAAAAGGAAATCACAGCTGTGCCTTCAAATTCTAAAATAATGTGTCTATTTGAAATGAAATCCTTGAATGTGGTTGATGTATGTATTTGCTGTAGCAGGTATTGGTCTGACCAGAAGGTCTGCTTTAACTCAGTCATATGTACAGAATACATCTGTTTGTCTGTGTGCAGTATAAATGTGCTTTAACGGAGAACGCCTTCCACTTAAGATCTCAAAGCCCGACAGATACAGAGATAAGCAGAGAAGAAAAGATCATTGTATCGTTAGAACGTGCGGAGCTTCCATCCATTTCCATCCTGCAGCGGCTTTTTTTCTTATTTATGCACTTCATCTGGTATAATTTCCAATCGCGTGAATTCGACGTGTAATCAGCTGACTTTACAAGTTATTGAGGAGAGCCTGCTATTATTATAGTCATTCTTCATGTGCAGAGTTTAAAGGATGCGGTCCCTAAATCTGGATGCAACAGATGAATAAAAACAACCTCCAGACATACAACTCGGTTCACAGACCTTCAGTCACAGACGCAGCTGAGTCTGCGGCAGCTCTCACCCACATAGATTCTCCTATATTTTAGAAACACCCTGAAATCTATATTACCTTATAAGTCGTGCTTTCATGCCAAACAGAGGCTGAAAAGTGTCTCTGTATAAATATATATATTTGTGCCTTCTTGTATAAAGCATCTTAAAATAATATTTTCCTCAGTAAGATGATCCTTCGAGCTGCACTACTAAGGGAAGACATGTCCATAGTAGATGCAGTATCCTTCCTGTAAATGAGTGAGGTTTAATCCTAAAGTGCATTTCAAGCCTGTGAGGAAAGACTATTTTCCTTTACACAAAAAACGTCCTGAACAATGGATGCAAGGGAAACAGGTTTCTTTCACTGATGAACAGAACGAAAATGGACCTCACAGAGGCTTTAAAGTGGTGTAACAGTGCACTCAGATCATATTTACGTTGCTGTGTCCGTGTCCTGTCTGTGCTCTTCAGTCGTTTACTTTTTTTTTTCTTTTTTTTTTGGCTCTTTTTTTTTTTATCTGATTGTGTAATATCCACACTACAAAAAAAAAAAAAATCGCATTAATGGTTTGGATTAACAAGCAAAAACAGCATTAACATGGCAGCTTTACCATACTCCTGCTGCACTGTGGGAAATCACTCAGTATTTGTTTTAACTTTCCTTCTATCGTGAATGTTTTTCGGACAGTACGAAGCTTAAAAAAAAAAAAAAAAGACCATGTTAAGAAGTCTAAAGGTCTTTTAGGCACAGATTATCGCGGCCTTCTTTCCTGTGTCCTGGTTGCTCATTGTTCTTCGCTGTAAGGAAAGAGCAGCGTCACTGTCGGCCCTGTAGAGGACCTCAGTGTGAAGCAGACTGTGGAGGCTGAGGACAGCCCATAAATCAAACTTTGATGTCGGACTTTGATACAGACATGTCATGATTGTAGCCGCTATGAAAACAGCCTGGAGCCAAACGTTTTTATTCACAGCCGTGTTGATGTTTTGTAGCTAACATGTGCTTTGACAGTTACCATATTTCTATTTGCAAAAAAAAGAAAGAAAAAAAAAAGTTTAATGTAATACACTTATATCTCGCCAAGTAATTATCATATCTATATCAACCTGTATGTTAAACAAATAAACACCCTTTGTGGACTGTTTAATGTTTTTTTGATAAATACATGTGTGCAATGATTAAGACTGTGTTGGCCTCATTTCTGTATAAAATGGATCACATCAAACTTATTTGACCGATAATGGAAATAATCTTTATTGTTTATCTAAAAAACTACCCGTGATGACAAACTGCATCAGCGACAGCTTCAACATCTGTGTTTAATTCATTAAGCAGAAAATATTTAAAACCCACCCGTGCTTGTGTTTAAGTTGCTATGGAGATGCAAATGAGGGAGATTAGGAGGCTAAAAGGAAGAGGGGGACAACACAGCACTGGTCATGTTATGAAGACAGGAAGAAGGATGATGAGTTTGTCCACTAGAGGGCTCACTCAGCCTCCAGTGTGTCATGTACACAGCCCTACACTGTGGACGTGAAGCTTAGTCCAAAAATTCTGGGGTCATGCGTCTATCCATAAATATTGCAATATAATGAGGATCTGTATGAATAAATGCTTATTATTACCTCATTATTATTGATATAGCTTCTGCTGCTTGAGGGAGTATGAGTCATTATGAAATCAACATTAGCCACTGAATACTGACCCACAGACAGCGACAAATCCATTCTGATGCATGTCGAGTGAAGTCAATGGTAAATGGATTGTACTTCTGGTCTTTCGACCACTCAAGTTGCTTTTACACTACATATCATATTCACCCCTTCATAAACACATCCATACACTGACAGCACTGGCTGCCATGCATTGCCATGCCAAACATTCACACAGAGCCTTCGGGAGCAATTTGGGGACATCCAAGGACACGCAGACCAGAGGAGTCTGTGATCAAACCACCAGTCATCTGATTGGTGGACAACTCGCTCTACCTCCTGAGCCACGGCTACCCAAGTATTCTTTAACTCCATACACTGGATGAATATGTCATGCCTTCATCATCCAAAAAAAAAATTAATCAATAAAAAATCAGCTTGCAGAACACTGAAGGACGTCTTTTCTTGCCACCATTGGCCAAGCGCTTGCTCATGGTGGGAATTGTTAAGTCTCTGTTAATAATATTGTGAGAGTACGGTCTAAACCTGCTCTATGGAAACTGTCATGATATAACGTCTGTTCTGGCAGCATATACTGTATATAAGTGGGTATATTTCATACACCTGTGTATGCCCTGCTCTACACCACTGACTATATGGCTGCAATATATCAGCTTGTGGTTATATTCAGAAGAAAAGAGAAAAAAAGAAAAAGGGTACAATGTTTTTACTGCCGGCTCAGTTGCCAAAAACACAAATGGAGCTCAAGCCACAGTTTAAAAGCCACAACCATTGTACATTTTTTCCACTGCAAAGGCACATTCTAGGGTTTGAGGACAAAGAGCCTGCGTGCTAATGTAATATTATATACAGCCGATTGTATGATCTGATTTCCCACTTCTCTTTGATCGCCTGTCCCTTTCATTTAACACTGCACACTGTGTTTCCTCAGAAAATGAAATATAGTTACATAATGAATCCAGGCTTCAGTGAGGTCCAAACTGTTTGTGTTCCTTGATTTGTTTTACTGGAAGATACTGGATAGTGGTTTTGTTATTGACTTGCTTTTGACAGCCCTTTTAACATGTTGGTAATGTTCCATGCAGGATATTTCATATTTGCAGTGGAAAATGAAAAAAGAAGAATGGAAGAAAAAAAAAGTAATTTGAAAGAGAGAATTATTTTGTTTGTTTTTAAAGTGAAAATGTCAAAGTGTAATTATTTCAGTGTCCTAAAACTCAGAATACTAAGGTAGTGCCAGTCTGATTATTATTAGTAAAACAGGACTCAGAAGCAGAGGTGTCAGTGAGCAGATTTATTTGGAGACAAAAAACCTCGACAGAGTGATAACACAAAAGGCTATGAAAAACTAACCTAGAGTATCCCAGATGGGAGAACTAGACCTAAACTAAAGAAAACAAAACAAAAAAAGACACTCCCAAGGAGGAAAAACACTATACCGGTTATGAAAAATTATCAAAATCAAAATCACTCTCAAGGAGGAAAATCAAAAGGCTGCAAAACATTAACTTAAACCTCTACTAGAAAAAAACAGGGAAGAAAGAAAAACTCTCCTGAAAAGTGGAGGCTAACAATACTATACACAAAAAACAAGGAACTGAAAATCTCTCCAAGGGAGGCTGAAAAACGACTAAACTAAGCACTAGGAACCAAAAGCATGACTAAGAAAGTTACAACACAAAATCACTCTTTCGACGCAAAAAACTCACAAACATACACACTGTGACTGTGATCAAGACTTGGAGCTGGCTTGGGTGAACGAACATAAGACGAAACATTTTGGCACAGGACAAAGGGAGACACAGAACCTATATAGACACACAGCTGGGTAATGGGGAACAGGTGGAGACAATCAGGAATCATGGCAACAGGTGACACACAAGGGAAGGGCAAGTGATCTGAAACGAGAGGGCAGGTAAATTTCAAAATAAAACAGGAAATGACGAGACAGAACAAAAACCCAGCTTGACTTCACCACGGTGTGACAAACAGCAGCTCAGGAGTACAGAGACAGAACACCGCTCAGTACATGAGAGAGTACGTTAACGAGAACTATAGTGGACACAAGTGCAAACACCAACCAAAGACTGAATTAGTTTATTGATGACACAAAGGGAATGTGTGGTGCAGGTGGGAGAGCCAGTGGCTGAGGGATCCTTGGTGGAGCAGGGCTGGTGGGGACACGAATCCCAGAGTGCAGACATGCAGACAAACAGAGCTGCACTTAGCAGGAGGACAGACAAGGCCCTCGAAGAACAGGAAGATGCAAGATGGCAGCAGTCATAATGCCGAACTCAAGGCTTCAAAACAGACCACAGACTAGTGGGATGTCACTGTAAGTCGGTCAGTTGTTATGCTGAACACCCTTACTGACAGTCACAATATAAATTCTAATTTCTTTTGCACATTTCTAACGTTCTATTCTATTCTATTCTGATAATAGGCAGACAGTTTACTCCAGACATTAAGTCATGTGCGTTTGTTTGCATGCCTGGGCAGGGTCGCTTTCCTGCAGGGCACACTGTGCCTAAATCTTTCTCAATCGATCAGTTTCATTCCATAGTCATGGAAGAAATACTGGAGCCATCCCATACATGCAGGCTCGGCGTTCTCCTTCTGCCCTCAATGGAGTCCTCTGCTGCCCTGCAGGCATGACCTTGACTCGCTGACATTCTCAGAAGCTCGGTCTTGATACACTTTACTATTTCTCCCTCATCCTGTTGGGTTCAGAGGATGAAAAACACATTTAAAGCTGTGGCAGCATCTGTCCCGTGGGACACGCAGTGTCAAGACTAAAACAAAACCTTTCTTGTACCCAATCCCTGGCTCCCTTGCAAAAATATACACTTAAAAATGAGCTGGTCAAAAGGGACCACTTATACATATCTGATGTTTGGTGGTGTTTGGGGACTAAAGCAGATCAACGTAAGTGTTTTGCTGAAACACTAAGTGTTTCGTCAATGCTATTATTACTCCTTCCATCTGATCTTTTAAGCAGACAGTTTTCTCATATTTCTCTTGCGCAGTGGTGTCATTAATGATCGCATGAAAACATATCCAGTTATGACTCACTCACTTGAGCACTTAATCACATTTCCTTGTGCTACAGGTCACTGTAGTTGCTGCCTATTAGCAGTGACATCCTTCTGCTGCTGTACATTCGTATGTTTTAACTCTGCTGCATCAGGACTGAACAGTTTTCTCCTCAGGCAAACCCTAACCCTGGACTTCTCATGCTGCGTTCACGTCATGTTGAAATTACCATAATGAAGTTTCCAACATGTTCACGGCAACATCAAATTCATAATTACAACTCATCATTTTTCATGATTTTCTGCAAGCTCCGATATATGCAACTTAACCTTAAAATGCCTGACAAGGCAAACCAGCACGGATGAGATGGTGTACAAATTTAATAATGTAGGTAATAATAATAAAGGTAGACTGTTTTTAACTTCCACATAACCAGCATACAACTCTCTGATGATTAGTTGTCTGATGACATAAATGCTTTGCATGTGGTGTACATGGAAATATTTTCTCCGGATTCCTCCTAATAATCCACTATTTCTCCTCTCCAGTTTCTTTTTTAATTGGTGCTGTGTTGGGCTTGGACCAAGGCTTTTGACACCAGAATTCCAGACTATACTATACTACTATACATATGTTATATGCATTTTTCTGAGGTCAGCCCTGGATGAGCAATCAGGTTGTCCTAAAAATAACAAGGGTCTATCCTCTGGGGAACATTGCACTGAATAAAGTTGATTGGCACGCTGCCAATTAAATTATAGATATGTGCAAATGTGTCCTTTTGTTGAGAGGTTGAAATGAAAATAAAAGTCATGGAATAAAATAAAAGTGAGCTTTTTCACAGCTCACCATTTTGACAAATAGCAGGGTCACCACAGGTGTTTCCAATGATACTAATTACGGTTCCGTCCCATTTATTGCAGCAGAGACTTTCCAGTGAGCCGACATGCAGCACAGCAGCACCCTGACTCTGTTTGACCTGAATGGAACTGAACCTTAACTGGTATCATTGGTAACACCTGTGTTTACCTACTATTTTATGTCAAAATGGCTGCTGTGAAAAAAGGTCTATTCTCTGGGAAGTCTCAGACTAACTAAAAGACAATCATCGTTCAGAGTTCCACCACCCGATGGTTAAGCTAAATTAAACTTCAAAATGTGATGGTCTGCTTTACAAGCAGTAAATATATGGAGTGGACTACAATACAACCTATCCGCATGTTGGCCTAGTTTTCTTTCTCTGTGTGTTGTGGGGGTTTGCAGCACCCTAAGGGGTCTGATCTGGTCATGTGACTCAATATATGCATCTTTGTCTGCTGTCAAAACACAACTGCGTTAAACCTCTGCACCTCTGTTTTCACACAGTCTGACAAGATACTGTACGTGCTCATGGTGTTCAGCAGCAAGGAACAGAACCAGGACTGAGGTCAGAAATAGACCCCAAAGCACTATTTCATTTTTTAAAAAAGCTGTTTCATTGTGTTCTCCTCTTGGATTGATGAATTCTGTCTGTAACATGGGAATGTGGATCCAGTATGCATCAAACGTTCTCCACCACTTTTCACATATCATGTGACCTTTTTGCAGTTAAAAATAATGGCAACATGTATTTTTAAATCTATTGTTTATGGGTTTTTTAAAGGTATTTCATCCCATGATTAGATCTCAGCGGCATGTTGGTGCTGAACCTCAGCATGTTAGTGACATAAGGACCACGCCAGCATCCAAACAGTGAATTAGTCTAGCCTGCATGCTAGTTGACGTTAGCAGTGTGCTGTTCCCCGGTGAATGTTTGTTTTTGGTGTCTCGTTCAACTAGATAAGAAGACTTGAGCATGACGCTGATGTGGGTTGTTGTTCAGTCTGTGCTTCTTGTGTTGTGTAGCAAACATCCTTCAGCTAAGACAGCTAAGACTTTTCCTTTTTTTTTTTTTCTTTTTGTCTGCATTGTTTACAGTCATGTTTTCTTTCTAACAGTGTTGTAGTTCTCGAGATTGGTCTTGGTCTCAAGCCCACTTTTTGAAGCTCTCAGTCTCTGACAATTTTAAGACCGGTAAAGACCACAACTTGTCTGATTAATATTTGTTAAATCTGTGAGAAGAGGTGTCAGCTGTTAGTAAGCGTGGCTCTGCAGGATTTACATACTGTGTGCTTTCTTTTGTCTCATTCACATTCTTGGTGTGCAGAGGAGAGACAATTTCAAAAATTTCAAAAAAATTGTATTGGCTTCATTTGAAGCAGGAAGTTTTACCTCCAATCAAAGTAGTAGTGATGTTAACAAATAAGTTACCTAAATAGGTCATAATATGCTGTCTAGTCTTGGTGTTGATTTGATCTCAGCCCTGCAGAGTCTTTGTCTCAGTCTTGATACACTCTGGTCTTGGTCATGACTTGGTCTTGGTTTAGGTGGTCCCCAGTCTCTCTAGTCTTCTTTAACAGCGAACTAAAGTTAAAGGTCAGGTAGCTGAACAATGAGCTGAAACTCTGCAGCTCTTTTAATAACTCTACTGCAGATGATTTGTGTTGTTGTGCCTCCTGATGCTTCCCGCCTGCTGGTTCTCCACCCGTCCAGTCCCCCAGTCCAACTGTCCAACTGTCCCGTCCCTGCAGGTGAAGACCCGCAGAGAGCTCCTCTGAATGTTCATATGAATTTGCTTACATTATTTAAAAGTCTAACCCTTGACCCACATTCATCAGGGCCCACTGCAGGCTCAACATAAACCATCCCTCATCTGGTTGCTGATTGGACAGCGGCACTCGCTCGGGAACGTGCTCGGCCTGTGTTTCCAGGAGACTCTCCGACGTGCACGCGCGTGCCTCCTCCTCCTCCCCCCCTCCCTTCCTGTGCTGCAATTTAGAAGAAGCTTCTTGAGCGCGCGCCCGGCACAAATCTGTGTCGGGCGTACCCGCCGGTGGAATGCGCGTAACCCCCCCTCACTTCCAGCTCGTGTCCGCCGCTAATTGGAGTGCAGCACTGATGTCGATTATGAAATGTAAATAGTTGAAGCGTCGATTTGGAGTTGTTTTATTAAGCTGAAGGGATGATGATGATGATGATCAGGACGATGAGAATGATGATGATGATGATGATGATGATCTCATCCTTTATTTCTTCATGAGGATGAAAACTCAACATCGCGTTCATCCTCGGAACAAGTTCACCTCTCCGTGAAGCTGCCAGGACAAAAAAAATGTTCCCTGATTTTTCTGAGTGATCCTTCTTTCTTTCTTCTTTTTTTCGATGATCGGATTCTTTTCGCTTTTGCAGATTTTGATTTGAACTGAGTGGAAAAAGAAAAAGAAACGGAACACGTCCCGCGCCACGCAAACTTTCTTTAATTCTTTCTTTTCTATGTCATATTTTTTCTTCTGGTCCGGAGGATTACAGCAGAATATTCGGGGAGGTTTGAGGCTTCATGTAGTGGAGAAACAGGCTGTGTGTTCGTGAGGATCCATCAGAGGTTTATAGAAGAGGAACCGTCATGTATGCAGGACGCAAGAGGAGAAAACCGGTCCAGAGAGCGTGAGTCCTTTCATTCTTCGTTTTATTGTCAATCCATTTTTTTTATTATTATTAAGGATATGATTTACTTAAATAAAATAAAAATAAAAATGTAAAATCCACCTGTGAGACCCGTGATGTCAGTTTGTAGATGCGACACGGTGAGCACGTAACCACTTTGTTCATAGATTTACTTTATTAGATTTCGTTTATTTCTTAACACAAAAAAGTCATTTGAACGCACCTGAGAGGTGTTTACGTTCATGTTTACTTGTCGGATATTTGGTAACTTTGCGGCTGTTTTAATGCCTGCGGATTATTGCAGGGCCTCAACTGCGGCCTGATTTTAACCTTCAGCGCCCTGTTTCTTACTTATGCTGCTGCCTCTGACACATCCAGCAAATAAACACAACGAAAAAACAAACAAAACAATTTTAATTTATTCTTTATTATTTTGAATGATTATTTTGTCTCTCTCATGCAGAGTTATTTTTGTCTTATTTTCTGTCAAATCGCCCTTCAGGGGATCAGATTGTTTTGATGTTTGTTTTTTCGTTTCTTCATAAAATTCTGTATTTATAAAGCCGAAAAGTTTATTACATAAGTTTATTCAGACTTTGTGACTTACACAGACTTTCGTGTTTTATCATAAACGTTTGATCAAATCTTCAGCAGAGTGACGAAAACATGAAGTCTGAGCAGCTGATTGGAGGTGACATCATAGTCAAACTGACGCCATTTTACTGCAAGTAAAAAAAAAAAAAATAGAAAACAAAGATTGAAGTAAAAAAAAAAAAAAAAGTTGATGAGTCATCTGATGCTTGTTGTTTCTGTGAACTGTGCACAGTCATGATTCCTAAAATTCAGACTCAGCTTCCGCAAATAAAAAATCTCCATAATCCTCCTCATAATCCTCCACACACACACACACATCGATACATGTATTGATCAATATCATTATGTATCGAGGTAAAGATGTATTGATCCATAAACATATAGAAATATTATATTCTATAATGATTTCATGATGTCTTACAGACAAAACAGTGGATTTATTATAATGAAAGTAACGATGCACTGATGTACAGTATAAACACACCAACATCCATATTCATGTCCAGTGACATCATGTGACAGTGTGTGTGACACTGTGTGTGTGTGTGAGTGTGAGTAGTAATAGTCATGGCAGATGAACTCATATTGTCCCATATTGTTGAAGATGATGACTCGATGGTCAGTTTTGAATTAAGGGTGAAATAAATTTGAACCAAGCTGTGAAAATACTGAACGAAGTTAAAAACAGCAGGATGGTCCAGAGAATTCGTGGATAGTAAGTATCAGACAATAATAATGATGATAGGTGGGTTAAGAAAATAAAAAATAATAAATAAAGATAAATAGCTAATAAACACCACAGACGGACTGTATATCTCTGTATTGATGTATTTATGTCTGCTGTTTTCTTTCTTTCTCTTTGTATGTGTGTTAATTTTGTTTGTTTGTTTGTTTTTGTTTTTTAATCAAAAACCTGTTGCACCCATCAAAACCCTGACAAATTCAGTTTTACTATAAACACTTGTATTGTTACATCATAATTCTGCTTTCAGTTTCAAAATGTTTGCATTTTGAAACACATTAAACTGCTCATAGTTTGTGCAACATCACAGAAAAAAAACATTTGGTCAATTTGACAAAATTGAGCTTCACAAAAATAATAATAAAATATTAATAAAACCTTGTTTCAGCGTTGCTGTCTGGAGTTTATGTTCCATTTGAAATGATCTGTATCATCCTCATTTAGACCATAGAAGATATTCTTACAATGTTTGGTTCTACAGCGAGGCTCCATATTTCCTTCATTCATTGGCATAATTTTACTGGAACGATTACATAACTAAAAATGACTTTTTTGTTTTATGATGAAATACTGTATGTCCTACAATAATAAGAAATACACATCAGCAATACACAGGCGCACTTCTAAAATATCTCCTGATGAACATCAGTCATATTCTGCAAGCTGATTTTCTTTTTCCAGGATGACATGACAAGTTGACCAGTTGTCATGAGTGGATGGGAATAATGAATTGTTCACTCAAAATACAGATGGGTCAGTATTAATTAATAATTAGAAGATAAGCCCCTTTTTCAAGATATTTATTCTAAGTAAAATATATAAATTAAATTGTGAATCTCTGTCACACCATTTTTAGTTTAGTGCTGAGTCACTGGTGACAGAGTTTATGTAAAATGTGTTCAAATAAAAAGGCAGATGAATAATGAACATGCCGTCAAGTAAAACTGATGCTGGCCGACCAAAAACAACACAGCAAAAAATTAAAAATAAAAATGTAATTAAACAAAAATATGCTGTTGTCATTCTTATAAAATGCAAAACTTGCAAAACAAAAATATGTGTCCCCAAAATCTGTTGTTAAAATCTTTTTAATCTTTTAATCCCAAATTTGGTACATTGCCACAAAGGCAGGTGACATTTTGAGTTTGTTTCCTGGTGACTGAGCGGCCCTACAGTAAGTGTGCTCTGAGTGAAAGACCTGTTTCTCCATTTTTAAATGTTTGATCAGGGTGAAGCAGCCGCCAGCTGAAGGGGCCAAATCTAACCCGTCCAAACGGCATCGAGACCGGCTGAACGGGGAGCTGGAGCGGCTGGCTAGTCTGCTGCCTTTCCCCGAGGAGGTCACCGCCAGTCTGGACAAACTCTCCATCCTCCGGCTGAGTGTCAGCTACCTGCGAGCCAAGAACTTCTTCTCTGGTAAATTTAAGAGAACGTCATCTGAATCGCTATTATACAACAGGTCAGACACTCACACAGAGTTAGGGCAGTCGGGTAGTTACAGTAAATTGCTGGAGGGCCGGTGTGTTTTCTAGATGCAGCAGAGATTACAGATAAAAATAAAGTGATATAAAATGAGTGTGTGGATGCATACTGCAGAAGTTACACACTAGAAAAACTTCATGGGAGCTTCAGTTTTTTTAGTGTTACCAAAAAAAAGTTTATTTCCCACACAAGCCTCAGGAGCACTAGTTCACTTGTTCGTTGAGCCTTGGATGGATTAGTTGATATCTAGGTAACATGTTAATAAGAAGTAAATAAAAAGGTTGTTTTTGATAATGTTAGCTCGCCAGCTAGTTGAAATGAAACTGAGAAGATGAAATTGAAACTGATTGAACTTCACTTCTAACTTAGCAGATTAATATTTCCCATAATTGTTCATATTGGTGCTCAAAATCCAAGCAGCTCTTTGTGTGAGCTGTTTTTGTAGTACTGAGGAGCAAGTGATGGATTTAATCAAGAGGAAACAGTTTAAAGTGTGTGGCTGTTTCTAAACGCCCTCAGTTTTTTTGCTTTGGTCTGTCTGGCCATTCTGAGAATGTCACAACAGCCGAGGCGCTCGCGACCACAACAAGAGGAGAGGAACCAGCCACCGCCTTATTCAGATTTCATCCAAGGGAAAGGCCCTCAATATTTCATTGAAGCCTGTGTGTGTGTGTGTGTGTGTGTGTGTGTGTGTGTGTGTGTGTGTGTGTGTGTTTGTGTGAGACATCACTTATGTAAGGAGTAGGAGATGGAGCTTTGCTTGGTGTCCATTAAAAACTGAACACCGGAGCGTTGCGAAGAGTTGCATGCCATTGGCAGGATGTGTATGATCTTCTCCGCTATGCGGAGTGAAGACATTGTTATTTTAGGCGGTGATCTTTCATAGAGAATGCTGCAATGCGGCCGTCGGATGCTCTTGGAGCATGAATAATTGAGAGAAACCCCCGGAGTTTAAAGAATTTATGAAATGGAGGCAGAGCGATGTTTGTTTAAGGCAGCAGCTTTGTCAGATGGCTGTTTGGGCTGAGACGGACGGGATCCAACACCGCTGATGTGACTCCTGTTTGGGGCGTGCGCTTCATATTTTTAGTGTGTGTGTGTGTGCTTGGCTCATATGTTGTGTACATGTCGGGCTTTTGATGCCCCGAGGAAACAAAATGTAGCTCTGACGAACTGATCCGTTGTTACCATTTTAGAGCTATCAATAGAAGTTGTGTTTATTGTTCACATTCAGCAACATATGGAAGCATGCTCTGGCTGTTCGGCCTGTCACAGTGAATTATTGATAGTGGATTTCAGTAACAGGTCAGAGTGTAGCCTATAGACAAACCCTCTTGTCTAACTGCATTAGCCTACTTCCTGGTCAGTCTCTAAGTAATTAATGAGCTCAGGGCTCTTACATTAAGTAAGCAGCTTCACAGAGAGAAAGCTCCGTGCTTGGACCCCGAGGGCCCGCCGCTCCGGGATGCCTCTGTGGTCAGCCATAAATTGTTGTTTGTAAACAGAGTAAATCCTGTCTGTCAGCGGCATCTGAAAGTTGTTGGTCTGTGGAGCGCTGACTCTGGGAACGCTTTGCTGTTGCTGCTCTGTTTGGATGTTGTCTGCATAAAAAAACAAAATGCATCACAGTCGGACTGTGCTCTGGAGAGTTTTAAAAAGTCATTGTTGAGCTGTATACACTGCATGTACTTGAATATGTCGGAGGAGTTGAACAAAGCCCCGGCAGAGCGAGGTTAATCTGCCTGACAGTATTATCCAACCCAGCTGCCATCTTTGTTATTGTCAGAGGCTACAATGGACTCTCTCAGCCAGTCTGAAGAGAGAAGCGTTAATTCTCTTAAAACCGATCATGCTGGGATCACCCCACTCTGGGTGTGAGGCAGCTCTCAGCCATCTTCACAGCTGCTGTCTACCTTTTGGATCATTTATGCTCCATGCAACAGAACGGTGCTAGTTGAATATGGAAATTTGCCCGTGAATCATTTTGTGAGCTGCTCGCCCCAGGTTGTAAGGTGGCGGATGTGATGCCATCACATTTTGCAAGATTTTACACCACATTACTAACCTTTGTAACGGTTGTGCTCTGGGAGGCCACATGCAGTGTTTCCAGCAGTGTTAGTATTGTTACAGATAATGTGATGTGGAGAATCAGTGATACACTTATCAGCATTAGTCTAAACTCTCATGTGTGGGCTTAGTTTTGCAGTCAGCGTGTCAAACGCTGCTCCAACAAATTCCAGTTAACTTGAAAACCAAAGATAGACATAGATTTGCAGAGCACATTCATGCTCTGGAGAGGATGAACATTTTATGTCTTCTAGTGCCCTCAGGACAAATTTAAAGGCACACGATGAATTACATTTTTACCAATTTTTACCTGTCTCAACACTCCAGATTTGAGAACCTTCTCGAGTAGACTCCTTTTTGGGTTTTTTTTTTGTTATCACAACCTGTTTCTGGCACTGTACATTATGTAGAACTGCTTCAATACATGGGACATGGATGTGACCCATCACGTAGATGGGGCGGAGTCTTTAATCTGCTTTGCTGTGTCACACAGTGGCGTGCACAGACTTTCTGACGGCAGGGCCAAAAATACAAAAACATGAAATGAATGAATGAATATTCATATTATTTGTTTGACCACAGATGGCCTCCTTCACCGCTAGGGTTGCAAAATTCCAGGAATTTTCAAAGTTGGAAACTTTCCATGAGAATTAATGGGAATTAATGGGAATAAACCATGAATTTACAAAATTGAAGATCGGCCTTTAACAGAGAAATTTAATATAGCCGGGGAAAATATATTTTAGTGTAATATTGACTAAATAAACAAGATTTCATGCAAGTACACTCAAATAACTGCTATTCCTCGATCACTTGCACATAGCACACTGCTTACTATTGAGGTCAAATGTCATGTTTTTTTTAATTGTATTATTTTGCATGGATGTCTGCTTATGACAAAACAAAATGCTTATAATTATGTTTGGATATTATACAGTTTGTTTAAATTATCCCCAATTTCCAGTTCATTTCCATAAATTTTCATAATTCATAATTAGTTTCTGATTTAGAATATTTCCCAAATTCCCCAGCTTAACTTTGCATGGAAAGTTTCTGGTAATTTACTGGAAACTTTCCACCCCTTTGCAACCCAATTCACCGCTCATTGAAAGTAGAGTGGATCCTCTTTGTTTCATTACTTACTCATGACGTTTCCTCTCTAAATGGTCTCTCCTGCTGATAGCTGCTCCAACATGACAAGATTAAGTTCTGTTTTCCTAAATTCAGGTACTTGCTTCTCAAGTGGCTTTCGTTTTTCAGAAAGATATATCACACAGCATTTAATATTAATTCTGTGGATGAAGCCACCCATACCGTAGGATTCGCACCAGATCCCTCCCTGTTCCTGTTTTGGAGTTTCAGAGGCAGGCTGGGAGAACCAAACCTGCCATCACATCACACCACATGACTGCTGTTGCATAACCAGCGCTCTCGCAGATGCATGTCAGATGGTCATTATTGTGCTCAGAGCTTCAGATAACACTGGCTCATAGGTCGCAGTTTAAACATGTAGCGGACAGGATATGAAATTATGATTTAATCCTGTGATTTTATCAGAGCAGCATGCCCGTTGTTAAAGTGAACTGCGGCTCTATTGTAAATATAGATGGAGATTAGGAGACATAATCTCTGTGACTGCAGAGGGATTCACTTCACTGTGGTTTGGTGTTGGCTGGGTATTGCTGGGAATAACACTGCATCTCAAACAAGTTCAGTATTTGTATAATGGCCACTTGAGGCTGGCTACAGATCGAGTCAATCTCCATAAGTCCCCATGTTAAAATGTCCAGCTTCACAGCAGAAATGTTTACAGCCTGGTACAAAAGACAGTTTTGGTCTCTATAGTTTATTTTCCCGTTCATGACAACTGTACTGAGTTCAAATGATAGTAAGGCTTAAAGTTATGCATAATTAAGAGCATGGCCACTTTTGATTGACAGGTGGGTGCGGTTACAGATGGCTTGTTTGAGCAAACAGGCTTCATTCAGCCCGCCTCAGGTCCACCCATTCCCCAGGTCTTTGGCTATTTTTGGATTTGTCAGGAGGCAGCAGAGGCAGAACTACCAAGACGGTGACAGCCAGAGCCACCACACTCTTCACAATGACTCCTCAGAATCCCATGGGTGACTTCATGGAGAATACATCCATGTTTTATACAGTTCGTGCTGTTGAACTTATTTCCACTAGTTCAAATATGTTCCACTATGTTCACACATATCATAGGGTTGTAAGGTTGAGGACAAGGTTCAACAGTTTCACATTAAAGCTGCACTAATCAATACTTCCATGTAAAAAAGGTGAAAGGTGTCACTCATATTGACAAACCTTCATCTTTTGTTTTGGTTTCACAACCCACAGTTTTTTGGGGGGCTCACTGTAAACTCACCTGCCCAACACCAGATGACAGACAGACACAGTTAGAGACTGTGGGGAACATAGTGGAGCAGAGAGCCAGGTATTTCTCTCTGGACACCAAAACTTTAGACTTACGTTCATAAAACAAGACTCCAAATGAATGTTGCTCTTTGTCTGCTGCGTGTTTAAAATGGCAACAGTGGGCTAACTCTCTCCATATGAACTTTATGAAGTGATAAATGTTGTGTTTACAGCCTCTTTGCACTGCCCCGAGTCGAGCCAAAAATAACTAATTGCAGGTTCGAGTGAAGCTTTTTAATTCTCCTTCCAACACTGAACAAGGCAGAGCATTGTTTAAAGGTGTTTTAGGTTTTAACAGAGTCACCCAGGATTGTTTTTTGTTTTGTTTTTAGTTTTTAAATACATATTAATTTAATGTTTGTAAACAGCATAATTAGCTATAGTGTTTCCTGCTGTCAGAGAACACAGATTATATAAAACTCCTCCAGTCTCTGTGGTGAGGACTCGTCAGAACATGCTTTTATTATAAGTGGATTGTGTGGATGTGTTTCCATTAAGTCTACATGGTAATTATTAAATCCAGTCTTTACAGAAACAGTTTTTGATAAACTGCCAGATTTCTTCTTGGAGAAAAAATATCAAGTGCCTCTAAAACATATCGACGGTGAAACACTTTCGGGCCTTTCAACTGTGAATCACTAGAAACAAAAGGAACAACATGGCAGTGGAGGACAAATGAATCATTCACAAGTTCCCATATTGTAGACTATCATATCTATTATAAAAGCAACGGCTTAAAAGTCTTCCATTAATAGAGAGTTGGCAAACATGGAGCCGCTCAGCACACACATTACGCAACTCCCAATGGAACAGGACATGGATATAGAAAATGAATTATGTAAAAACACCATTCTGACTCTGGTAGAATGCAGCTTTGTTGTATGAAGTCGACATGCCTGAAAGAAAATGAAGCCAAATAAGTCAGTTTTTAATGAAGTGAATGTCCATACATCGCTGCCATGATGGCACGCATGGAACTGCCACACATCTGGAAATATCTGTCACAGCCGCACACGGTTAACGTTTCTGCTGCCCCAGGATTGGTTATGTAAGCTGTGTGACTGTTGTGGAAGTCTTATGACATATCATTGTACCCATCACTGTTTTGCCCTGAATAGCGGCGATGATTTGTTGTTTGAAACACCGCCTCCCCTCCCCCTTCTTCTTGTAGGTCATCTATGTGCACACAAATGAAACGCAGAGCTCTCTGGACTACATGATCAGCAGTGGGTCATCCCTTCATGACGACACTGCCTCCCTCCCTCCCTCCCTCCCTCCCTCAGCCGGTCCTTCCCTCCGTCCTTACCCTGCAGGGCTTAACCCCATCCCCCAGCCGCGCTGATCGCGATATGGTACAGCGTGGAATGCAAGCCACCAAAGGGAAAAAAAACCTGGTAATCAGTAGTGACCCCTCCCCACCCTACCCTGCCCAAATCCTATCACTCCTCCTCCTCCTCCCACCTCTCTGGATCGCCTCTCATAAGCAAATATGCAACCATGTGATCTAGAAACCTCGGGAGACACGAAAGCAGCACAGGGTGCGTGCTTTCCCCCCTGCATTAGTGGCCGCGTGTTCATATTCAGCATGTGTGTGTGTGTGTGTGTGTTGCGTGCATCCATGTGTATGTTATGTGGATGTGGGGGTGGTATGTGTGCATCGCGTGTTCATTTACTGCAGTGTTTGGGGGGTGAAGGAGTTGAAACGTTCTATATTTACTCGCTGCCATTCACACTCTGCTAGAATAATTAACACACAAACACACTCACACACATACTGTATGCATGCACTGTAACTGCGTGTGGCTGCATGTGTGCATGCTGACACACACGACCTGTTTCCTGCTCGCTGTCCTGCGCGGTGAGGGATGCAGAATCACTGCTGTGCAGAGGAGGCATGTAAGTTTGATGTCTAATGAAGGATGAGTGCAGCGTAGGATCCAAAACGGTATCAACACAAGACCTCGGAAGACAGCTACGATTTGAAACATCCAGCCTTGCTAAGACTAAATTATAACACACCAGTCGTAAAGATCCTCACTGAAACTGGTAGCAACTGTAAATGTTCTTTAAATCAAAAATCAAAACATAAACAGAAAGAAAAATTGGGATGCAGTTCTATTTTGATTTACACACACAAAACTATACAAAGAAGAACACACACACACACAAGCAGCACATCAGTTATCACTATGATCGTCATCCTGAGAATCAATAACCTGCGGCTACAGTACTAGCATGACCTGCACTTCCTGATTAGCTGCTAACATGTTAAAAGAGTGTTTCAATGACTTCAGACTGCTGACAGTGTGATGCTAAAAGATAAAAACGGTGAGGCAGGTTACACTGCCAGCTTACTTTATCAGCTTCAGCTTTATTCTCATGCAAACATTTTTGTTTTGTTTGTTTCTTCCTGTTGCTGACAGTGTTGTCAGTAACTTAACCACCTGTGCAGTATTGCCAGGTATACAAAAAAACCCAAACATTTATACCATAAATTAGCCGACTGTACCATTACTCAGCATACATTAATCAACTTGTGTTGAAACATGTTGTGTATCAGTGATTAAGTCCTTATCTTCAAAAAGGCACCAGAGATATTCAGAGTTGAACGTGGTCGTGCTTTATTTTCTTCACAGAAAACGAAACCCACATCTGTTCATGAACTGATTTATACTCGAAGCATCTTTTATAATCATACATAGCAACATTGTCCATTTCTCAATCAAGATCACATGATTCTTAGTATCCAATCAATTTATTTGGGCTGGGTTTTTGTCTCATCACCGTCTAGTTCCTGCAGGTGCATTGCCAGCTCGAGTCATATCATAGTTCAAGTGAACAACCAAGAAATGAGAGAAAAACACCAGGGCAGAAGTCAGAATAAGTTCATGCAGGCAGGTGAATAATCATGTTACTCTGTGGATTCAAATCAGGATTAGACTCATAACCAGAACACAAGATTACATCTAAATATATCCTTTGACCAAAAGTAACTCATCAGCCGTGAAAGTAATTCTTTACTTTGCTCTGCCTGCGGTCTGAATCGGTTCTGGCATGGATCCAAAATAAACTGCAGTACCACCACCTCCCTCCTCTAGGTAAGCAGAACGGGCCAAGTGATTTAGGATGTCCCACTCCATGGGTCTCTGTAACCACAGCTCCATAACCCCCCAAGCCTAGGCTTAATACGCTGTCTAAATATAGCACCGTTTCATGATTCAGACTCAAACACTAATATTGTTATACCAACAGAGACACGCAATATGTGGAATAAACACGCAATTTAATTCTGAGTTCTAAGTTCACAAGCAAACAGTGGGTCATAATGTATTATTTTTGACTGTTGTTATAAATGAAGATAGTCTACACCAGCACCACCACTACTACTAACTCTATAAAATGCAAAGCTTATTAAGCCTGCACAACTCTTAAGTGTCTAAAAATAACTCAGTAATGGCCGACGAAGGATTTCATCCCAAACCTGTCCTGTGATTGGTTGGAAACATTTTGTTAAGTCTCCTTTAGCAGCATCATGTGTATTTTTTTTTTTTTTTTACATAGCAGCCTGTAATGCTCTGGAAAGGTGCCAGGATGCACTGAAGCAGCTCAAGCAAAGAACATCCCCACTAATCCTGTTGTAGATGGCCTGACTGGACAAATTGAAAATAGTCAAATATTTGCAGGGTGCTGAATGTTTTTAAGGTTTTTAAGTAAAGCTCTCTGTGAGGTTAACCTTCTCTGGCTCTCTGTGGAGTGGTGCCAGTAAGCTTTATGCTGGAGGTTCCATGATGAAAGCTGGGACCTGAGCCAAGCTGGCCTCAGGGTCACACTCCCAGGACAGGAAGATTTGTCTCATGAACAAGTATAGTATGAGGTTCTGAAACAGTGTCACCAAAAAAACTACATTCATATTATGAGAGGAAACAAAACAGCAGCTGAATTATTTTTAGAGAGTTGCCATGTTGTTCCTGGGTGGAAGGTCGATGTACAAAGCGCAGAACTTTGACACCAGAGGCTGTGTGGTTACCTCCCAGACACTCTAATATATTGGTCAAAGGGGATAGTTCAGGTATTTTGAAGTGGCGTTGTATGCAGCACTGAACTACTCCTTTGTAAGTGTATTACCTACACCAGATGTCAGTCACTGAGAATCAGTTCAAAGAGTTGTTCTGCAGTAAACACGTGTGGACACACAGAAAGGTCAGGTCAGCCTTCTGTAATAAAATGTAACTTCCTGAACCACAAAGAGTTCATCTGCGAAACAGCATCCAAAAAAAAAACCACACGGTAAATAAATCCTGCAATGCGCTTACTGGGAAGGCTGGCACTACGCCTCACCCAAAGAGATTTGGTGAATATTAGCTACTAATGTTAGATACCTAAGTAGGCTACATACTGTCTAATCTTGATCTTGTATTGGTCTCGACCTCTCCAAATATTAAAAGTAAGGCTAAAGCTCAAAATAAGCTACTAGTGTGTTAATGTAAGAGTGAACACTTTTTGTTTCTTTGTTGGATGATGAACAAACTATTCTGAGAATGTGCTCCACATAAAAAGCACATCGGTATATCCTTTGGGCCTTATTACTCATCATTTTTTGTAAAATCAAGAGAACATTTGTCAGGATCTTGAAGGACTGAGAGATTTGATCAGTGTTTGATATACCTGCTCCAGCTGACCATAGAGCAGAAACATACTTACATACAGACTGGTGTGTGCATTTGGAAACAAATAGGAGTTAGTAAAAACACAGCCGGTTGGCCCCCTCTAATGTTTGAAAGATTTTGCCCTTGGCCCTGTCCGTGTCTTATTTGATCTCCTCTGTGTTTTCCATGTATATTGTTTGTTGTAACTTTGGAGGTACATTATGCAAAGATAAGCATGTTTGGGAAAGCCAAGCTGTTCTATTAAATTCACTGGAAACGCCTCTGGGTGGTTGCCAGAGCGCTATTATGCCACATGTATGTGATGGCAGTGGGAATGTAAATTTTTCATTATGTACACTTGTGCCCACTGAAGCTTGATAACAAGATCTGCTCTTTGTCCTCCACCGGCCATTCAAGAGGCTTTGTGTTGGCCCACTTTTTCTGGCTGGATTATGCCTCTGATGCTGCTGCGTACCTGTGTAAACTACCAAAGTACAAACTCTCTGCAGCCACAACACACACACACAGATGCTGACAAAAGGTAGCACTCATTGTTATAAAGTGTTTTTACAGAAGAAACTCAGATGTCTGGAGAGAGCCGTACATGTTGATTTTTATATGACCTTTAGAACCTTTGTTTTCTCAAAATGAGACATCAGTGGATCATATTCCTGCAAAATGTGATGTCATGATCACAAAATAATAATTTGGGGGATTTTCTGATTAAGATGATTGTTTTGGAATCACAAGCAAGGAAAGCAGGTACAACATTACATGGCTCCTTATTTTTATTTCTGCGCATTATAGATGTCCTCTGGAATCATTTACACTTGACATGCTGACATCTGGTAAACAAAGAAAATTAATATATTGCACAATATTGTGCTAACATCAACGGATGCATGAGCGAATATACAGAAATTCAGCAGCGACTGTGAACTGAAGAACCAATTTCAAATAGAAAAACTTGAATTAAAGAGAGACACTGAAATGATTTTTCCGTTACATATTAATGATGTTTATTTTTGGTGCTTTTTACATGTTTACTGTTTTTGTCTTTGTTAGCATCAAAGACTTTTTACCTTCAGATTACAGTTTCATATGATTATATACAGTGGCCAAAAATATTTGCACCCCTGCATTTCTGTCACATAATGCACTACTTCTCCTAAAAAAATGCTTTGGCATTCTCAAGTTTATTTCTTTTGTTTACATTGTAACAATACAAAAAAGCAGAGAAAAAAAATTAAAATATCTTAGATTTGTTTGTTTTTTTCTCTGCTTTTATGTGCTGTTCCATTGCAAACAAAATAAATAAATATGAAAATACCAAAGTATTTGCAGAGGTGCCAATATTTTTGGCCATGACTGTATATAATATAATATTAAAACAGAGAAGCAGAAAATGTTTAATCAAATTAAATAACATCTTTATTAAATTGTGCCATAAAATTGAGTGGGGTTTGGCATGTGTTGTTTATATGTGATAGTTAATCATGGACACCGGCAGCAGACAAAGGGACATCAGAGTGTATTGATTCGAGCTATGATGCTCCTGCATTTCTTTGTAAGACAAGAACAATTTTATCATATCTGTCCTATGTGATGCAATGCCGACGCCTTTTCCTCACCAGTATGTTGCATTATGTCAGCGGCCCTCCAAAAGTGTCTGTTTGAGAATAAGGTCAGGGGTGTCCAGGCAAAGCTGTGTCTCGTGTGAAGGTACAAGCCACATGGACTCCCCGCACAAAGCCCATATGCTATCCAGTGTCTACTCTGACACTCCTAAAACCACCCCTCAGATGGTCTCCTTGTTAACTCCCTTTGCAGACAACAAAAGATCTGACCCAGAATCCAGTCACCCAATCATGTCATACGTCACCCTCGGGGTCAAAGGTCATCACGGGTCGCAGCACGGTGCTCCTGCAGGGGTCAGAGATTAATGTGCTTGAGCACAGCTCTCTTTCTCATGACATCACCACAGCTCATTGTCTCACGTTATAGAAATAACAAATGATTATAATATTTAGATGCAGCTAACAATTTATTTTACTGTCATTAATCATCTGACACAGATGCTGACAGTACAATACTCAGAGAAGAGCTATATTTATGTCTGGGTTTTTGGGGTGGATAGCAGGTGTACAACGCCATCATGAGTCCCATCTGAGGTTATAAAAAGATCCTGGTTTCAGTTAGACGTTAATAAACACAGTTAAGTCACTGCAGCCTTTTTTTGGATCAAACCAGGACGCTGATCTTTCCCTCAGTTCTGCCACGTGTCTGAATATAACCATAAAAAGTTTAATGATGCTCACTGATATTGTCTTATACTGCTAAATTGTTTCCTTATAGTTAAAAAGTGTCTCATGATCATGACTTAAATATCTCACGTTATCAGGATTTTGAACCTGCAGTAGACTGGGTAATAGTTTTCTACATTATCATTAGTGAAGCTCACAACATTTATATATATGCCATCCGTGTAATGACACACGTGAGTGTTGTGTGGCAGCAATACTTTTATCATCTTGGAACTTTTGTGCAAATATTCTTAATCATGAAGGGGAAAAAAAACTTTGGGATCTTTGCTGCACTTTGGGTTCTGTTAAGTCAGTTTGCCTTTGGACATGATGGCAGCAGCGAAGCGGTCAACGGGATCACCCATAGCCCAGAGTTACTCCCTGCTCAACAGCCACTGACAATAAGTGACAACAATAATCTGCACATTTCTGCAAAGTAGTATCTCAAATGCTGCAGCAGGTGGAATATTGCCCCCAAAAAAAGCACAGAAGGAAGAGAGGGAGGAGAGAAGGTGTTCAACGCAATAAGTGGTTTCAGGGTTTCCAGTTCCTGATCATATTTGTGGGTGCACACTCAGGTACTGTGCTGACCAGCTTTGCAGTGTCCTTCAACTCAGATGTCACTTGATTGTAACTAAGTCCCTGCAATCTGGAAATCTTTCTACTGTGATACCCCAAGAACACAGAGGCAATGTAATGTAGTCGCACCTTGCCTTGCTGCATGGTAATTTGCCTAGCAGAAAGGTAGAGGTGCGGAGCATGTTAAGTTTTTCGCTTACCTTCATTTAGAACATGCCGGGCTTCTGTTCGTTGACTTTTCATCAGTATTCAATATGATGCAGTTGCATCTTTTAGCTGAAAGGTTGCTATGTGATTTTAACTTGTCTCACCAGCTTGTGCTATGGATCCTGGATTTCTTCGCTGCCAGAGAGCAGAGTGTGTAAATGGTTGTAGCTCAAACTCCGTAGCTACATGGACTGGCTCACCACAAGGATGTGTTCTTTTGCCCCTTACTCTTCATTATGTACATGGATGGATGCAGCGCTCAGGAGGGCAGATATTTGGTCAAATTTTCTGATGACTTAAATGTATCAAAAACCAAGGTACTCAGATGTAACAGAGATGCAGCCAAACATAAAGAAAATGTGGAAATTGTCACATCATACTAGTATTTGGGGACTATTTTTGATGATCATCTTAAATGTGAACCCTGAGGCTGTTGGGGAAACAGGGCCAACAGAGAATTCATCTTTGCAAACTAAATTCATTCAGTCATTTTTATGAATCTTTTATTGAAAGTCTCCTGACCTTTTCTTTTATCTGCTGGCTTCACAGCCTCACGGTAAAAGACAGAAACAGTATTTTTAGAATCCGTTCTAAGATCACTGGAGTGAAGCAAAAGGATCTTCTTTTTGTCCTCTGTAAAGCAGCGAGTATTAAAGGCTTCTCCTGGTCATATTCTTGCCATTTTCTCTGTTGCCATCAGGGTGGCGTTATGCTTTAGCTGCTTGTAAAACTAACCAGTACTCTTAAACATTCATTCCCTCTGCAATCTGATTGCTAAATGCTCTGTAGTCTTGTCCTTTAACCATTGTCACTCTTGGTTTATGTTTTTATGTTTGTTTTTTATTTTATCTTGTCCTGAATTCGGATTTAAGGCAGCAATGCATGAAGGTAATCAGAGTTTGAGATGCAGAGAAACTCTCCTTGTATATAATGCTGCCATCCAAAATGCTGTGTCATGTTCACAGGTTTCACTTTAATTCAGATTGTTGTGTACTCTGTGAAGGCACAGACATGATATTAATATCCATTTCCTCATTTTGGTGAAATTGCAAACAAGAGGACTTCCTGTCTGTCCTAAAATTCTGCATTAAGCTTAAATCTCTCTGAATCAAGATGTCTGTGTGGTCTATGTGTTTAATGTTTAAGTTCATTAGTGCACATAATTGTATTTTGATCCTTTAAATGCAACATTTTTTTTTTACTTTTTCTACATGAGAAGTGGTCCCATTTATTGTCTTTTGAGCCACCAGCCTGCTACTACTAGGGTTGTGAACGATGCGACCGGATATTCGGTTTAACAAGTGAGAGATACGGCTGCGTCGGTAGCAGCCTCCTCAGTCGATTAAGCCATGAACTCCTAGATGAATCGGTTGTAGAGTCATGGATCGGGTATCGTGAGACTTGGAATCGGTTGGCGGCTTCACACACTTTTGGGAAAATCCACCGGGCTCGTTCGCAGCACGTTGCGTATTTGGTCCGTTCTGCATGCGACTTCAAACCCACCGGAAGCATTTCAGAAGGAGCGTTTAGCCCGCCAGACTTTGTTTACTTGCTCAGATTTGGCCATTTTCCCGGTGAATATGTAACAAATGATGCTGATTCAGCCAGACTTTTTTTGGTCCATGTCTAAAAATAAATACATTGACATGTGATTTTGTTGTTGTTCTTTTTTTTTTTAATTTTATTTTTACCAGTGCCATAAAGCAACAATGCTTGAGGATATGTGGTCTTTTACATATTTGAAAAGAAAATATTGTACTGTACTGTAAGATAGTCACTTGCTTTATTTTATAAAATATCTACAATAAATATTAACCACAGAATCAAATCAAATCGTATCGTTCTTACACTATCGATTTGTATCGAATCGGTCTGTAATAAACATATATGGTTTTTGAATCGTATCGTAACCTGTGTATCCAGATGCGTATCGAATCGTTTATCACAGAGAGATGTGCAACCCTATCTACTACCCTCTCTCACAGGCCTTGAGCACCAGAGCTGGCTGGATGGAAGAAAAAAAAAAGTTATGATGTCACACTGGGAAAAAAGAGAATCCCATTA
Organism: Miichthys miiuy; assembly: GCA_036365135.1. NCBI lineage: Eukaryota > Metazoa > Chordata > Actinopteri > Sciaenidae > Miichthys > Miichthys miiuy. The sequence goes on from CM071612.1 coordinate 20,288,117, forward strand.
GGATGAGAATAGCTGGGGCCACCAGCCAATGAAGGACGGGGAGGGGAAGCCAAGGGGGCTTGGGGAGGAACAAGTGGAGTGATGACATTGGATAGAGTGGAGAGGGAGGGAGGCTGAGCTGAGCTGAGCTGAGCTGAGCTGAGCTGAGCTGAGCTAGCAGTCAAGTGCTTATAAAACATATAAACACCTCATCAGTTCGTTTGGCAGTTTGTTATGCTGTCCTGAAGTTTGGTCTGTAAACCTTTTGTTGTGTTTTGTTGACACTGTATGACATTCTATCCAAACAGAACATTTGGATTAAGAGACCAGGCAATTATTTTCATTACTGATTAATCTGTTGATTATCTCAGTGAATTGATGGTTTGGTCTAAAAAAATGTCCAAATGTCTTACTTGTTATGTTCAACCAACAGTCCAAACCATAATATATTCATTTTACTATCAGATAAGACGAAGAAAAACAGCAATCACTCACAGTTGAAGCTGAAATGACAAATGACAAAATTGCTGATAGCCGACCAAAGTAGGATGAATTGATTAATTAAATCACTTCATTCAATCTAAGTATGTACAGTACATGGAACTGACTGCAGAGCTTCTCAGGAGACAAAAAAACAAGAAGAAGAAATGTTTTTGTCTGTTGTAATTTACATCACTCGTGGTGATGTCATCAAAATCATGATGTGAGCAAGTTGGACAAAATAAAAGCTTTGGATTTGGTCAAGTTCGACTGTCAGATTGCAGGTAATGAATATTTGATGAGCTGGGATCTGGCGTCTTTAGCGTACTAAACATCAGGCAGTCTGCCAGTCACAGCGGTGCTTTGCAAACATTATCACAGGACTAAAAACCTGTCTGCCTCTCCCCACCTCCACCACCACCTCCCTCCCTGTCTGTCTCTCTCTACAGTCACACTGAACAGTCGGAAAGGAGTGACCGATGACGACAGCAAAACAGCAGGAGGGGCGGACACCAAGATACCTGAAGGCGATCTTTTGCTGCAGGTCAGTATTAAACCTGTATTGATAGATTTTTCCTGCCTGTTGTTATCCACAGTATATTCACTATATATGTTATCTCTAGCAACTCTTTCATTGACTTTAGGTTCAATATTTGAGACTGTTTGTTGCTAACTCAAACATTTCAGTTTCCAAACAATCAAACCACTATGGTCAATATGTTCAATATATTCAAGATGTTCAATATGTTTCGAAGGGCAGCGAATGTTGTTGGGCAACAGCACTGATTTCATTTGTGTGTCTGGAACGTAAAGTGCCCATAATCTATTTAGGCCTTATGACAGAGACTCACAGCAGCTTACCATTCATTACATCTGGCACAGTACGCTGTGCCCTCATGAAAACATGAGTCTGTAGTCAAGAGTGTCTGCTGCTCAACTGGTGGGTAAAACTTCTGCCTTGTACTAAGTTGTAAAGAATCCAAAGAGGAATTTGGTTTGTTTGTTTACACCTTGAATAGTAATTTTTGTTGATCATTCTGATCAATGGTGGTTTCATTTAAAGGAATAGTTCAACATCTTGGAAAAGCCTTTGTATTCGCTTCCTTGCTTTCTTTATGCCAAAACTTAAATTACAGGCAGTAGTAGGTTAGCTTAGTTCAGCATAAAGAAAAAAAACCTTAAGCAGGGTCCTTTTCATACATTTTCTACCTGTGGAAAGAACTTTTTTCAGCTTTAATGCTGAACTAAACTAAATGACTGTTGGCTGTAGCTTCATATATACCACACAGACATGAGGGTGATATCTATCTTCTCATTAAACTCAACAAGAGTGTTGGTTACCCAAATGTCCAACTATTTCTTCCTCCAACAACATGAGTAGTGACTGAGTGAGAATGAGTGATGGCATGTTTGAAACAAATCCCTGATTTTACTGAAACGTTCAAACTATGTAGATTTAAATCAATTAGATTTTTATTTATATGGCGCCAAATCATAGTAGAATATTTAATAGTTATCTCATGACACTTTTCATATAGAGCAAGTCTAGACTGTACTCTTTATACAATTATTTATAGAGACCCAAGGACCCACACAGGCGCAACCATAATCCCCAATCTAAGTTCTAACCTTGTGGCAACGGTTTGGGTAAGGCCCTTTCCTGTTTCAACATGACAGTACACTGTAGCCAAGTCTATAAAGAAATGATTTTGCCAGCTTGGTGTAGAAGAACTTAACTGGCCTGCATATAGTTAAGGTTTAATGAGGTTAAGGCACACAAAAAAATTAGGTTAAAATGAGGGTTAGGTCCTGAGGAAAACATTGTCATGGACTAAAGTGATTACTTTGTTGGTTAGTTTGCAAGTTAAATATGGGTAAACTGTGGTCATGCCCATAGATAAACAACAGTGATTATTGTCAGGAAATAGGAACATACATCAATATCCCATGTTAGAGTCTGATGTTTTGTTGACCCCTTCCATCCACGTCAACCTCCTCCCTCTGCAAACTTGAGCAGTGTTTCCAACACAGAAACTTCACCAAGAGACCAAGAATCTTTGGAGGACCTCAGTACAGGACAGCTTCAGGACATTATTTTACCCCCCAACTTTCCAAAGGTTACAGAAACTCTGGGGCTTGGTTAAGTCATAAGTTTCGTTTTTGTTCACTGTGATGCATCAACTTAGAGTTACAGAAGAAAGTATATGTCAGATGGCCCGACAACATCCAGGCCTTATTGTTGTACAAAACTATGTGTAATAATAAATAATAATAAATCAAATAAAATAAATTGTCAGACTAATTTGCTCATCGTTGCCACTCTTTGGACGATGGTGGAAACACAGACAACAACATGCTGAAAGAATCTTTTAGTTCCATGAAAAGTAGTTCCTGGGACTAAAAGTTCCAGATACTTTGGGTGTAAACGCGACTGTAGTCATTCTATAGTGCAACATACTTGTTCCTGTAACAATTTCGATGTCCATGAACTGAAACTGATGACTGTGAGCAAGGCTTTTTACCCAACTTTGTGTCTACATGGGAACAAAATGGATTCCAATCTTGTAGAAAGCCTGAATCCAGAAGAGTGTAGGCTGTTATAGCAGCAGATTATGTCTATGGTAATAGTAAATCATCTTTTTGTAAAAAACCTTTTCTGTTCAACAATTTTGCACCTTTTAGAATTTCTGGTCACGGTCTAAGTTTTTAAGAAAAGGTAATCAACAGTCCTGTTTTCCATTTCAGTGAAACTACAAAAACACTTCCCTGGTTCACAGTGGTTTGGTGCCCTCTGTATTGTATATATGATTTAGTAGAAAGGGAGTTCACTGGCTGCCAGATCTTTTTGGGATCTGCTAGAGTCATCGATTTTCCAGTCCAGTTCCCCCGAATGTGCATCACACTGGCATTCCAGGAGCGGAGAGGAAACAGCCTGCCTGCCATACCCCAACCCTACCGCGGAGGTTTCATTATTATGATAAGCCTACATTTCCCCAACTTGTCAGTAATGAGAATTGAAAGCTCATTTAGAGAAAACGAGGGTGCCTCTTCCTCCTCCTGTTCCTTCTCCTCCCGACCATCGGGATGAGAGTGGACAGCGAGCCGTTCACAGACTCACAGGAATGTGAGGTTTATTTCTGATCCCGCGTCTGAGCCAGTTACTTTGCTCTTCTTCGCGTCAGACGGTAGTAAATTATACAGGAGCTGTGAGCCTCAATCATCAATTATTCAGACTCAGATGGAGGAAACGTGGCAAAATGTGGCAGGACGTCTTCATTATGTTGTTACTTTCAGTTACCATTGAAACATGAACACAATAACTGACATCAACTTGCTCTAATCGTGTAGACTGCCCTCTTTATACACTGTTCCCCATAAAGTTGGAATAATTTTGTTTTCAGACACGTTCCTATTTTTGTTCCAATTTATACACATTGGGTTAATTGTGGTTTCATTTTCACTGTGATATGTTTGGAAGAGATTGATCAATAAAGATACACTTCATCTAAGTCTTCCAACTTTAACAGTGTATGTCCTTTTGTTCGCTATTAGTGCAACATTTCTAAGACATCACTGTTCATTTGCTCATACCCATGACTAAATCAAATCATTTTCAGCTGGGAGGTTAATGAGTACACATGAGTAAACTATCTGGTGTTAAAAGATATGGCCTCATTTCTGACGGCTGCACAGCCTTTCACATCACATGCCCTCTTCCAACAGAGCATTTTGCAAGGTGCCTTCTTACATAAGACGTTAAATTATTTCAAAAGGTGTGTAGTAAGAAATAGAAAATGAAACACTGCATATAGACAGAATTTAGCTTGTGTTTGGTGAAAGTTTATGTGGAAAACTCAACTTTGACATTTGGGTGTTGATGTTTATTCTCTACTCTGGAAGTGCTGCCGATAATTGTGATGACTCATTGGTATATTATCAGGGAAAATAACAGCATTAGTCATCCCTGTGGGCTCATTTGGGGAAGAGATGACTGTGCTTGTATGGATGTTGTGTGTATGCGTGTGTGTTAGTGTTTGTCGGTACATGTCTGTTTGTATGTTTGTCTACGAAACCGAGGCAGGGCATGTGTGTTGGTTAGTGAGGTGGAAATGTTGGAACAGCTACTCCATTTTGAAGAGAAATATTTCACATAACACGCTTCCTCATTTTCTTCCTTTACTTCCTTCCTAATTCCCTGAATCCACCCAGATTCCACTAGCTCAGGATAGGAGGATAGTTCAGGTAGAATACACAGAGCTGGCCGTGTCTCTCTGTTCGGAAAGGATCACTTGCAAACCACAATTTCATAGTACAACATTATACAGGCGAGCTTTTGGTGATAACAGTGTGGTTCTTACTTTTCTTAATTAAAAGCTTGGACACAGTGAGAGATGATTGTGCTAAATAAGAGACAATGCCTCTGCTAAACGTCTGTGTGCTTGCTTTGTTTGACCCACAGGCTCTCAACGGTTTTGTCTTGGTTATCACTGCCAGTGGGACCATTTTCTACTCCTCTCACACCATCCAGGATTACTTAGGCTTCCACCAGGTATTGTAGCACCGCCAGTCTCCACCACCACCCTCCAATAATAGTCTGAAGACCCAGATAAGACAAGCAGAAATAGAAACAACATATAGCCTATATGCCTTCAACAGATCTGTTGTACGTGAAAGGTTTTAAATGTGCTCATGATTGAACTCCACCCTTATTCATCCCTGTTTACATGTTCAGGTGCATAAGTAAACACAGAGATGTGCAAATCTATAGAGGCACATATGTTATCACTTTAAACATGTTGAGGGTCTGTTTTAATAATTAATCGATGGGTCTGGATGGATGTCTTGCATGCGACATTTGCTGGGAGTAGCTCAGAGGTCTTGTTTAAACCACTGGTCTTCTTCCTGCATGGTGCAGAGTCAGAGACTCAAACAACAGCAAAGAGATCCGATCTATTTATAGCTTGGCCTTTTCGCAAACCACCAGTCACAGCAGGGGGCTGCATTGGGCAACACAGCACACACTGGAACTCTGTGGATAGCTGAGTGCACCTGTACTGTGACTTCTACCAACAATCCTAAAGTCAAATTTTGTCATACGTACTGCTGGAGCCACACACACTAATGGGCCTACGTGACCTGCTGCTAATGCTGCTGCTGCTGCTACTATTAATAGCACTACCTTTGTGACTTTAAAAACATTAGAGTAGATGCCCAGATAACTAGTAACTATTCCGAAACAAACACCCCAAACATCCTAGAAACCTTCAAGCAATGCAGTGGGAATGTCCAGAAAAAATCTTACAGCCACCTAGACACGCCTGTGTAGCAACACCTCAGCAACCACTCTGTACACCACTGCAGCGACCCACCAACACTGTGTAGAGCTACTCCCAACAAACCCTGCAGCAACTCTTAGCAACCATGCTAACAGTAGCAACCATCTAGCAGGCCTTAGCGGCCATATAGCAACATCCTAGTTACAACTGTGGAACATTTGCAATGACCTACCAAAACAACCAGTTGTGACAGCAAACCTACACTGGATTTGTTCAGGATTTTTAACATTCGAGGCTTGCATTTGTTGCTCAAACAATTAACTCACATTAGCAATGTACAAACAGCAGGGGCATCAGTGTAAAGACCTGACTTATAGGTCACAGGCAACAGTCTAGTCACACAGACAAACCAAGACTGAAAATGCTGCTGACCTGCAGTCTGATATAATTTTCATGGTTGGTTCTTTTCCAAGTGTGTAATTTTGCCTACATCCTGTATGTTCTTCACTTTCATCTGACTTGTTTATTTTGGCCTCTCAGACGGATGTTATGCACCAGAGTGTGTATGAACTGGTCCATACGGAGGACCAGCAGGAGCTCAGGAGAAACTTGCACTGGGCTTTGAATCCTCCTCCTCCTGCTGCATCCATCACTCAGGACTCCCCCCAAGGTGATCACTCTCTCTTCCTACATGACCACAGCACATCTGACAGGTCCTGGTGGGACTGAGTACAGGCTTATTAACTGAAACTGTCTGAAGGGCAAACACAAAACATACACAACACACCAGACAAAGGCATTGTAATATTTTCCAAGAGGTTGGATGGTTGAAATGACAATTTTAATTGACCATGGCTCCAAGTAGTGATTTCAAAAATGTATTATTTTACACAGAAAGGGCTGTTAAATCCTGTTGGGCGTAACTGCAAATGTTTGCAGGTAACACAGGCATTGATTTTGAATCTTTGAATCTTTGCTGCATTAACAGGGAGCTCTTCATCTCATGGCTGTACCAAAGTTAAACATTGCTTTGACCTTTGTTAAACAGGTGTCTGTGTTTCAGTAAAACTGCCCGCAGTCTGTGCGAACATGCATTTGGACATCAATATCAGACGGTTAAGTACACACAGTTCAGGCATTAAGCTTTAAGACCCTCCTCAGGTCAGGTCAGGTCACATGACTCTGTAATCTTCACTGTGGCCTATGAGGTGAAGTGGTCCCAGATCTGTATTTGGGTTTTAAGATGCTTATGTCTGTACGCTCTGGTTCTGAGCACTGTGTTTAGGCTGTAAGACCTGCAGCCCTGACATAGCAAACACACTCCTGTGCTGAACCGTTTACAGTCTCCCCTTTAACTCTTTTATACTGTCACTTGGTGTGTTGGGACAGAGTTAAGTCCATGCTTTATTACATCAGTGCATTTATACAGTGGAGAGAATCTGACATTCCAACACTTAAACGCCATAGTCACAGTGAAATGGCAGTTAGACCATCTGCAGTTTCCATAATGTGACATGTTCAATATGTGAGCTGGGTGGCATTTCGAGAAGAATCAGATCAAATTCTTTTTCAAAAGTGGACTTAGTGTTGCAGATACAGAGCAGCATGAAGCTGGGGATGATTGTTACTTCACTGGGCTTTTCCCACAGTTCTCATCTTATACTATAGGCTGATAGTCATTGTCACTGACATCAGCTCATATGTTCTTTTTTTAATTACAGAGATGGAACCGGACAGCAGCTCATCGTTGGTCACATATAACCCTGAGCAGCTTCCCCCAGAAAACTCGTCCTTCCTGGAGAGGAGCTTTGTGTGTCGCTTTCGTTGCCTCCTGGACAATTCCTCTGGCTTCCTGGTAGGTTAGGCCGGTGACCTTTCAGTTTCAAGAGGCCAGTCCCACAATATTTTACACCTACTCCCAGAGATGTAAATACTACCTGTCTGATTTCAGATTTATCTTTAATGTACATGGTAGACAAAGACACATGTGGCTCTTATAGAATTTTAGAAATACTACTATTGTCAGAGACATAAACAAGACTAGGTTGAAATGTGAGTTCCTGGATATTGAATGTCCGTTGTCAATGTTCCACTCACATCTTCAGATGTGAGAAAGAGAATTTATAATAACACAAATGACACACACAGTAGTTAAAAGTGGAGCTTAATAATTAGTTAATATATTATACAATCTGTACAAGGTCAAAGATACGAGCATAGCACACAGTAAATAAGGTAGGATGATTAATAATGATGTAGGATAGTGACAACGATTAAAGATGAAGTATATATCTGCATCTTGACCCTGTGCGTCATCTGCGATGTAAGTTGTCCATTCCTTCCTCAGTCAGTTCTGCTCTAGTAGCCTCTTGGAAAAACCTTCATGTCCTGTCAGCGGGGGGTTTGCCTCTGGGCAGAGCTACATCACACATCTGTGTTTACAGACACATCTCTCTCAGGTTGTGGGGGGACAGTGGCTGGCGCACATGTCTCTGCACATAAACGTGATGGAACTATATAGAAGGTGATTCAACATTTTGCCCTGTTGCCAGAGAATCATCATGTTTTTATTTGTACACGCAACCAAACAGCAGCAGCTTACACGAATTGCCATGGGGAAGTGCACTGAGCTTTTACACATAGCCAGACAGCTATTGCGCTATGCACACATACAATTACTCTGCATCTGAGTGGTGTACATTCCCAGAGAATTGAACACAGAGCTATACCAATATTGGATTATAGACCCTTTTCACAGCACATGAAATAGTAGGTAAACACAGGTGTTACCAATCATACAAATTACGGTATTCAGAGTCAGGGTGCTGCTGTGGTGCATGTCAGTTCACTGGAAAGTCTCTGCTGCACTAAATAGAACAGAACCTTAATTAGTATTGTTGGTAACATGTGTTTACCCTGCTATTTCATGTCAACATGTCTGCTGTAAAAAAAAAAGTGCAAGTAAATGAAGCTACTGTGTGACTGAGTGAAGATCCACAGTCTTTAGATATTATAGGACTTACATGAAAAAAAAAACTATTTCATATTTTATTTAATTTATTCTCTTTACAGGCGTTGAACATCCATGGCAGGCTTAAGTTTCTGCATGGACAGAACCAGCGGCAAGAAAACGGAGGAAAGGTCCCGCCTCAGCTCGCCCTTTTTGCCATTGCGACTCCTCTGCAGCCTCCATCTATCCTGGAGATCAGGACCAAGAACATGATCTTCAGAACCAAACACAAGCTGGACTTCACACCTATGGCCTGTGATGCAAAGTAATGATACTAACATGCAACATACATGTACACACTCCATACATGATTCCATGCAGCCCTTTGTATCCTATCCTATATTCTTGATTTTTGTGAAGATAAGACACCAGGAATTAATGTTGCATTCATGATTCAAACAGCATGTGTTATTCTCCTGTGTATTGTTTCGCTGCAATACCTTAAAGATCATTCACTACATATGGATTTAAGATGTGTGTACCCTGCATGATGTTTGGAAAGTGAAGTATGTTTTTTCTGCACAGGGGAAGATTGTGCTGGGGTACACAGAGGCTGAACTCGTACGAGGATCCGGCTATCAGTTCATCCATGCAGCAGATATGTTGTACTGTGCAGAGAACCATGTCAGAAGTAAGTTCTATTGGTGCGCCCCCAAGAGTGGCTGGTGACCTTTCATGTTTTCATGTCATCACTCCACTTGTGCTATTTAGAAAAGGTCTACTAAAGGTCTGCTTTATTTTTTGTGATATTCCTTAAAATAAAGTTGGACACATTTTGGCTCAAAGAGATTGTTGTTGATGAAAATTGTTGTATAATAAACAGAATGCGCAATATAAATCCATCCATTTTTTATGGTTATCTGACAGAGACATGTTGCTATTTTAGATTTGTTCCTGTCACAAAAGTTCAGTGAGTTCAGACAGCTTTCACAAGTAATCCTGTTGGATTATGGAGCAGGTTGAGCAAAGCTATAGAACTGCCAGAGCAGAGGTCATGGTCCACAAATCCACAGATCCATACAGCAGCACCAACACACAAACACTAAAGAGGTCAGATACACTACCCACCACTCTCTCCTTACTGTATTGCAAGGGTCAGAAAAGTTAAATCAAGATGTCAAAGCAAGTGGAGCTTCTACAGAAATTAGCTAACTGATCTCCTGCCCTGAGCCAGATTTACGGGTTCTGACGTGCTGCTTAAGGGAGCATTTTTTTAAGCTTTTTAAGATGATGACTGAACTTTTGCACCCTCAGTAATTTGTAATATAAAGCAGCAAGAGCAGGTTACAGAATACTTGTAATAATTAATAACTTTTACCACATTCTCAGCAACTTCTGGCTAGATTTCATTAAAGTTTTTCTTTTTGATATTCATAGCGAGGAATGACTGCATTTCTGTTGATTGAATTTCCATTAAATATAAGTAATAATAAGTAATGCCATTTTAAACCACCAATATGCAAAAATACAAAATACATCTTTGGACTCGTTACTAAAATAAAACATGCTTTCAGAAAATTTACGATATTTTTGTGATACAGTTCGCTTATTATAACTTTGTTTGTATTCTATATTTGTAGTGATGAAGACTGGAGAGAGTGGTCTGACTGTGTTCAGGCTCCTCACCAAGGAGAATCGCTGGAAGTGGGTCCAGGCCAATGCCAGGCTGGTGTACAAGAACGGCAAACCAGACTACATCATCGCCACCCAGAGGCCTCTTTTGTATGTTCCTATCTGTTTATGTTGTATTGTAAACCAACAAAAAGTACCAGCTCCAGACGAAACATAAAGTTTACATGGGAACAAATAGGAGTTTAAGAGTTTATTCTTAGCAAGAAACACGTGTAGTTTTCAGTTAGGATGTGACAGATAATTTTTATTGTTATACCGTGTGTATAACACCTTATAACACCTTTGATCATAGAAAAATAAGAACCAAACCAGTAACTCTGCCAGCAGCTAAGCAAGCACTTTGTCAGCTTTGTAAGTGAATTTCCATGGTGAGGTCTCAGACAATCCTGTTTTCTGTCTTTATAGGGATGAGGAAGGAGGAGAACACTTGCTTAAGCGCTCCATGCATCTACCCTTTACCTATGCTACAGGAGAGGCCCTGCTCTACCAGTCAAACCACCCCATAGCAGTCTATAGAGATGGAAGCCATGAGAAAATGGCAGTAAGTCAAAGAAAAGCCGGGCTGACAGCCTGGTGAGGGATGGTCTGGACCCCGGCTCTCTTCTAGGGGCACTCATGAGTCAGGATGAGTCAGTGTATGTTTGCCAGCCTGCCTTGGAGCCCAAAATGTCATTCCATAGCTTCTTTGGAGATCAAATGGGCTTCTCTGACTCTGAATCCTCCAGCTTGCACAGGAGCTGGGACGAGCCGAGCAATGGTGTGCTGGATCCAGGCAACACGCAGGCAGCCACCAGCTTTGACCCACTGCTGTCTACTCTAGACTCCCTCTCCCTGGAAGGCCAAGGGGTTGTGGATTCGGAAGAGGGAGGTTGTACAATTAGTGAGCTGTTTGGGGCTCTGGAAGGGTTGGGGCTGAGTGCTGAGGATCTAGAGCTGCTGCTGCTGGACGAGCGGATGATTAGAGTTGAGATGGACCCTGAACGAGTGCCCA